>JAWNOE010000262.1:0-583218 GCA_035046095.1 Drosophila pseudotakahashii
ATTTCTCCAAATCGCGCCCTGTTGTTGTCGTGCATCATCTGGTGGAATACGCTGGGTATATACGATCTTGTTGTTTATATGTGGGGACTCGGGGGACGACGCAGCGCAACGCATCGCATTATAGCTGGCTATGCAGATATCGGGCCTCCCCCTCTTGCTCCACGGCCCACTCCATGGGATGCTCCATCCAACAACCCAACAACCCCACAACCGATCACTTGCCATGGAAAACCACTATACGGCTCGTATTCAGTCTCCGGCTGCGAATGCGGCGGGATCCGTTCGGATCGCATTTTATTTTCGCTTTTTCCCATCGCACATTTACAGTTATTTCTAAAAAACAATAAAATTCAGGCAGCGGCGTGGAAAAACGCTACATACACTCCAACGATCCGTATATCCAAAGCCATCGGCATCGGTTCGTATTCGTGTTTTTCCGTTTTCGCTTTTCCGTTTTTGTTTTGTGTGCGTGGCAAGTTCACCGATTCTGGTCTATATTTTGGAAAACGCATCCGCGCAGCCTCGTAGTTGGAACGAATATTCCGAGGCGATCGGTTCGTGAGATAAAGCTAAAGACACAGAAGCAACCCAAAACAGCAGCAACATGAGCAGCGTCGTAAGTGATTGAGATCTCTCCAGTCGGCAAAGGATAACCAAGGAATACTTTTTTTTCGGTTATACCAGGATGAAGATCTTACCCCCGAGCAGATTGCCGTGCTCCAGAAGGCCTTCAACAGCTTCGATCACCAGAAGACTGGCTCCATCCCCACCGAGATGGTTGCCGACATCCTGCGTCTGATGGGTGAGTCCCTGAATTCCTGAGTTCCAGTTGGTAAAAGTACTAATCCTTGACGCGATTGCAGGTCAGCCCTTCGACAAGAAGATCCTGGAGGAACTGATCGAGGAGGTCGATGAGGACAGTAAGTAAAACACTTTATGAATATGCAGAATGATGGGTAAACTAGAATTTTTGAATCATTAAAGCAACAATTTTAATTACACAACGAACACCAGTGAAAATAGACGCAATATTGTAGCTGAAAAGTTGCATTATTTATGTCAAATAGACTACCAATTAAAATAATTAGCTGAAAATTTACAATTTGAGTGGCATATATTTTATTTAATTTAAAATATAACAGGGTGCATTAAAAAAATCGAAAGTTCGAAGATAAATACTACAAAAATATCCAATCACAAGTATTACAACTATATAATTAAAATAAAAATAGTTTTCATATTAATATTTTTGTGAGGTTGCGATTTTATTGATTTGTATTTTTATAAATAGCTATTTCTGCTCAATTGAACTTGCAGAACTGTAACAAAAATATCAAATTACACGAATGAATATTTAGGAATCAGTATTTAAATCAGGAAAGACAGCAAGTATTCAGTTCTAGCTATCGATTCTTCTTGATTGATTGGAAAAACACTTATTTATATCCAGTAATTAAGAAAGCTACCAAAAAACTATCCTATCTTGACCTGGCTATTACACCAATTCGGAGATGATTCACTATCGGCTGATGATCATATTTCAGTTTCGCGCTGTCATTGATTTATGATCATCGCCGCTTCGGGGCCTTCATCATTAGCCAGTGGCTTTCCAGTTGTTTTTCAGCTAATTATATGCCATACATCTCGCTTATTTCAGAGTCCGGTCGCCTGGAATTCGGTGAGTTCGTGCAGCTGGCTGCCAAATTCATCGTGGAGGAGGACGCGGAGGCCATGCAGAAGGAGCTGCGCGAGGCGTTCCGTCTGTACGACAAGCAGGGCAACGGCTTCATTCCCACCACCTGCCTGAAGGAGATCCTCAAGGAGCTGGACGACCAGCTGACCGAACAGGAATTGGACATCATGATCGAGGAGATCGATTCGGATGGTTCCGGTACAGTGGATTTCGATGGTGAGTGTGTTGTGCCAGTTTCGCATTCTAGTGGCTTGCCATCCTCCACCCACATAGAACACCATACCATCCGTATAGCGATCGCTCGATTATGACAGCTTGATCACCGCTCCCATGGAGCATATCGGTGGCTATTTTTAGTTAGGAACGACACAAAAATTCGATTCCGAACATATTCCACACGCATCTCTCATTCTCGGAATATCGGTATACGATTTTGTTTTCGTGTTTATGGAATATTTATTTATAAATGCATATAGCGGTTGCTCGGGCTCTGTGGCATCGGTTTAATGTCTGTTCTGTCGTTTTGTTTAATTTACAGAATTCATGGAGATGATGACCGGCGAGTAAATAAACGCACTGCGTCTGCCACCCACTCAACCACCCGCCACCCCCGAGGAAAACCCCCCCACACACTACACACACACACACACCTGTTGGGCACACGTTTGTTTGCTCCTGTTTGCACACTTGTTTCACTTTTTATTTGCATTTTCCCCCTGCTTTTGGTTTCGAGGGAGCAAACAAATCCACGTACTTCAGTTTGACAATGCCAAACACGAGTAGAAATAGAACTTTTGTACTACTTTTTTATACTAAAAGAGCAACGGAATACTGTGTATGCGAAAAAATAAAAAATAAATGTTATGCTATAGCAAAATAGCAAAGAAAAACCCAAAACAGCCCACTTGTTGTTTTCATTTGTATTCGGATTACTTTTTGCCGCCAAACAAACAAGTCCATCATATATTTCACTTTGATAATGGGGGTAAACAGAGTGGACTGTCGTAAATTTTATTCAGTCTTAAAATATGTGTAGGATTTCCTAGAACTTCTAGGTTTATTTTCCTTATATGAATGTTATTTATACTTCCTCTGGCTTTGGAGAAAATCTTGCTGGCGAGCAAGAGAACTTAAAATTAATGATCAGGCAATTAGTCACACGCCCTCTTTTCAGAGACAAATTTGTATTTACCTTATTTTCTCGTCGGATTAGGATTTCCCATTTTCCACAGATTGACAATGCCACTTATTTCGATTTTATGTATGAATGAAATATTTTTTTTATTTTTTTAAAGGAAAGACCACTTCTGATATTTTATTGAGCCATAAATAAATGATTTAGTATGGATAGATTTTATATTATAGCCAGTTTGGTTTGCTTTATTTTTGACTTGATTTTCAAGAACCGCAGAATCTTATAAATATAAAAAATCAATACAAACATTTCACATATTTTTAGCCATGATTTTTATTGCCTAATAAAGATTCTTTATAAATGGAAACTTAAATATTACATTTTTATACGGTTTTTCTATACGGTTTTCTGTTGATACATTCAAGTTATCCTTATAGATTGTACCCATTAGATCTTTAATCATCGTGATGTCCAAAGTAACAAGACTAGCACCATGGTTATTAATAAATAGAGCAATCCGTTGACTTTGACCACTTTATACTGACCTCTTTCTGCTTTTCCCTTATTAAATAAATAAATATTATGCTCTCGGCGGCATCGCCTGACTTCTTGTCGCTGAAGAGAAGCCGGCAGAAGAAAGCTGCCGGGCCGAAAGCTCCCGTCTTAACCACGTTAACTCTACAAGTCTACACAGCGAGCATTGGTGGTATTTCGTACCGCTGAGTTGAGCGCTGGGCGTCGAACGTCGAACGTCGTACCGCTTCTACGATCCCACGATTCTACAGTTCTACGATTCCATGACTCAAGGGGCTCTCCCTACCGCCGTGAATTAAAACCCACCGAAAACGAATACCGAACTATCCGCGAGTTTTCCGCCTTTCGACACAGAGTCTCGTGATTCGTGATTCGCGGTTCGCGATTGATAAAGGAAAAGAGGCCTCCGTATATATCCAATATGCCGCAGAGGTAAAGAAAGCTAGCTGTGCCGTTATTTATATAATAACAGTAACAAAAATTTGTTTGTTTTGGCCCATTCGGCTATTTGGCTAGGCGGCTGCTCAGAATCAAGAATGCGAACGTGTTAAATGCCGCAGAGCCACAGCCAATGGCCATGCCAATAAAAATTTATGATGGCATAAACTTTTTAGGGGGGCGAGGCGGAGGCGGAGACAGAGGCACCTGCCTTTCATCGATACTCTCTTGGCCTTTTCATTTTTCTTGACATTGGCTTATCAAATAAATTATAAAACTAAATTGGACCTGATAAACGGCCAGTCAACAGAGCTGTTGTAAATTTGTGCGTGTGTGAATAGAAGTGCTTTGTGTGTGCTTGCGGCGATTGTCAAGTTCGCTTGATAAGCGCTTTTTCGTGGTCTTTTGTAATTTCAGCCATGATTGAAAACAAAAGCCATTGCCACCGGTTTGACGACACGCGCTGCAGTGAATCCGGGGGTAGGATGGGGGTTTTTTTTATGAATTTTAGCTGGCTATACGGGAAAATTCTGCAGTTTGGCAGCAGAAACCAGACGCCGACGTCAGCCGCCTGTGACGTGAGTCACAACAATGGCCCACCAATTAGCACTTGACTTTGAATCAAATCAAGCCGAAATCAGTCGCAAACATGATAACGAAAAACACAATTGCCCGAAGATCCGAAGATCCGAAGGGGTAAACAAATAGCATGTAAATCGCAGCTAAGCAAGACTAATGGGAATGTCTCTCTGCTCTCTTTGAAGTTCCACCAACAACTGGTCGTTCCAGCCACTTCATCGCCAGCGGAGCAGCAGCGGATATCCTCAGCATGTCCTTAATACAGTGCCGGAAACCGCCGTGCTCACCACGCCCCCGCCCACGCGAAAACGTAAGTAATGTCGTCTTGCATAGAGTAATTTGAATTTGGCGCTATTAAACTTTGGCGCTATCCAACACTAGGCTAATCACTAATCACCCTGTGGCCCTGTTTTGTTTGATTTTTTTGGCGCAAAATTTGAACTGATTTGAATTTAAATTAGGCAAATTTGATGCTTAAGAAATTTGTTATTTATTCCAAAGTAGAACCAAATTGTTTAGTATTCGTCGTCAAAGAGGTTTATTTTACCTGAAAATGTTTGCAGACATATTTTTGCTGTTAAAAAAAAAACATCAATAAAAAATCGATGCTTTGAAAAAAAATATTTATTTTGATTTTAATAAATTAATAAATATGTAGAATAAAAAACAAAAAAACAAAGTATTTTACAGATCAGCATTTTCACATTATAGTATTATAGGAGAGTATTATTATATAGATTAATCCACCGCTTCCCTCCAACGCCACCAATACAGTAAACAGATTGTTGCATACTTTTTGAATAGCAAATTTTCTTTAATTTTTGACCCGAGGTGAGGGTGATTTATAACCCATATCACTTAAATTAAAAACAACATTTTTAAAAATGCCTTCCACCGTTTCTTTTAAATTGGTGATTTCACAAAAACATCGATTGTCGCCGAAAATCATCGATGTTTCTAAAAAAAATTGTAAAATATCGATGCATCGATGTTTTCATCGATGTTTCTCCACCTCCTCAACAACAACAACTGAAATAAAAACAAAATTACAGCGCTCACAATACAAATTGCTGGCGTTGCTTCAGCGGAAAGCGGACACAAGCGCAGATTCTTAGCAGCGCGGAAAAAGCCGAAAAGCGCGATGAAAATGCTCGCGGACACGGAGCGTGAGGAAGCCCTCAACTTGGTGAGTTTTTCGGCTGGTCTTCGGGCAGCAGCAGCAAAGATGTGATTGCGAATTGAATCCATGACAACGGCATCGCAGCCACAAAAACAATAACAAGCGTTGCCAAAAAGAGCGATTAACTCGACTCCGCCGTCTATTGACTAATTGATTTTCGATTATCGCTGATGTTCTGTTCTTCCTGCTTTTCCTGCCCCACCCACCGCACCGCCGCCCCCGCACACTCGCCGTTATTGATTTGTACACGGAACGTGCTTTGTTTGATGGCGCTATCGCGAAAATGCAAACCACCAACCATCCAACCAACCGACCAACCAAACACAACTGACACACATACATAATCTCTGGCTGGCGGGACCACGAAATACAAAACACAATATATGGGACTCGAAAATATGCAAAACCCCCATCGTTCCCGCAGCAAATTGAGTTCGAGTGGGTGCTGCGGCAAGAAGTACACGCGATACTGAAGCAACTGAGGACCATTCTGGTGGTGAGTGACCAATCTGTTCCCCATAAACTCCTTATAACCCTCCGTATCGTAATTCCAGGAATGCGCCCATCGGTTTCCGGTGCCCCTGTACGAGAACGAGGGAAAGAAGACTGAGAAGTTCATACTCACCGTGTCGCCCGATCAGCTGAAGGCCGTGCTAACACTAACGGGCGATGCCATCACCCAGGCTGTAAGTATCTCCAGCAACTCCCCCCAAAATGTGATGTAAAACACCCCTCAGATCCCCAAAAGGAATCCCTATTTTAGGGTAAATAACTGATATAGTTCTATAATAGAGTGTTTCCACCCCTAGATAGATGAGGGGGTATTACCCCTACTAGTTCCCCAACCGGAACTACTGCTTTTCTTAAAAGAAACTAGTAAAACCGAATGAGTTATAGATGAAGAAATTAGTAAGCTCGTTGTATAGAGATGATTCAGTCATTCGGTATACGGTAACTCCCCCGAAAGTGATGGGAAACACCCCTAGAAGTACCAATAAACAAACCATAAACTTCATTAAAAGAATTAAACTTGTTGAAATAATTAATTCGCATGTTTGATCCTTAAAGATGATTCAGTCCTAACCTGGCTTATAGTGGAGAAAAACCTTCCCATTTATACAAAAGTTATTTATCGAACGTTCAACGTTTTTGAATTTGAAAATAAATAAATATATAATTTTATAGAAATAAAATTAAATCATGTTTCAGTTCCTCGTACTCTTTCCGTATTATCGCTTTCAAGTACATGACAAGTTTTACTAATCATTTAATAATATATTTATTTTTCTTATCTTTTAATGAACTGACATTCGTACTATGCATTTATTTTCTATTATTCTGATACCTTAACTAGTCACGACAACAGATACCTTTTCCATCTGTTCCCATCAAATATACTAATCAGAAATTCCCCTCCCCAGGACATTAGCTTTAAGCTGTGCAAGGCCCCGAGCCAAACGCAACGTACCTCCATCACACATGACTCGCCCTGGAAGCTGCAGCAGGTCCAGGATGCGGCCAATCATCTGCAGACCGCCATCAATCACATAGACGATGTCGACGACTCTTATCACTTCAAGTGAGTCACGTTTTGTTTTGCATGAGCTTTGCGATGCGAGGTTATATTTATACGCCCATGTTCTCTGTCCAGAACCTCCGACGAAGTGCTGCATGTGATAGGCAACATTCTGGATGCCCTGCAGCGGGGAAGGAACAGTCTGCTGGTGCCCAAGAAGAAGCCCATCGACGAGCTGATCAAGGGGCGCAACATGAAGTCGCTGGTGCCCAATCTGCCCGAAGACTTGGCCGTAAGCTTCTACCTGCAGAGCCACAAGCTGATCATTGCTGTCTACCAGCTGCTGAACAACCAGGGCACCATGCGCTTCGATTCCCGCCAGGCGGAGGCCTCCGTCCAGTGGCTAAACGATGTGCTGCTGCTGCTGATGAATGGCCAGAAACTGTGCCAGCAATTAAAAGACAAGGTGAGTCGCAGGTGAAGCACCGGAAGTGGGCAAAAGAACGGTCGATTTGTATGGCTGCACACAAAGCCACAAAGTTGCACAGGCGGAAAGAAGGGCAGGCACGTATAGAAGACAAATAAAAAAGTATCAAACCTAATTAACTAATGATCATTCTTTAATATACTGCGAAAGTGTTGTGAAACAAGTTGATTCCTCATCCGATGGTCTGTCTATGCTCAATTTTTATTTAGAAATTATGAGTATTATATCATGTTTGCCCCCCGCATTCACCAAAAAAAGAATTCTTGTTCTCAGCGGGTCTGAAGTATACACAGAAAAAGTCAATTATTTCCTAGTGAAACAACAAATATATATTTCATGACTACACAAAAAGAAAAATTGCCATAAATCGAAAAAATTTTCCAACATAACATGTAAAGTGTATGTATAAAATCATAAAATATATTTTCATATTTTGTTATTTATTCATTTATTTTATATTTGGTTTTTTTAGCTATAGGCTTTTTTAATGATAGGAACCGAAGAACATTTTTTTATTCACAATAAAGTGTTATTTTTCGCTCGGTGCTTCTTCAAATAATGTAATGATAGGATGTTTTGACTGCTGGCTCTTAAGAAGATCTAAGTGCTATAATTTATAGGTCAGAATATCTCAAAGTGCTCAGGAATTACAATTACTTATTCACCCACGCAATTCTTTCTACATAAAACACACCCACCCAAGTGACGACTATTTTTGGAATTAGCCGGCACTGATAAGGCGTCTGCTCTTGAACTGATATCACAACGATTCGCATCGCCGAAGCACATGGGCCGAGAGCCGCAGATGCTGTCCCATTTTCCGCGCCCACAAGATGCTGCCAAGTTTTATTTGGTTGCTGGCCAGCTGCCAGGGCCGCGCTGCAGTTCTTGACTGTGACGCAAGTCGGCAATTAAAGTGGCCAATATGGGGATTGGCACAACTATGGCAAATATGGGGGATTGGGATGTGATGGGATGGGCTGGGCCCTCGAATGAGTTGTGGGTGTATTTTTAATTCAATATTTCTACTCTTTCGCAGATATCTGTGTTTTCGGTGTACAAAGATTTCACAGTTGGCTCGCGTTCGCCCTCAGCGCTTTCCTATTAAGACGGGGAGTCGAATGGGAATAGGAGTAGGAATCGGGAACGGATAATTTGATGGATGGCAACTGTGGAACGGCGACAGAAACAATAACAACAATAATAGCTAATAAAGAATCGTACTTGTAATAGCGAAGTAAATAATGTTAGTTGAAATGTTGCTACTGGAAACGGCACACCCATAACGCTATACACCCATGCATACTATTCTATACAATACTATACTACACTATACACTATTCTGCTGTATACAGTACAGAGAGTTATATACATACAACTAGTTTAATGTACACAATCAACATTCAACATTCAACATTCATGTTAAATTACGATTACGTAGAACCTGAGTTCATCGCTTCACGTCACTCCAATTATGCATCAAAATGCATCTAAATAGCATTAGGCTGAGAATTCAGAATTGAGAACGGAAAATGTTTGTGAAAACCAATTGTGTTTTGTATGTGTAACTAAATGAAATTGCTAGATAATTATAGTTTATTCGTACGTGTAATTTAATGTAATATACTATGTCCCATTATTTATGTTTGCGAAGATGCAATGTAATCCACCAAGTCAGCAGTCAGTCGGTACTTAAAGTCGGTACTTACAACTTATATACACCCCAAAACGCCCCCTTACACCCTAGTTCATACGGATGGGGCACCTACATCGGCATTTACATGATATTGTTGTAATAAACCAAACCGAAATGTGAACAGAATTTTTAATTGTACTAAACACCGTTTTGTATTCGTACTCGTAATTGTATACCCGTAATCGTATTCCCCGTACTCGTTAATGGTTAATGGTTAAGCGCGCCTAATCCTAATCTAATTCAAAGTCATTTGTATCAACGGCCTTTACTTCTCGTTTACTTTATACATCTACCAGGGAGTTTATGAAGATATAGAAAGTTATAGAAAGAGATGCAACGAAAAAAATTACCACTGTACTTATTGAATATTGCAATTGCCTAAGCACCCCACTAAATGCATGGGAAAAGAAGACATCTATTTATGTAATCACTAAGCGTACTTACTGTCCACATTCATTTACTTGTTGTTGAATAAAAATTACCTTTTACCAAAACGAAATGTACATATTTTGAAAAGCTTTCAATTTCTCGCGCCAAAGGCCCGATTGCTGCGATCGATAGAAGCGACAGCGATAGCGATAGGCAGGCGGTTTGGCAACGCTCGTTTCGGTTTTAGCCAGTTTTGTTTATGGCCAACACAAACAGTTTTAAGTCAGCAGGCAAACCCGAAGGTTTGCAAACCTAAAAGAGCTCCCTTCTCCTGGTAAGCGGAGTTTCCTAGTCGTCCACTGTTCGATTTTCAGACTTCTAGATGGACAAGTGCTATTAAATTAAGTGGCCAAAATGGTCAGGCAAAAATGCCAAATTCAAGTGTTGACATGCATGTCGAAAGAGACGCGGAAACCAGTTCGCTGTAATTGTTTTGATGCTGTGTTGTAATCTCTAAGCCAGCCCAGCGTCAACATTAGCACATTTAACAATGTTTCTCTTTGCCGCTGGAGTTTCTCGTGTTGCTGCTGTAGATGTTGCTGCTGTAGATGTTGCTGTTGCAGATGTTGCTGCTGCTGCTGTCTCCGTTCGTGTGTTGTTTCTTTTTCGACTCTGCACAACGGCCTTAGCTGCTGGACTGCGTCTAATAAAATCACACAAAAGTTGACCGTGGCCAAGTAACACACTAAGGGGAAATAGAAATCGAAAGCTGTAGTGGCTAAATGTCAATGGACTTTTATCTTGATTTCAATTTACATATGAGTTTTCTTTACTTTTTCCTTATGTCCAAAACAAGTTTTTCCCCAATCTTTGACCCTTTTGGCTATACAAAGTTGTACAAGTCAGCTTTCAAAGCACTTCTATTTCGCCATATTGCGGATAATTTAATTATGAATTTAACCGTCATTTTCGGCAATCTAAAAATATGAATGCCATTAATACCATTAGAAACAAGGTCACGATTTAAGAGGAGGTAACGGAAAGGAATAGATTAGTGAGCAAAGTAGTTTCTATTATTTTTATTATTATTCAATAATAATAGAACACTTGACCACTTGATCTTGAGATCAAAAAGACTAGATATCGATATTAACTACAAAGTATTCTATTAATATTTCATAATCATATTTTGATCACTTATATTAAGAATATATTTTGCTATTCTATTCTCAAAAAAGATTTATAAATGATGGTTTTTTTGTGAGTATTAAAGTAGGTATCCAAAAAAACAGCTCGGTACAGAGTTCAAGTGAAAGCTTGGCATATAAGTATTTCCTCTAATTTAAAATATGTAGATTACACAAAGTATGAAGACAAATAATTCCAGAAATCAGTGAAATTTGGATTACACAAACTATGAATTATAAGTACACACATATGCATAGGAGCCACCTTTATTAATATTAGCAAGAGAGCGTTACGTAAGCCGAGCATTTGAAAACGCGCCGAGTCACTCGGAAACCTGCTCCGCTGACCCTCGAAGAAGGTCGCCGGCTGATGATGAGCCAGTTTATGTGTGATATCAAAGTGGCCGGGTTTATGGGGCTGGCGACCATAAAAGCCACTCTCACGGAAACTTCGCTTAACTACTTAAGCCAGTCGAGCTAACCTGCAGTCGGTCTCGTTGCAGTTAAACCAAAAACCAGTGCACTTTGACCCCCGGACGCAATGAGTAACAAAGGCGGGGAAGTGGTGCTCGTAACCGGCGGCAGTGGATTTCTGGGTCAGCACCTCATCAAGCAGTTGCTGGAGCGGAAGCAGGAGCTGGGCATCAAGGAGATCCGCTCGCTGGACATAGTGCCCTACAAGAACAACATCGGACATGAGGAGACCAAACTGCTGCGCACCTTTGTCGCCGATATCGCAGGCGATCGGGAGGCACTCAATCCCATCTTCGACGGGGTGGACGGGGTATTCCACTGCGCCGCTTCGGTGAAAATCGAGTATCCGCCCAACTACGACGAACTGGAGCGCGTGAATGTGAACGGTGAGTGAGCAGATAAAGTACCACATAAGAAAGGTAATTCGAGGTTCCGTTTCCTTTATTATGGAGGGCCCTAAAAGACTTTGATTTGATTCCTATTAGGTGTGCTGATAAAGTAGCTAACTTCCGGAATGATACAGTACTTAAAGTCCTAGCATAATCATCAAGAAAGTTACATATCATTTATTATAGTGGACTTTAGCTCATGTCAATTAAACTATTTATTTTAGGAACCCTGGCGGTCGTCGATCTGTGCATCCAGAACAATGTCAAGCGTCTGGTTTATACTAGTTGTACATCCGTTTGCTTTGTGCCTTTCAAGGGGCGTAGTACCTTTTCGGCGGTCATTAACTCCACGGAATCCAAGACAGACACTCCCACGCTCGATAGTTCCACGCTGTGGGAGCAGGATAACCAGTTCCTGATACCGGGATACGCCTCCAGCAAGCTGAGAGCAGAGAATATAGTGCTAAACTCAAATGGAGCTCCTCTGCAGAACCAGCAAGGTAAGTCTACTCAAATAGATACTCGAGGATTTCAAAAAATCTCTATCCATTTATTATATTATAAATAATTAGTTCAAAATTCAGAAATTTATAGTTTTTATTAAGATTTTTTAGAACAAATTATACAAACATTTAATAACCAATTTTCTTATATTCTTTTAGAATATTTGGCAACCAGCGCCATTCGAGCCCCATTGACATATGGCGAGTGTGATTCGCACTTCATCACCGAAGTCTTCGAGTATCTTTCGACCCGCGGATGGGTATTCCCAAGGATCGCGGGCGTGGGAGGCAAGCAGCAGTTGGTGTACGCCGGAAATGTGGCCTACGGACATATCTGTGCCTACAAGGCCCTGAAAGTATCCGATAAGGCGGTGAACGGACTTCCCGTCTTCGTGACCGATGATACGGGCATCAACGATGTCTCTCGATTTGTCCAGAAGATGGCCGTGCTGGGCGAGCGGTTCAAGGTGAAGACCAGCTGGTGGTACGTGCCGCACTTCCTGTTCTTCTTCCTGGCCTTCCTGCTGGAGGTCGTGGTTCGGGTGGCGTATCCCTATACCAAGTATCGCCTGCGCTACTCCCTCCGCGCCCTCGCCTCCTACACGTCCTCGATGCTGATGTACAACCGGCTGAGAGCCTCCATCCACATGGACTACATGCCGCTGTTCGATCCGGATGCGAGTGCCGAGCGGAGTGCCAAGTGGTATGCCAGGTGGTGGGACGAACGGCAGCAGGCCAAGAAGCTCAAGAAGTCCAGCTGAGTGGCGCTAATCCCGCATTACGATAGTGTACTACCCGATATCCTGAGTGGATTTGTCTTCACTGCCCCGCTTGATGTCCTGTAAATATCCTGTTAAATAAAATGGTTGTTGTTCGTTTTACGAAGTCGTGTTTTGGTTTTTCAAAAGGAAGAGTATGAAAAAGGTAAGTAGCAAATAATTAGAATAAAATATGACTGAAACCAGGAAAACAAACCATATAAAGAAAAAGTCCCCTCGACGACCCAGTAAAAAACACTTAGACAGCTTATGTTTTTGAACAATGTTCATATTGGTTTATTTATCATTATGAATTAATTTATTTATTTCTCAGTTATTTCATTATAATTTTTATTTTATATATATATATATATATTTGTTTGTCTTGGTTTTCTGTTGTTCTTGTTTTTTTTTGTTGCTCTAGAGCGTTTCTTGCCGTTTGTTTTTTAAACTTATGTACCATTAGCTTAACTTATTATGCCATTATTTAATTTCATTTTTGTTTAAAATCATGTTTTAGTTTTCTGTTCTTTTGTATTTTGTGTTTTTCTTATATTTTTCGTTTAATATGCGGTTGCTGATCTCTGTTGTTGCTGCTGATTCTGCCGATTTCACTGCCGATCCTAGCCTCTTCGAGGGGATAATGGATAATAATCCCCAAGAACCCCATCTTTCCTTCCTGTTCGTGGCACATTGTGAACAAAGTGATTTTTAATTTGCTGCTAAAGTTGTTCGCATTTTTGTTGCATATACATATTGCGGGCTGACTGTGTGAGTGGGTGTTAATGTGTATGTGGGTGTGGGTAAGGTGTGGATGTGTGTGTCTGTTAAAAACTTATGTAATTTGTGTGTGTGTTAAAAAGCAACAATTTGCCCCTTTGTCGTCTGTTAATAAATGTTGCACTTGCTGCTGTATTGTTGTTGTTAAGGATGTGGCCGTTGTTGATGGAATTGTTGGTGATGTTGTTGGTTGGTGGCCGCATAGTTCTGTTCTTTTCGGTTCGAGGGTCCTTATATATAATTGAATTTCTTTTACCACCAATATGCGTGCCTGTCTGTCTGTTTGCTCATCGAATGCTTAACATTATTGAATTTAACTATATGTTATTTGTTGTTCTTGGTTATATAACTATGTATATATATGTATATATATCATTTTGGGTTTTATTCTCATATATGTATATACGGGCATATTTGCTGTTCTCAGAAAGGTTCGTGGGCCTTTTTTTTGGGCTTGTCCTCCGTTTAATATATATCTTTTTGTATATACTTCGGATTTTCTTGTTTTTGTCTGGTTTTTTTATGCGTTTTCTCGTAGTAAATATACAAATTCGTTACCGGATTTCTTTATAGAAATGAAAAACTGTTTATTAAATTCTCGTTATGCTTCTATTCATGTGTATGTGTCTCCCACTTTCGCTTTGTTGCGGTTTCTGGCTGTTAATTATTATGTTTGTTACCTTGTATAGTTTGCTGTAAGTGTAGTACTGTACCAGTTTATGTTATGTTTATGCTTATGTACACACATTGGCAATCTCGCATCTCGCATACCGCATCCAACATTCATCATCAGCCCATCCCCAATGTGTCCGATTTCAAATCACCCGAACCCGAACCCATCGCATCCGATCCATTCCATTCCATCTGGTTTCACTTGTGTTAAAGTATTCGCACGGAAAGTTGCCTAAGCTCTCGGCCCTGCGACTTCATAGACAGTATGTATGTATGTTTAATTGATTCTCGTCCTGCGCTCCTTAATTACTTTACTTACATAGTTAGAATACTTACAAACTGGACGCCCTGCTATGGCGCATTTTATAAATGTATCTTCATCGTCTTGTTGTCTGTCTTGTAGTTGCATATTCATCTGCCGCCCGGTTTTGTCTCTAAAGATTCCTTTGACTTTTATGTGTATAAAGTATTAAAATGATTTCATCTTGCTTGGTTACGCATTTCTTGTAAATACAATTTTAACGCCACTCACGCCGTTCGTCTTGCCTCAATTATGTATTATTTGTTTTTCGTTTTTGGTTTTCCTCATTTTCTTGTATATATTAATATATAATTTTCCATATAGTATAGTGTAAAATATATAAGAGATATTGTCAATATAGTAAAGGTGTTTTGTCAGCAGGAGTTCTGCCACTTCCAACTGACACATTCCTGGGGGGAATTTCTTACTTATAGCAAAAATAGTCAAGTGATCGTTCGTATGAAGGTTCTTTTGTATGTGATCTCCATCGTATATATGCGTGTGCCAGTGTCTGTGTCTGTGGCTGAGTGTGTGGTGTGTTGTTTATGTGGGTGCTGTGAGGTGTATGTACACATGTCTATAAAAAAGAACCGAGGATAGAAATGTCTCGTGTGAGTAAAAGGATTGCGATTGCTATCGTATAAAAGCACGTCAAAGTGTAGAAGGCCCACAAGTCGTATTTCGTGCCAGGCGCCCCTTAGCGCCGCTCTCCGCGCTTCTCAAAAAGGCCAAGTGGTCGACCCGTCCTACTCATCTGTGTGGTTATTGTTGTTCTTGGTTTTGGTTTTGGTAAACAGAAAGTTTCTTCGTTCGTTAGCGCTAGATATTAGTTAAATTGTATTTCATTATCGTAATCGTTATCGTAATTGTAATCGTATTTGTTGATGTTGTTGCTATACTCATACACATAATAAGAACTGATATGTTTGTAAGTCAATAATAAGAGAAAAACGGAAAGCAATTCGTATATGTAACTACGTAACTCCGCCTACACCCAATCCTCAACATCATCTTCTGGTGTTTCGCCAATTTAAAACTATTTTACATTACACATTATGTCTTTTCGTGCCGCGTTTATATATTTATGCTTTGGCTTCCACCCGGCTTTGACCACCAATTGACTTTTTGACCAAAAGTTGCGTATAGCTTAAAGTATGGGGTACATTATTTTTAAAAAATCGTTACGGCATACTTTTTATACACTCACTTCTCCGTTCTCGATATAAAAAAGAGAGCTCACTTGTCGAATTCTATAAATGGTTCTCCTTGTTCGTTTTATTTATATTTTGTTCAATTTAAAGCTTTTGCGCCTGCGCCGTCGAGCTGCCGCGATCTCATCCTGGACTCCCTTCGCTTCGACGGCGCATCAGTAAAAAAATAATGAAAAATGTTTGTTTTTTGTTATGTCTTTGTCTTTGTTTGTTCGCTTTTTTTTTGGTTTCTAAAAAATGTTCTTGTTGCTGTCTTTATGTCTCTGTGCTTTGTTGGTGTTGGAAATTCTCTAATTGACTGAAATTGATTTTGTTACAAGGACGCATTGCTTGTTGCTTCGGTATTCATTAGGCTGAAGTTGATCCGGTATACCAATAGTAGTTATATGTCATTGATCGGCTATAGCTTCCTTACAGAGTATAGAATATAGAGCACTACGAAACACAAACAGAAAGCCTAGAGTCGATCGTTAGCGGGGAAATGCTGGGGAAACTTCTAGGAAAGACTCAACATTACACCTAAAGCTGCATCGACTTACAACGTAATCGGACCTGGGATCCTCAGATTATCTAGGGTAGAGGGTACCCTCGTCCACCTACACCACAAATAATACGAGTACAAACGATTGCCGGCCCACTGATCATGGATCATGGGGCTCTAGTTAAAGAAGTGTAGCATGCGGGCTTAGCTGCCTGCGAAATGATTTATCCAGACTCAGACTTAGACAGTCGAGGGTCTGCCTGCTAATCGCTTTCTTTAATATATATCTGGTATGCATGTATATATATTTACGTGTAGGTGTATATATCTTTATGTATATTTATATATTGGTGTATATTTTATGTATTCCTTTTTTGGTTTTGTTCAATTTACTTCTGCATCCGCCGCGCTTGTTGTTGTTTTGAATTATTGCTTTTAGAACATGTCTTAAAAATATATTTATTTATATATTTATATATGCCTTAGACGTAGGTTTAATATATATATATATATATATATTATGCAAATATAACATGTTTGCCGTCGCTGCCCGTTTAAAAATATCTGCCCCGTGGGGAAGAAGCTGCATCTGGAATTCTCCCCAATGACCTCTGACCTCCTAAAGTAATCCACACCTGGTAAAGGTCCTCGTCCGTCCAAACTCCCGATATGCCAGACTGTCCAATGGTCTGATCTTTGTCTATCTAAAATTGAAGATTTCCCTTTTTTACTTCCTTAATTTGTTTTTTGTTACCTTCTGATTTTTGTTTTTTGATTATTTATAAGTGTGATGCACATGGCAAAGTCGCAAGACGCGATCTTTGGAAAATCTGAAATGATCGGTGTGTGTGGGGGTTCAACACTTTAAAGTTTAAACGTTAAATGTAGTTATGTTACACTGCAGCTATTTCCTGTCCGTCAATCAAATATCGTATATGTTTTTGTTCGGCTTTTGGTTTCGGTTCCCGCGATTTCCCTCTACTTTATAGGTAATGTGTAAGTTTGTTGGTCCGAGACTCGACAAAAGTCCTGGAGAGCGTTGGTTTGACAATTTGGCAAAAAAGTTATGAAAGGAACATTTTCACTGTTTCGGCATTTGCTTTTGTTTTTCCACTGGCCTTCCTCTGTTCTGCTGTTTCTGCTGTCTCTGCTTTTGTTTTAGTTGTATGCTTTTTTCCTGGCTTTCTCGTCGCCTAATGCAAAAAATCTCAGACAGACAAAAAGCGCAACGTATTGTTGTCCTGTCAATTATAGAATATTTCCTCCTCTCTGCTATTTCGGTTTTCTCTGGTTTTTGTGTTGCCTGCAATTTTCCCCCACTTGCTGTGTGTAACAAATGTCGTTTACTTATCTAGCTGATAGGTTTTGGTTTTGTTTTGTTTGGTTTTGCTTTTCCAATAATTTAATACTCCATATAGTTGTATATAAATATATTTTTCTATTACGCCCCCGATTGCATCGTCGTCGTTATCGTCATAATCCTCAAATACGTCTAGTACATCCATCGTCCGGGCGATTTGCCGGACGGAGCGACTAGAAAAAAATTAATTGCACATTGCGTGGCCTTCATTTCATCGACTTCATTACTTCCATTTCTATTTCCACTTCCATTTCCAATTTTCCACTTCCTTTTTTGTGGCTCATCTGTGATCCTTTTTACACGCTTGTTTACAGATATATTTAGTTAAGTGTTCAAACATTTGCGATTTTGCGCGTTTGTTTTATAAATATTTTATTTACTTAATCGTACTATATGTTGTATGTATAATAGTTCATTGTTATATTTGCATATGCTCTTACCACGTAATTTGTTTAAGTGTTTCTTTTTGATTTATCGTAAGATCTGTGTCGTGTGTCCTGTGTCCTGTCTGTTTGTATGTGTGTGTGTTTGTGTTTAGGTGTATGTGGGTGTTGTATCTCAAAAATGGTGTGTTTCTTACATATTTAGGGAGTTGCTCTTTCATTGTTCTGGATTCCCCATTGTTTTTAGCAAATAAATTGATTTATTCCTCGAGCTACGGAAATTCACTCTCTCACTTTGCTTTCATTGTCATATTTAATGCTTTAACATATTTGTCTAACTATCCACTGTTTAATTAGCATTATTTACCATTTTGCTTTCAATGTGAACACAAAAGTTATAGGTTCTTCCTCTACGTTCCCCTGATTCGATTGAAATAATGAGAAAGAGAACTTCAACATAGTTAATAACAAATTGCCTTCGACTTTTGCTCACACTCGCTTTTGTTTTTGTTTTTTTCTTTGTTGTTTACTTTGGCCAATAAAGGATTTCTTGTACTTTAAAATAAATTCATAAATATAATTGTAAGCACAATTTTGATTTGATTCATCCCCAACCCAGTCGGAAAATGAAAACTAAGCCCAACCGATTTGTAACATTTTCAAACTCTCTTACACGCCAGTGTTCTCAAGTCGATTATAATCGATAATTACGATAATTATCGCTGAAAGTACAATAACTTGTGGTTGGATTCCGCGTTTTGATTCAAGTAATTCCCTTTGTATATATTGCAGTTTACGTTTTATGTGTATAAGAGTGTATATTCTTGTATATATACGTGTATATATATATATCGATTTTAACTTTTAAAGTTACAACTTAGATACGTTAAGAATAGCAATAATAATGGTAATAATAATTTGCCTTTAATAATACGCAATTAAATAATAACATTTTCGCTATTATTGCAACATTTTTGCTTTATCTTTTTTCAACTCTATCGTTTTATTAGTAACCCCCTCGTTTTTTTTGTGATTTCCTTTTTTTTTGTTTTTTGCCTTCGTTTGTTGGTTTCTCATTACTTAAAAGTGGTTACGCCCCCTTTGGCCTGGTTGTCATCCGTGGGCGGTGGGCGTGGAGTGGGTGGGCGGAGGCCTCCGATTTTTTTGCTGTGTGGGCCACGCCCACCGCACACCGCCCACCGCGATGGCACTCCACTCTAGTTGGACGCACAGTTTCCGTTTAATTTGCATTTTAAACGATTTTTGCTGCACACGTTGCATCTTTCGGGGCCGAGCGTTGTTCTTGCCGATGTTGTTGTAGTGGTTGTTAAATTAAAATTAATTTTTTTGTTTGTGTTCGCTCGTAGTTCGTCCTCATCGCATTTTTTTTTGCTTTTCATGTTATTTTTTTTCGTTTTTTTCCATGCGTTAATATGTACGTATTTGTAATATACGTTAATTAATTAATTATAATACGTGTGTTTGGTTTATTGTTTGTTGCTCTTGCAGTTGTCTCGGTTTTTCTTGCTTAACGGATTTCATTTTGCCATTTGTGGAATATACACAAATATGTAATATGTACTTTATTTGATTTATATTTATATATATGCAGGTATATATATAATTTTAAATTATTTTTTTCTCTTTTGCGCTCTGTGGTTGCAGCACTGCAGTGTGTGTGTCTGTGTGTGTGTGAGTGTGTCTGTCATTTGTTGCTAAAGTTGCTGTTGCATTTGTTGCTCCTGTTGCTGTTGCTGTTGTTAATATTGCTGCTGCTGCCGTCGTGGTTGTTGCTTTTGTTGTTTTCATTGCGGTTGTCGGCGCCACCTTTTAATGGTATCCATTTGTAAATGCCGCAGGAATTAGTGGTCCCTGTAAATAAACGTTTCGTGGAGAACAAAACAAGCAAACACCAAAAATTATTCAAATAAAATACAATTTCTAGTTGCATAACTACGCACACACATATATGTATGTATTTATATAAGTATAGGTATTATAAGTATTGATATATAGAAAGTAAATATTAAGAGGTATACATATATGTACTGAATAAAGAGATAGAAGTGGCAAGTTGTCGGAAGAAGAAAAATCGCAAGTTTTCAAATATGTATTTCGATCGCTAAACAAATAAGGAGATCTAAAAATGTTCACAGAACGCTGGCCAGGCTTGATAAGGACGGAAAAGTCTGCATTTTTATATTAGTAACCGAAGAATAAACTGCTCCCAAAATATTTGTCTTTATAATGCAAAATAAAAGAATAAAAATTTTTAAGCTTGTTGTATTCGACATTTATAAATACAAAATCACATTTTAGATCGACTTTGCAGTTCAACCTGCTCTCTTTTCAACACTGTTCTACAAAACATAAAATCACTAATTTGATTAAAATGCATTTTTCTAGAGACCTCCACTGATTGTCACGTCCTTTATCGAACCCCGCCGACAGCCATGGATAATAAATATGTTTCGTTATGATTTATTTTAGTTTGCAGCGAGGCATGGGGATATTGAAATATTGAAGAATGAACATATTCATATATAATACATATATGGTGTATACAATTTAAATAAATAATAATAGTTTAATTGAAACGGCCTAGGAAACTGTGCTTGTGACGTGCATACATATTTTTACGTTTATTTTTTTTTTCTTTTTTTGTTTTTTTTTTAATTTTTGTTCGACTAGTTGTAGTTAAAAGAATTTGATTGTTAATAATTGAAATCGTTTAGTTGAAAAAAGAAGAGAACACGCTGTAGTTTTGTTGGTGTGCCTACCTTGTGCAACTGCGTTTGTTTTATACTCTTATTTCTTTTGTTTGCTTTCGTTTAGCTTTATTTTATTTGTATTTTTTCATATATTTTTTCGATTTAAATATATAATTGGTTTCTTTTACTTTTTGCATATCTTTTGTTTTGTTTTTGTTCTCTTGCATTTATATTTTTGGGTTATCAGTCTTTTATATATTAGCCATCGCAAAGTTCAACGAATAAATCTGTACGAAATGAAAGAGAAATACATACAATATATAGAAGGATAACGCAATAGTTTAGCTCTACATCGGCAGTCTCTCCTTATCTCTACGGTATGAATGTGTGAGTTTTGAGTGTGTGTGAAGGATTCGGGATCGAATCGCTCGAGACTCGCGTCTCATGTGGTTGTTTCGTATCGCTGGCTTAGACTCTAGCTGTAAGCCCAAGTCCAGAGATCGGGTGGTCCGGCAATCCGGCGATCTCGGAACCTGGGACTCCTGGCCGCAGGATCAAAAGGACGACTCACCGGGCTGTAGTTCAACGGGGCTCGGCTGACGGCGATGGGGAAGCCGGACGGCTGCGGACTGGTGGCCTGCACGTAGCCCACATTGTCGGCGGCCGCCGAGCTGTACATGTCGATGGTTGGGCCAGGCGAGTTGGTCGACGGGAATCCCTGCCGGGTGGCCGAGTTGGCGGCGGCGGCATGCGGCGATGCCGACGGTCCATAGCTGTGGGCGGCCGCAGCAGCCGCCTGATAGTTGTTCATCACTGCAAAAAGAAGGGACAAATGCGACATCAGTTGAAGTTTCTCAGAAAAGTAAAGTTGCTCCTCTTAAAATGGCCTTTATTAAAGATACGTTAGTTTACTGTTTCAAAATTGTATGCACCCAATAATATTTAATTTAAATAGATGAATAATTCATAAAAAAAAATAATACAACTTTCAGTAAAATAAACTAGTTTTATATGAGCTATAAATCAATTTAGAAATTAATTTTGTCAGGAAAAAATTGTTAATATGCTCATACCATTAAATAAGTATTCGCAGCAATCAAATTAAGTATTTTGTAATCATTTAAATCGATGATTAGTCTTGTTTATAGAAAAATGAGCCTTAAGAACAACTAATATTAATTGATTAAAAATGTTTGCAAAATAAGTATTTTTTATTCATTTATTGGACACAGAAAAAAAATCGATATGAAATTGAATTGACCAACCTTATTTCATATCAATAAAAAGCCGATATGATTTATGTTATATTTATGATTCAAACATATCAACATGATATTTTATCATATCATATAAAAAACCAAATGTAGTATTTTTCGAACAAGTAATGTAAAATAAGATAATCATAATCTTTATTCATATCAAAATTATATGAATGAATTAATCTTAAAAAAATTTAAAATTGACCAGGACATATCAATCTGATCTTTTGTCAATTTTTGTTCTGTTTAGTCACAGATGATGACTTATGGTTAACCGATTCGAGCTTCTTGCACATCAGGGGAGTAACTATTTAAACTAGCTTTCTATTCCACCTGAACTGTGCTTTTCCCCAGGTAACTCTGCACCCGGAAATGGGGTCACTCACCTGACAGCGCCTGGGTCAGCAGCGGTGTGTTGTTGTTGGGTGTCAGCTGCCCATTGGTTAGATCAACTGTAAGTGGCAAAAGAGGGCGAGAGGGGTGTCATTAGTGGGGGCGGGCTGGCTAACGTGGATCGTAACTAGGCGAGTAAAAGTCGGGCACATTTAGAAGGTGCCCGCGACACAAGAGTATACGAAAGTAATCAAGGCTGAGCTCTAAGGGTAATATGTGGTTATGTACGACGGGGAGTTGGGATCGAGTATATATAGTTACATATATATTTATAGTGGGTATGGAGTGAGAGAGTATTCGAGTATGCGATTGTAATACATGTGGCTATAGCTCTGTTATATCGGTGTGCCGAGGAAGCAAACAATCAAAAGCGAAAGTAAACAACTCTAACTAGTCCCAGAACAACTACGATGCCAGGCGCAAACACAAAAGACGAACCAAAGAGTGAAAGGAAGTACGTACATATATAAGGTATAAATGGATGGGTGAATGGGATGGGATGGTGTGGGGTTTCTGGGAGGAAGCGCTAACTGGAACGCAGGTTATGAAAACACAAAGTGCTCGGTTATTAAACGAGCTTTGGGGAGAGGATGTTGACGCTACAGTGACAAAACAAAGCCAAAGCCAAAACTAAACCAAACCAAACCAAACCAAACCAATCCGAACCCATCCAAACTCAGTTACTACGCTTGGTTTGCCCAGTGATGTGCACTTTCCTTTGGGCGCTCCCGTTCGCTTTTCACCCCTTTTTCCCCCTTTTTTTTGCCCCGTTATCATTGTTATCGCTTTTTTTTCTGTGTTCTGTGGCTGTTCTCCCTTGTTATGGTCACAGCTGCAACAGCAAGTAAAAATACGCCAGCGCCAATATTGAAATGACAACAGAATGCGAATGTGAATGAAGGCAAGCGAAAAAATGGGTTGTAACGGGTTATGGCTGGGATCGGAATAGGGATATAGTGGGAATATCTGGGGATGTCTGAGGCGGGGGCCTGGGAGGAAACGTAGCAGATGCATTTCCTGCGGAAACACAAAAATTGATGTAACGTAACGTGACGTAACGTAACGAGGCTTGTCCCTGGCAGTCGTTCGCTTATTGTAAGCCACCCACCCATAGCCCCATCATCCCATCATCCGCCCACAATCCGTTCCCACCCACTCACCCCTACGACCTTCGTCATCGCCGTTGTGCGTTTTATGGCGCCAATCAACTTTGGCTTACGTTTAGTTTACGTTTTTGTGCGAAATCTCGGTGCGCCATGTTGTTTTCATTAGTGTTGAGTCTGGGACTCTGATACAAAGAAGCGCCCGAAAACCCGGAATCCGTATACGGACCGAAATAAAGAGCCCGTAAAAGCAGCAGCAGTTGCAATAGCAATCGCAATCGCAATAGCGGCAACGGTTGCCTTTTGTAAATAAATAACTTATTTAGCCGGGGTTTTTTTCGGGCTGCCATTGCATGAAATGCGTTTCCGCTGGAAATGGGGGGTGGGAGGTGAGTGGGTTGTGTGGGTCTGTGGGTTTGTGGGAAAAATTGCAATTGTCAGTCCTGCGGTTGCGGAAAAACAACTGTTACCAGCTGTCGACCTGGCAACCCTGTTACGGCCACAATAAAAGGTTAAATTGAGACATTTCAACAAACAAAATCGGTCAACAGAAGACATTTACATGATCACGATACTACACGGTACAGCTTTGAGATAAAGTTAGTTTCAGGGGGACGGGGGGGGGGGGGAGAACTTATATTAAAACTAGGGTATACATATTGAAATAGGTACTTATATATGCGGGGTTATACATGTTTTATGGTTACAGCTGTTCGCTACTAATGAGTCTGTTACATGATACATTTTTTGGTAAATTAAATGCTAGATCGAGCTACTTTTTTGTCCGACGCTTGAGCTAATTTGGTATTGTTAGTTTTTGATGTGTGTTGAATGTTTTATAAAACAAAGTTTCTCAAACGGAAGAGCACTACACAGAAATGTATATATATGTACGTTTCTCGAACTACGACTGGCGCCCAACGTGGGGCATTCAGTTTACAATTTTTTGTGTTTTTATTGCGCTCTTTGCTAAAACTTTTTCTATCATCTAACGGTTTACATACAGTTAATAATCGTAAAGTGTGAGAATTTGTTCGGATATGGAGCCAAAAACGGTTATAGGTTCAATATAAAGTTGAATATACGTATATAAAAAGAGTATAATGCTTGTACGAATATGCATTGGAACAATAAGACGACCATTAGCTGACCTTGTTGACTGAGGAGTGTTCTTTGACGCCGTTTCTTTTCTGGTTCCGTTGTTGTTGTTGCCGCAGTGTCCTTGCCAAGTTGCTGTCAGAATATTACGCATACGCCCCGACGGCCACTTTGTCACTCACTTGGCCCCTTCAGTTCCAGTCCCTTCGGATCGCTAATAATCGGGGGGGTTGGACTACCACTTGGTAGCCAATGCCAGAGGCCCCAAAAGGATAGACTTTTGCTTGGGTTTTTTGGTTTCGGCTTTGCATCCGCATTTATTTTATTTTCACTTTATTTATCTTAGTTTTGTGCATTTATTTAGTTAATAACTTTTCGATTTCGATTGCGATTTCGTTTTCCATTTCGATTTCGATTTCGATTTTGTTTCTGCGCAAGCGAATGGTTTTCTTGTTCTCGTTTGAAGCGTTTTCTTATAAATCACAGTATATACGTGTAAAATACATATTGGAATATGCGTGGGTGTGTGTGTGTGTTCGTGTCTGTGTTTGCTATATAGGTTTTTGTAAATAACTCGCAAGCGTTTGGTAATTGTCAATTTAAATAGTTGCAAAATACCTCGAAGCAGTTTCCGGGCATCCGGATGCCGCAGAGTTGCGATAATTGCATTCAATTAACTAAGTAACAGCTTATCCATCTATATAGAGTTATTGACCGATCTTCTCGTATTGGGTTCGATAGTGTGTGTGTGTTCAAGTAGCTAGGGGTGTGTGTGTGTGTGTTTGGGCGAGACTTACATGGAGAGGACATAGAAAAATTGTATTTTTCATCAACATAAGAGAGATTTTTGGTTTTTCGTTCTTGTTTTTGGCGCTGCTAAGTTGCTCTTCGAAAATGGATGGACATTAATATTGTATTTTTCGTTATTGTACAAATCAAATCGATTCACGCTTCGTATAAAATGAGTACTCAACTTAGCTTGTAAACGTCGTATATTAAATATGTATATATAAATATTCATGTATATAAGGTATAGTATATAGGTATGTATATAGTAATGTCTATATATGTACTTTAAATAGAAATGTCGAAAAATTTCGCTCGTTTTTGCTGTTAGCCATTTTGGAATTCTTGCGATGCACCGATGAAGGAAGGAATTTATATAGTTTTGAATGCTTCAAGGCTTCAATTCGCATGTGGGCCGAATGCGGTTTGCTAATACATATGAAACGGAATAACACAGCTACGGATAATGGGCAAATCTACTAATTAATGAACTTTAGCTATGACAAAAATCTCTGCACGTTTGCTAATTATCTAAAAACTCATGGGACCACCGACAACAACGGAAGCAAAAACAAAATCGGACTGGGAAATGGATATGGATGTGGATGTGGATGTGGAAAGCGTTGTGGAAAAAGGAAAAATTGCATACATAATGTGCAGCAAATTAATTAAAGGATAATAATGGCACTACATGTGACAGGCCTGCTAAAATTTGTTGTTATCTAAATGTTTTTCCATGTGCACTTTCGCTGTTGTTGCGGGGGTAGCGACTAATTTATGCATACAGGGACTACAAATGAAATTTGCATTTAAATGCTACGGTAAAATAGTTTTATAAATAATAGATATGCGTCCCTGAAACGGGATGCAAATGGTAGTGGTCGCAGGTCAGGTCGGGGGTGTAAAAAGCGGGACATTCTATTTATTTTCGTGTGGGTGAGGAGCGTATGAAGATCGAGTATAGTTCGCTATAAAGTTTCGTTATACAAGTATTGTGTCACATTTCTAATTGGGGTTCTAGAGACAGTTAGTTAAGTGTACGCATGTCTGTGAGTATTTGAGTGATTATGCTGGCCTATATCTAAACGATTCTAAGTACTCGATTATATTCGATTACGAAACTGCACTAGGATTGGTTAGTATTGGGTGCTAGCTGCTCTATAGATACGATATTATAGGTTTTATAAGTTGGGGATGCCTCTAGTCACTACAGATACGGCTGCGGTAATTGGTTAACTGCTCCAACAATATATGGGGAATACTTTTCGGGAGAGTCTAATGTGTGTGTGTGTGTGTCTCATCTATAAAGACTGCAGCTCTAAGTGTAACTCTGTGTGTGTGTGTCGAAGATACATTTTCTATGTAGTTCTTTTCAAATCTCTCGTTAGTTCTTTGCATATTTGCTCCACTTTTGAGTATTTCCGTGGTTTTAGCAGTGGTTTTTACTTTCGTTGTTGCAGTGGTTACCATTTACCGTAGTTACAAGCTAAACTAACGCTCTGGGTTGCATATCTCTTCCAGCTGCTGGTCGCATTGGAGTTGTAATGGCTGTACCTACTTGTCACCGTTCAAACGATTACTTGGTTACTTGACACAGAAAAAGGGCGGCAATGTAAACAGAACTCTGGATCTCACATTCTCATTAGCAATCTCTTTCACTTTCTCATTCTCAATCTCAGACTTGTGCGATTCGATTCGATTCGATTTGGTTTAGGTTCTCGTTTAGAAATTTATGTTGCCCAGAAACTGCGATTTGATGGCCGCGGATCGAGCCGTGAGCGCCGTGGCCAGCGGCAGGGTCAACGCCTGTTGGTGGTACGCCGACTGGGCGTGGCCAGGGGCGCCACCGGAGGGGGCGACACCCGCCGCCGCAACAGCAGAGGAGGCGCCAGCGGGGGCAGCTCTGCTGCGGCCCGGGGCAGCGCTACAAGCGGTACCATAACTTCTACCGATGCCGCATATTGTCAAGCCTACAAAATCATACGAGATACAAGATAGATGAAGAGAGAGATAGACAGAGAGGGGGCAAACAGAAAGGTACGGTCTGCCTGGACCTGCAAAGCTATCGATGGGCAATGGAGCGGATAGTTTAAAAAAATAAAAATTCTATCATATAGACAATTGTTATAATCTATTATATTTTAGCGGTTTTAAGATTGGTTTAAGATTCCGATTGGGCTTTCAGGAATGGGAACGTGATTAACAATTTATCGATAGAATCATCGTAATTTCGAATTGATTCTACAAAATTGGATTAAAGCCATGGGATTGACATATAAAATATCGAAATATGTATAGATATTTAGTTAGTCTCATCTTTTTGTTTCTAAGCATAACCCAACAACAAGAGTAAAAAAGAAATATAAAACGATTTTTTCGATAGCCGCATCGATTGCTTTGCAGTTTTACAGCTCAGGCAGAGGGTTCTCGGGGACATGGGATCAATTATATCAGCTAGAAGCCCTAGTAGCCAGTGTTCAGTGTGTTCAGTGGTGGGCAAATGATAAACTCAAGGCCAAGCAGCGTCAATGACAAATACATTTGCAGGATGCGCAGGACTCAATTCTATGGGGTTCTAGATGTCAAATGTTGCGGCATATGTGGTGAGTGTTTTTTGGATTGTTTCCGATCCTCAGCTATTTGTGCATTGATATGACGAACGCTTTGGTTTTTTTTTTTAAGTTTTTCTTTTGTAAAACAGTGATTTATTTCAACAATGATCATGATCTCTGAGTAATACTCGACAGATAGTCAGACTGGGCTGGGATCGTCCTAGGCCATGTAGTCGCCAATCAGTATCCGATTCTCCGGCACTACGCCCATCACACCCGCTGCAAAAGCAAACACAAAGACAGAAGAGAAATAATAAAGAGTAAGGCAGGCTAAAGTGAAACGGAAACGGAACATGAATGTTTGATTGTATCTGATGATGAAGAAGACACGAAACGGGCAAAGACATCGAGGGCTAACGAATCGGCACAAGATCTAGTTGAGTTAGTAATGCTGATGGCAGTTATTATATGATGGCTATGGCTGTTCGTCATATCAAGGGGCACAGAGTGTTCGGTTCGGTGGGGTTTCAATGGGTACTGCCTTTGGGTTTTAGTAGTCACCGGGGTTGCTTCACACTCTCACTCACATACACATAATGAACAGGGGTTCGCGAGTATGGACGAGTATGTACGAGCATGTGTGCACAGGGTCAGGCTTATGTGGGTGTGGGTGTCGTTATGGCTGTGATTGTGTATATGTGGGCCGGAGCCGCACTTACCAGTTGGATAGGGCAGTCCAAAACTGGGATAGCCCGAATACCCGCGACCAGCGGCATAGGCAGCATAGGCAGCTGCCGGAAAACCTGTTTCGAAAAATATAGAAATAAAATACATTAGCTTCCGGATCAAGTCAGTTACTAATTTCACTCGCTCACCTTCGGGCAATGTCCCCAGTCCCCACATGATGTTATCTAAGGGAGTCGCATGGAAAACAAGAGAGAGCACAGAAAAGAAAGGCATAAAACAGATAATTACTGGCACTCACACGATAGATTATATCAGAGCTAATGAATTCAAACAAAAGAGTATCGAGATTATATCAGGACTAATTGTTATAAAGTGTGAATATGAGCGACTGCTTTACTATTCGTAATCGTAATGTGTACTTAGAGTTCTAGTCAAGTGTGAGTGGCAACTAAGGAACTGCCGCTATGTAAATACTAGTTATATGTGTTTTGAGTTCTAAGAAATGTTCTGCGACTGCACTCGATTCTTTTTGTCAGTGCATAACTAGTGGGGGAAACGAATTTGGCCCCATTCTGGTTATCTTCTG
Source organism: Drosophila pseudotakahashii (assembly GCA_035046095.1). NCBI lineage: Eukaryota > Metazoa > Arthropoda > Insecta > Diptera > Drosophilidae > Drosophila > Drosophila pseudotakahashii. The sequence continues at coordinate 29,302 of JAWNOE010000262.1, forward strand.
CATTAACAGCCTTGATTTGAGCTATGTTTATATAGAGTTATATGTAGAGTTACACTTTTCCGATATATGACACAATTCTAAACACTTATTAGATATGTACGTAGTTATAATCTAAGACATTTAGTATCTATGCTAGGAGTATAAATTTGAATAATTTCTCTAATTATAAATAAGGTAAGTTTAATCTTCCAGTGGGGGCAATTCTAAGGCCTGCCGTTGTGCATTTCTACAAAAATGCTCCATATCTCCAGGCCATCGCCCCGCACCGCAACTAATGTATTAGGAAAACTCAAGGAAAAGAAGATTCAAATTCAAAACTATAAATATGTGGGCTAGATAAACACTACAACTCAAACGGGGAGCATATAGGAAGGTTGACAGCTATTAGATGTTAATCAAGAAATTTGTATAAATTTTGCTTCGGTCTGGGGTCACTCCGTTCCGCTTTCTCAGCACTTTCCCATCACTTTCTCTGCCTCGTTCGTTCATCTGGGGCATCGAAGGGCTGTCGACGGCTCGTTTCCTGTACTTATTCATCATCCTTCGACCGTTGCAACTTAGGCTAATGTTACACTGGATTTAACTAGAGTTGAATTTGTGTTTGATTCGAATTTGATTTTGAATTTGAGCGCTTAATGCGCTTATCGTAATGCAATAGATGTGTGTATGTGGTTATTTATGCATGTATAATAAATAGCTAGTTTCGAGTTTAGTCAAATATTAATGGCTATGGGCAAACAATATGTGTTTTTGTATGCGAGTACTCGGACTGGGAGTACAGGGCAGCCATCAGCTGTCTGAGCCGTAATTTGCCTGGGTCCTGTAATTGGATTGAATGCACTGCATTCTGCCATTGCCATTGCGATTGCACATCCATTATCCATGATCCATTTCGGAAAACTACACTCCGACAGCTGTCCGGCTGCTACGATGGCATCTGTTCAGTCTGCCCAGTCCGGTCATCAATTTTTCAAAACTAAACTTCTTTACACACATCGCATTTCTAGTACTGGCTCGGCCTCCTTCGGCTGGCTTACTTAATCCAACTTAATCGCTAATTCGATACATTTGCTAGGTTCGAATCCGATTCGCCTTTTCGGCTGCGGCTCTAGGTTAATGCGCCTTTAAAGAGCTATTGATATGAGTTTACGTTTACGTATAAGTTGTAAGAAAATGTTCGATATACAGGAGAATCCGTTTTAAAACATAAATGAGTGTTTCCTATGGAGCTGATGACTTTTTGGTTTTTTTTTCTTGGTTTAATTTGAAACATTGTTAGTTTTTCGTTACATTCTTAGGTTCTAGAAAAGTCGCCAGGTGTCTAAGACATATTACGATCGCCGTCTAAGGTCTAAGGTTATCGAGGGCCTCGATAAAATCTAAGCAGCTCTCTAGGACCTGCACTTAGCCTAGGTATATATAATATCTTAAGTAAGTCAAGTTCGCTTAAACGCTAAAGAAAGAATACGAATGCGCCGCTATTTGATTAATTTTGTTAAATAACGCATACGCCGCGTGGCCTAAACGCAGCTTAGACAGTCACAAAATATAAGTTACGATATATAGTACATATGGCATAAGTAAGTACATGGCTAGTTGTAAGTAGAAGTACACGTAATCCTAGGCCTAGCCGCTTAACATATTATTTGGACATTGAGACGGAATGAGAGTCATATATATAGGTGTAGTCGAGTGTGTTCTGAGTGTGTTGTGTGTGTGTGTTTTTTGTGGGATAAGGATCGTCAGTTGGAACTATCATCAGATAGTGAAAGTTTTGGACTGGCTCTTGAGTCCTAGCACATTTGTGGGGTTTGTTAGTTAAAAAAGTTAAATTATTTAAAGCCATTACAATTACTATAGTACACTCAACTATTTTTTGGTAGAGCGAAATGAAAAATGAGAATTTATTTTGATAAAAATTCTTAAAAAATTGACTTTAATACTTTTGATTTAAATTAAAATATTGAATTTTATTATCTAAATGATCTAAAAGACTGCATTTTAATCTGAATATTTGTTTGTCGGGCTATTTTGAGCTCTTGAAAAATAGGTAATAAAAATCATTTAAATAAGTTTCTAAAATCAAGAAAAGAGGTTTGAATAAATTTATAGCTTTTACAAAAACCACTAGTCGTATTAATCAATTAATTATTTCTTGAATCTTGAAATTAAGAAATTAGATAGCCGCAGAATTTGGGCTGCTGATCTTCGAAACAAAAGAATATAGAAGATTGCACTTCAGAAAGGTATTTGCAATTAATGCTGATTATCCTTGAAAGCCAAAGGACACCATTTAAAGGGCTCACTGTGGCCTGGGCGGTCAGATTCCGGGCAGCTGGTACAGCGAGGCCGCTGCTGCCGCCGCGGAATTGGCGCCCGCCCCTATCTCCATGCCGCCCTGCATGGCCAGCAGTTCGCTGAGCGGATAGTGGGCGGCAGCCAGGGCGGCATTCTGGCGCAGTTGGGCCTGCTGCAGCTGGGCGGCGGCGGCAGCGGCGGGCGCATTGGCGGCGGCCGCCTGAAGGGCGCCCAAAGCGGAGGCGGTGGTCGGTGCCCGAAGGCCGCTGCTTACCGCCGCTGCGGCCAACAGTCGCTTGTAGCCAACAACCGCAGCAGCATCCGCATAGAGGGAGTTGGCCAGGGCGGCATTGCTCTGGCCCGCTGCAAAGTGCAGCAGAGAGGGCGTGGCAGGCGGAGCGGGATTGGCGAGCGGTAGGAGACCGGGTGCAGCACCTGCGGCAGCGGCCACCACTTGGGCCAGACTCTGCTGCTGGTGTTGCTGCTGCTGCTGCGCCGCCACCACCTGCTGTTGTTGCTGCTGTTGCTGCTGGTGGTGTTGCTGCTGGGCGGCAACAACGGCGGCCGCCGACAGGTGGGCGGGCAGCGGATAGGGGGTGTAACGCAGCGAGCCCAGCAACTGGCTGTGCGAGTGGGTGTGCGGGTGGTGGGCGTGGCTGTGGTGGGCGGGTGACTGTGGGTGTGTGTGGTGCAGCTGCTGGTGGTGCTGTTGCTGCTGCTGCTGTTGCTGTTGCTGCTGCTGCTGGTGCTGCTGCTGCTGGTGCTGCTGCAGCACGGATGCGGCAGCGGCTAAACTACTCGGCAGCAAACCGGCGGCGGCGGACGTGGCCGCCGTCGAATGGGCGTGGCTGCTGCCCCAGACTACCAACTCACCGTATGCAGAGCGACCGGCAGCCCGCGTCTTGGCCAGATTGGCCGGCAGCATCACCTCCTTCGGCTGCGCCTTCTTGCACTCGACCTGAAAGGAGAGACGAAGGATGTTTAAAATTTAATTTTTAATAAGGAGATGAAGTCATAAACCAAAGATAGGTGAAAGTTAAACTGGAATGAAACTCTTAAATGGCAGAGATGGAAGTGAAAGCTGAAGATATTTCATTTCATTTTTATCGTTTAAATCCTTTAAAAAGAGTATTCTTATACTTTTTTATTTGATATATGCCAGACGTAATAAAATAAAAAAAATTTCAATAAAATTATGATGTTTTTTCTTTTTTTTTGTCTTTCAGGAAAGCCTTGGTTTAAAATACTCAGATAAAATAAACGTCAATATCTATAATGTTATAAATACTGTTACCAAAAAATAAAGAATATCTAAATTAGCAATTTGTACTTTGACTTCCAGCATGGCCAACATTATTATTTCAATATTATTTCAAGCAAAATTCGAGGCACAACCGATTCCACTATAATAAAATCCCAAACTGATGACCGATTTGGGGCAGTATTTTCCTCTGTATGGCCAAATAAAAACTTAAAGCTGAGTGGGAGGACAAGCCTCCTCGGTTGCGATCCAGACCGCCACGCTTCACTTACCATTTTGTTGTTTATCTCGTGGAAATGAATTTCGCAAACTTTGTCTACCACATCTTCGCTTTGAAATGTAACGAAGCCAAAACCTGCAAAAGAAAAAGAAGCGAAGTGAGTGAGTGAGAGTGGGCAAAAAAGTTTAAGGGCTGCAAAAATTGAACGAAATATGCTTTTGTGTGAGCGAGCGGCTAAATAATTTACTCAAGTGTCGAGACCGAGACAGAGGCGATGGTGGTGCTTCACCCCCTTAACCCTCTGAGCCCCCTGAGCCCCCTGAAACCCCGCCATTTCTGGCCGGGATAGCTGTCCTCCGGCTGACCTCAATATGCATCCCCTGCAGGGCCTCAAGTGGCGGCTGGGCGAGTAATTCAAACACTGGCCGCTCCGAGTTTACATAATAAACTTTTGCCGGCGGACAGCAGGACAGACCCCCTTAACCCCCCGACGACCGCCTTGGGATCGGGCATAATAACTTTGTCCTAATGGCCGGCCAGTGGAGCTATTTTTGATATCCTCCAATTGTAGGCTGACGAAGAACTTAAATTCCTGGAATGTCAAGTCATTCGGGGGGTTTTTACGGCCCGAATTGGTAAAGGATTTATTATGGCTTAATTAAATTTCTTCCATTTGTTGCCGCTGCAATTTGTGCTGGGCAAAGTTGAAGTTGCTTGATTTTCTTTTCACTAAGGAGCTTTCCTAGGAGTGGTTTCCATGATAGTGGATGGCCAAGCCATCTTTACTCCTTAAGTGCAAACTTGTTTTATGTAATTGTTTATAGTTTGTAATATTTGCTTTTGCACATAGAAATATTTTATTTGAAGAGATAACTATAAAATTTCCGAAATCAACGGATACAATGGGCTGGATCCAAAGTTACAATGGCTTAATTATATGTTTCGAAATTGCTATGTCTTCGAAAACCCGTTCAAGTCACTCCTTGAAAGTAGCCAAAGTAAGAGGCAACTTCCCATCTGATTGGGTTCTATAAAATTCCCTTTCTGGCCTTCGCTATCCTCTTAATGCCTCGCCGCTCTACTCCGACTTTCTTCTTTCCACCGATTTCACCACTTCGCTCTTATCGGGGCTTTTCAATTAGCGCAATTGTCTGAGATTTCACATGGCCGAAAAAGAAGGGCCCTCTCTGTGCAATTAGCAAGGCCAAGTGCAGACACCTGATGCAACGGCGCCCGCATTTCTGTTTGTGTACGTGTGTTTGCCCAGTCCTGCGGGCGGTGGGCGGTGAACGGGGGGGATGAAGGGATAAAGGGAGGCGTGGCCAAGCTGGGCGTAACTGACAAATTAGTTGAAACAAGTAACAGTAAACACGCAGGCTTATTAGCGACATGTGCCGAGCTGAAGAAGCTCCGAGGTCCTTTTCCCCAAGACAACGTGCGGGCTGCTTCCTTCGCGTCCTGGAGTGTGTTTGTATTTGTTTTAATTATATAAAATTAGCGCATGTTGCAATGTTGCACGTTAGCTACACAGCGAAATATATTTTTAGGTAAAAAATTGAAAGTAAAATGTTTTAAGCCCACCGATTACAAGTATTGTTGATGCCATAATGTTAATAAAATAATTAACTATTATTATTACTCTAGGCTAAATATTTAAAATCAATCTGTAAACCACATTAGAGATTATGGCTTCTGAAGTTAGTTTTTAAACCTAATTGAAGAGCCTTTTTTCCCTCTGTGTCTTTCGGGTTTTCTTGAGACTTCTATTCCGTTGCAACTTCATAAATCAGCCGTGGAACAAATGAAGCCGGCTCTTTTCGCTTTGCTCCACGCTCCACACGTAACTCAATCAAAAATGTATCTGCTGGATACAAATGCGCCCGGGTAGCATGAGGAATGAGCCAATGCTCGTTGCCCAGTTAATTCCGTGGCTTGAGGCTTATGGCCCTTGGCTCCGGGCCTTGGTGAGTCTGAGTTTTGAGCCCCGGCGCCCGTCCGCCATTTTTACCTGTCGAAAATTTCCCGCAGGACGGCGCTGGAGCGATAGGAGCTGACGATGGTCTTGGCAACTGCAAAAATTGCACACTCATGCATGTTATTGCCAAGAAGCGGACACAGATATATGCTCTAGGCGAACGGGAGGGGTTTGGGGGTAGGGGCGGTAGGTAGGACCCAAAGCCAGCTGCTGTTATGACTGCGCTGCGCCGGCTTGCCAAAAAGAAAAATTACAAAATTTTCAATTTTAATATTAGTGGCGGCTGGCGACGCCAACTGCCAAGCCGGCCCCAAATGTTCCCCGATCCTCTGCACCAACCACCCACACATACACACACCCCACCAACTAAAGCCACCCATACACATGCAGCCAACAACACCCATCCCACCCACAACGGGCTGCTTAGGCGCACGTTGGGCATGTCCTTGGCTTGCCAAATGAAATTCATAGCATAGTTTCGGTCGCAGCTCGGCTGTTTTGAACTCTATATTTGTACAGCGAAGATTGCGAGAAAGGAAACTTTAATAAAGACTTTAAAAATGTATAATTGTATACGAATTTTTGGTAGCTTTGGGTTGCAACAGTTGAAAGAAACGTAATACAAGATATATAACTAATTACTCAATAATATCTGAATACCAATATTTCTATTTCTAAAGATTACTCCTTAAAAATGTATGTACTAAGTAAAATATATTTAAAAATTAATTTTAAATAATCTATTGAAAGTTCTTGATGTGCGTTTATGATAATTTTGTTTATAGGTTTTCATAATATTAATAATATTAATTTCAAAAAACCCAAAAGTGTTCCCCCTAGCGCATCCCCACTGTAATTGCAATTGCCTTCGCCCGCGTTGTTGTCATTCCCGTTGTTGTTATTGCCCTTCGGGCCTGCCTATATTGTTTTATGGCATATTCATATATCGCCTCCTATATCTTGTTATTTTTTATCCATATGAAACGGTTGTAGCTGCAGTTCTGGGCCAACTGCCACCGCTCTTGTTAGCTGGAAAGCGCCGGTGCAGTTTTCAGTGACCAGGCTTACAAATATATGTGTTTTTGAGTCTGAGTTGGGGTTCGGTTGAGTTTTGTGCCACCATGTTAGAATGTCTGTCTATTTGTCTATCTGTCTATGTGTCCGCTCGTCCATTGGTGTGTGTGTGAGTGTGTCTGTGTGTCGCTGGGCTGCACACATGATTTATGAATGAGTAACAAACTTGCTGCCGTGTAGCCGGAGCAACCAACGACGTCTTTTCCACTTTTCTTTTTATTTTTCTTCTTTTTATTTTCTTTTTTTTCCCGTTGCCCCTTCTTTATTATAGTTGGCGTGTGTGTGTGTGTGTGTACGTGGCAATTGCCACACACATACATACAGATGTATACTGTATAGGGGGCTCTCGGATCGGATCGATAAAATGCAATTACAGGCATATCGCAAGTGCCAGTAGGCAACGGACTCCGACTCCTCATGGCAATAAGGTCGTACATCGTCCGACTGTACAAAAAGTCCCCATCGATGTCCTCGTCCTCGTCCTGCTGCTCCTGCCACCGCTATTGACCCATCCTCCTGCTACAACTAATACCCTTTGATTAACGACACACATTTTCTATTGACCTGGCCGTTGGTCGCCTGCCTGTGAAGTTGGGCAGTTGGCGTTTACCGCTCGCCAGAAGCAACAACAACGAACGCCTGCATATTTCATCCGGCGATCGATGCACGCAATTGTAATTTGCAAGGCTGACATGTACCGGCCAAATCGAATTGCTCGGCCAATGAGTCGTGTCACTGGCTAAACTGGCTAAACTGTCCACCCAATGCATTTTTAATTGGAAAATTGGCAAATCACAGAATCGCCAAGCTGGTAATTCGTGGAACTTTCTTCAAGTGGTTAACCAGAGTCATTATGGTTTCTCGGTCGAATCGTTTGGGTTAATGGGACTTTCGACTTTGTATTCCTCAAACTTTTGAATTTATAATATGCCAATTGGATATGATGCAATCCAAGGGCACAAGTAGTTATTTATTTTTCATGGCTTAGCTATGTAATTTCTTCCCGTCAATAATATTTATAAGTAACTTTCGTTAGTTATTATATTTTTCTAAGCTAATTTGTAATTATTTAATTATCTCATTTTAATATTAAATGTCCTTTTAACATTTTAGATTTTAATAATAATTTTTTTGTAATATAATAAAGAAAAAAACATAATAAAAGCCGAAATCTCTGCCAATCTACTTTTAATTAGAAAAGTCGAAAAAAGCAAGCAGGAAATTCGTTTAAAATGTGTGAAACTCGTTTACATTGCTGCTTATTCCCCGAGGGCCTAAATCTTTGATGCGATGACTGGGCGTCCTTCGCATTATTTTTAAAATGCCTCATATTTGTTTTTATTGGCTGCCGCGGCCACTTTCAAGCCTTCGTTTTTTGGCCTTTATGTATGTACGACTGCATCATCATGCAGTTTCAGCGTACTCCAGCGTCCAATTAAGCGAAATGTTCTGTGGGCCCACGACTCTATCTCTGTGGCCCCGCCCCCTCCTCCGCCCCCCTTCCTCCGCCCCCCTTTCGACGCCCACTCTTTTTTTGCGCTTATCTGCGATGCGGCGCACAGAAGTATGCTACAATTTTTTATGGGCCGTGCACAAGCAAAAATCATGTTTTCTTATTCCCGTGTGCGTAATTTGAAGGGCGCAAAAGTTAACAATGTCCGGTGGTGGGGGGGTGGGATGTCGGAGATGTGGATGTGGATATCAGGGGGCGGGGCAAGTGGCGGAATGATTGTGCACCAACAACTATTGATGCATGCGGCCGTTCGTATCCGTGTGAGCTAATTACTTTTGAGCAGTGGCAAGGACCTCTGTAGTTGTGGGCTCAGCGTGTGTTTTTGGTTTGTGCAAAATTGGGCCCATCAATCTTAATGCGCCGTGTCTCAGGTTGTAGTCGGATCCCCGATAGGACCCCACTCCTCCGCCAGAGGGACATGTCAATGGGATTCGAGACCCGGTCGCAATGCGAAATTCGGGGCGTCATTTAAAACTTTAATAAGCAAAATTGACAACGACAAGGCTTCGGAGGACACAGCAGGACTCGAAATGGACACGCACTGGGGGAAAAGCCACAAGAAAGAGCAAAAAACGTTGTTTTCAGGAAGCTTTAAATACGATTTTATAACTCTGTAAGGTTCTGATATTCTGTAATTTCCGATTTTATTATTTAAGATGTTTTAATGTCCATATCATAACACCAGTTTAAGTAATTATTCCAAAGTGGTCTTATTGTCTAAAGATTTCTTGACTTATTTTCAGAAATTACATTTTTTTAATGAAATTTTTTATAATTAAAATATTATTGTAAATATATAATCTGTTAAATAACTGAAAAAATCATTAAAACTGCGTAAATTCGAAACTTACAGCACTGAAGGATGGCGGGTTCATAAAACGGTTTTACACCAGTTTTATACCAGTTATCCAAAGCTGACCACTTTTCTGGCAGTGCACGGCAAGCCGGACATTCTGACAGCCAGTCGGATGCCGGACGGACAGCTGGACAAACGCAATGGACGCAGTCGTGCGCTACAAGTTCGTGTAGCGGATGTACACTGGAGATTTAAGCCTTCTGCCGGCCAGCGCACCTCAGCTGCTGACCTCGCTCGCCTGCACCGCCCACTTGCCACCTTTGAACCGCCCACTAACCACCCACTTCCACCCCACCATCAACCATTCACCATCCACCGGCGTAAGAGGATGGCCCGTCTCTTATGGCCCTTATATCCGGTTGCATTGGCAGGTAATCTTTTCGGGTCCTTCTACATCCTGTTGCCCGGCCATTTTAATGCCCCGACAACGTTTTAAAACTGTATTAGCCCTTTGCTTATGAGCATCCTGCCATGCATGATACATTGACATTGTGCAAGGGTGTGGAGTGTAGGAGTGCAGGAGTGTTTGAGTGTGTGCATTTGCTAAGCTCTCGCACTTCCGGCTCGTTAAAGTCCGGAAACGGGCTAGCAAATGCTTTGTGGCATTCTTGCGCACCACCAGCGATGGCGATAACGATAGGAGAAAACTCACCTCTGTGCCGATTGGTCTGCTTATCAAACATCAACATGGCATCCTCGATCTGTAAATGGTCAAAAAGGAAAATATTAAAGTTAAATGCATAAAAAAGTATAGAAATTTTTAATGTTTAACGACCAAGATTCTTTCATAAAAGAACATATTTATAGTTAGCTAGAAAATTGCATTGATTTGCTAAGATAAAATCAAGTATTTTTTAAAAGACTTCGAATCGCTCCTCACACTTTTCCCCTTGCTAAGAAGTAAGAAGTGACCATTTTTCATTTCCCAACCCATTTCCCGCGACTTTGCAGCACTTGTTCGCTTCTTTGTTTCAGTTGGTGCATAAGCATTCGAAGTTTGCCTCCTTGGTGCGAGCAACTCAATTAATGGCCTGAATAAATGTTCGCAGCAGACAAAACTGCTGCTAATTGCAAAGTGAGTGCGCACAATGGCCGACACACACACACACACATAGAGTGACCAAACCGAGCGACCCACCCAACCAACCGCCCCATAATACACCCCTTTTAACGCCCACCGCTTTGAAGAGGGCGCAAAACTTTTACCCATTATGGCGCAAAAGAACTTATAATGATAGTTGACTGTCAAACCAGCGCACTAACTAACTAACTAACTGCGCTGACTTTCCACTGGCTGACTGGCTCATTACAGACCCGCTAACTGGACATGGGGGAATGATGGACTGACTGGCTGACTGACTGACTGAATGACTGACTGTACCACCGTCCGATTGTCATTTGATATTTTAATTGACGCAGCAAATGAATGCACCGAATGTGCTGCTAAATTGGCCATCACAATCAGATTGAGGCTCAATTGCATTGGCCAGCGGGAATTGTGCACTTGTTAAATCGAGGCATTAATGCTAGATGACAGATATCAAATGAATTTGGTTATCAGACAATAATATGAGATATTTATTTTCATAATATTTCGTTTGGTCTTAATTAAGGGGCCATGCTAATTGATGCTGTTCAATTGAAATATATCAAATGTCTTTGTTGACTGTGCTTGATATTGATGCCAATGTATCATCAGTTAACTTATCAATATAGTGCTGAGTTTTAACCCTAGAGTATTTTAAATTCAGGCAAATTGCCCAATTAGCCGATAAACGTATTAATTCGAACGCTTTAAATTTAGTGTGTGTGATTATTAAAAGTGTGAATGCGCATATTGATTGCATGGGCAATTAAACTAATACTTTAATGACGATTTTAAAGTGATTTTCCTGTGATCTGATGGATTTTCACCACCTAAATTCTTTAATAATGCGAGTGTCTTCAGGTGCCACAATTCCTTTGGCTTCCTTGACTGGAGTAGTCTCTGTCCCAAGGGCCTTCTCGTCTGCCATTCAATATTATAATGCGACAACTTTGCCATCATGCCGCTGCTCGCTCGCTCGCTCAACTGCTAATTGCACATTTCTTGTCAAAGTTGCGATGCGGCCTTTAATGAGCTGCAAGCTGACCCCGGATAACCACCACCCCACCCCCTTCTGGCCAATCTCCTCCTGCCTGACTGCCTGCTTATGGGCCATTGATTAAACTTAATCAATGCGCTTAAGGCAACTCGCAACTCCTGTGCACTGTAATTAAAATGCAGCCACGATGCCAGCGAAGGCGGCCTTATAAAAATTAATTAAGCTTGCGCCGCACTTTTCCGCCCACAACCCCATCGCTGGAAAACTCTACAGCTTCAGTAGCTGCACGGGGAAAAACGTTTCAAGTTTCAAGTTTATTAACTTTCATACTAAATAATTGTAATCGCCCTTTGTTTTTAAACCAAAAGATGTAGTCGATCACAATGTTATAAAATTATAGATTTATTTGTGAATAAATTTTACTTTCTCCTGGTTATTTTGATGGGTTTTTTAGACCCTTCAATGTTTACTTAAAAATAAGTATACAGATTTCGACATGTATTTTATATTGAAAAGCAACCGAATATACAAATCCAATAGGATTATATCCTTTGATTTAATGTGTTTTTGTTACTTTATTATCTGGATTTTTCCTGTGTAGCGTTGCTGTTGTTCGCGCCTCGCAATTCGCAGCTCTTCAAGTGCAGCCGCCAATGAAACCAACTACAACATTGTTTTTCAATTAACAATCAACAACAATGCCGCAACACAATACAAACGAACGGCGAAGGTTACACGCGCCAAATGACACAAAAATTGCCAGCTCAGGTGCTGCAAGGATAAGGGGCGGTGGGCCACAGGACTACCGTAGAAGGCGGGGCAGTACAATTGCAATTGTTGTTGTTAATTAAGCGGGCAAAACTGGAAAGGCGAACACTGCGCTCGAATTGCGGCCTGTTGTTAATGTCCGCCCATCGATGGCCAAATGGGCAATGGGCGAACGGCCCCTTTGCCCCACCGATAGCTGTCATAATTACACTGCCCCTGGATCGGTGGCCAGCTCATTATGCCACCCATTTTCCGATTTTCCGATTTCCCATTGCCCCCATTCCTCATCCAGCGACCGCAAACTTTAATTCTATTAGCAAACGTTAAATGAACAGCCACCAAAATGGGGTGGTGCTCGATATGTATGTATATACTCGTAATATTGTTTACAGCTTCCGTTGATATTACAGCAATCACCGTTGTGGAAATATTTTGCATTAAAAATGGTTAGCTGAAAAAATTGTAATTAAATCAATATTCAAATGCCGTTTGTTGGGTGATTCTACGTATAAAATTGTTGAAAAATCTCTTTCATTTTAATTATGAATTTAACTAATATAATAAGCTATTTTTAACTCCTTTTTTTTAAACAAAATCTACAAGTATTGGTAAATAATATCATTAAATATATTCTCTCATTCAAGATTTATTATAGAATCGTTCACTGTTTCAATTAAAATCACACTTTTGTACAACAAAGCCAGCCACAATAATGATTACCTACAGGGCCAGAGATAATTGAGCAACTTTGGCAATTAAAAGAAGCCAAATGTGCTATTATCTTGGCCGCAAATGTATATAAATGTGTGTGCCACTAACAAGCAGGCGCGCGTAATTTTATTTAAATCTGAATTCATTAATTCGTCATAATCCCCAATCATTGCGCCGCCTGGCAGCGCGAAGAACTTCAAAAAGCCATCAACGACAGACGTTGATGCTGTACCGCCATCGCTGGGACCCCCCCTCTCCTTCCGCCCCCTGAATTCGCCCCGCCCACCCATCGAACCGCCCGAAAAGCCGGGCCATTCATTTGGCTCATTTTGTGTACAAAAATGCTGCGCTCAGTGGAAACGGCGACGCTTCATTATCGTAATCGTTATATAAAACAGCGGGCAGACTACAGACTACCGACTACAGACGATGACTACAGTGTCAGACATCTGTATATGTACGTGTCTGTCTGTATGTATTTTATGCGTTTTGTGGCACATTATGTGCTTACAGTGAGTCCTAGACGAGGCGACTGCTGTTGACATTAATGAATGTGGCCGACAAAGAGTGCTGCGGGTGATTTTTATTTGAGTTCCCGCCTCCCGAAGAATTAGGCAGTGACCAGCCAGAAAAAATAAAGGCAGGCTCGAAAGCGGAAAGGTTAAAGTGCCTCACAGAAGTATTTTCACAGTCAATGAAGGCGGTCTTCCTCTTTGAATATTGGACTAACATTTTACTTTAAATCAAGGAGCAGCTACATAGCATTCAGGATTTTATAGTTTAAAGAAAAGATGAAGAGTAATTCCTAATATTAAAACTGTTAGGTTATTGTAATGTCTAAACACCCAGGTAAGGTGACTCTCAGAAATTCATTATGATTCGGTAATGAGAGTAATTCCTGATTTTTTAACTAATATATTTTTATAATGTCTGTACACCCACATAACAAGATGATATTAAATTTGGTTGAAAAAATAAATTTAAAAATGATTTGGATTGTGAAAAATGGTTTTTCCTTTCATTAAAGTACACTTCCTTGAAACTGGAACAAGGGATAAGTGGAAACTAGCTTTTTGCTTCCCGTATGATTCCCAGAAATTCATAATGATGCGGTTTACTCCGCAAATTAAAGCTAAGGAGCGCAAGTCTATGCGAACAATCGTGTTTGTTAGCGATTCAATGGAATGCTCTACTTTGTGAGATTCCCGGAATGCACATTCTATGTACACCCGTATATGAATGCAGCGACAGATGGATGAAGCTCTGCCCGGCCACTCGTTAAATCGTCAGCAATTCCCACCCTCTTGCGCCCGTCTGCGGACCGCTTTATCCTGCCCATCCACGCCTTTGGTTTTGTTTCAAAGTCCCCGAAGTTCTAACTGGATAATTTGCAGTAATTCATCTTGCCGGCGGTTTTCTCGATTCTCCGTCGGACTTTTTTCCTTGGATTCATAGCCTCGTCGCAGCTTCCACTCCGTTTTTTGGGTTTCCCGCTTTTGTATGCCTGCTTGATTGCGACAATTTATACGGCGTCGGGCTTGTCAGGATTTGGTTTTTGGTGGCTTGCGGTGGCTGCCCGTAAAATTGAAACGGAAGAGGAGCAAAAGCAAAGGGGAAAATCCCAGAAGCCGACGCTCTTCAAAAATGCTGAAAATGAAGGGGAAAACGCAAACGCTGCGGCGATTTAAAGCTGCAACTGAATAGTCATACATCTAATGATAGTCTGTCCCCAGCACTCGGCACTTACTTATTTTTCGTTTGTGCGAGAGCGAAAAAAGCCCCAGTAGATATTGTTGTAGTTGGGGCCGCGAGGGGATGGGAATGTGGATGGAAAAGTAAACTTTTCCGAGCTGGACGTGTGCGAGGCCGGCAACTTCCCGGGGGTGGGACATCTTTCAAAAAACTTTCGCCGGGCGACAGCAAAAAAACAGCATCGAGTTCTTATGTACAAAACCCACCGACTACCGAATATACATACGTACACAGTTACATGCATGTGCGATATGTGTGTGCTGGCACATGACTGCGTGCGGTTGAAATATAGATAAACTTTTTTAAGCTCGTATTTATTACATATTTGGCTGTAAGTAGAATTTAAGTTGCTTTTTGCCACCGACACACGCTGCGTATGAGTAATGTCCAACCCCACAACCACTCAATTCGTTTGCTTACACATATTATGTGAGCACAGCTGCGGGCAAAATAATAGCACTGCAGAGGAACTTAAGAAATGCAAAGCTCATTTTAAGGATACTATCTTAGGATTATTAATGTGGTTGATTACTGGTTATTTCCTGAAAAATTACAGAAAAACTATTCATGAAAGCAAGGGTTGTTAAAACATCGATAGTGGACACTATCTTAATTTTACTGCGATTAAAGTTAAAATACTTTTTTTTCCAAAAGTTACATGTAAAAAGGAAATAATTTTCTAAATGATAGTTTCGATTGTGGGCCCAAACCATCGATGTTTCCTATATTTTTAAACTATCGATAGAATCGATAGTGCTATCGATTTTTTTACCAATCCTAATGAAAGCAATGATATATTCATTATTTCTCCATTGATTTGAACCATTCATTCATATTTATCTATCCAAAATAATAACCTGTAATCTAATTTTTATAGGGACTTCCTATAATTTCGACCCCATATGTGCCACATAGTTAGCCTTGCAATCGGACGATCTGTTTGTGGTGAAATTGCAATCAAAAACGCATCAATCGAAGCAGTTCAGAGACAAAGGGAGGGCGGATGGACGAGTGGCACATTAATGAGGCGCACTCGTGCGAGTCGAGGCACAGGATATATATTTCAATTAAAAAAGGATTCCATTTATAATCCGCAACTTGATTTGTTATGCCAAAGCAGCAACAGCAGCAGTGGCAGTGGCAAAACCGAAACCAAAACCAGAACCCGACATTAGCTGCACGACTGGAACGCAAGTATGAATATTAAATTGTTGTGTAGAGAGTTGTGAAATCGGAATGGGAGATGGGGCGAAAGATATAGAAACAGATGCAGATATGCGGATACAGATACAGAGCATAGAGAAGATGAAAAACGCTTTTGCATAGCTGAAGCCTGGGGCTTAGTAGATCAACTATTAATGGAAAAAAGCAAATGAAATGGCTCCAAATCTGAGGGCACGCACTGTGACACGGGGTCAAGGGTCGAAAAGGAAAAGGTCGGGGCAGCAACCGAACAAAAGAGTTATTATTTACACAAAAACTGCCCTATGCGACAGGGCTCCTGCTCCTTTTTAATTTGATTGGATCGGCTGGAAATCCAATATTCCCCAGATCATTTCATCACACTGTGATGGCCTCTTAGCCGAGTGTTTTAAGCATTTTCAAATTAGTTTCGGCCCCGGGATTATCCCACTTATCAATTTGCTGGACAAGCAAAGTTTGCTTTGGCCATGCCGAAAGATAAACTTGCATTTTAAGCGGCGTCAATCTCCATTATAACCCTAATGAAAGCAGTTTTCGCACACAGTTTTCTTTTCGGCCACAGCTTGTCATCACTTTTAATAAGCTGGCCGCAAAAACTTTGTCACATTTCAGCATTTTCCTCTTTTTTCGCTCTTCGGTTTTTCGGTTTTATGTCGGCGGCCGAGAGCCGAGATTTCTTGAGCTCTTCGTGTGAGCTACTAAAATTTAATTAATATCGATTTCGGATTTGAAAAGGTTCGCCCGCTCGACCCAAAGGGCATCCCCACCCACCCATCCACTCACACACACATTTTGCGGCAGGCCAAACAACTTGAGCGGGTTATACACAAAAAAAAGGCGGCCAACAAAAAAGAAAAAGGGGCAAAGGGGGTCTTTTGGGGCCATACAAAGATGTTACAGCTTAGGCAAGAACTTGCACTGAAAAACTTTTAATCTTTGCGAGCATAAGTAAGATATATGTACTCCACCAGTGTGGGTGTGCGATTCCAAGAATGGAAGCAGCTGCTCAATATTTTTGCAGAGACTTGCGAGTGGAATTGAGATTTCTAATGGGATTGGTTTTCTCAGCGAGGGTAGCTCCGCTCCCATTTCCCAGGGACCTTTCTTCTATTCCAATCTGCTGGCTGCCTTTTTTTTCGGCAGCAGTTAAAGTTGCTCCACGGCCATATAAAACAACTTGCAGAACAATTTTCGTTAATTAAAATATTTTCAATGTGTAGTTATATGCTTTGGGTTCTGGATTCAGGGTTCTATGTTCCGGCGAGGTCCTGCCGCTCCCTTTGCTCCTGGCTGGCCCGTCATCGCTGCTAAGGATGCTCGAATTACAAAGCAAATTATAATTTCATGAAAGTTAAACGAGCAACTCTCCACCGCTACTGCTTTTGCTGCTCCTGCTGCTCCTGAACCTGCTCCTTCCGAGGGTCACTGAGCTGGGGATGCAGGAGGATGAGGACTGAGCAGTGAGCACTGAGAACCACCCACTGCGCTCTCGAGTGCAAAGGTGGCCAGGTCGCCGAGCTGTGCCCGAGATTGGGAATTAAACATGCTGCCAGGGAGCGAGCAATGCAAAATACATAAGAATAAAAAGTGAATTGGGCAGGCTGGGAAAATAGGGGAAAATATCCAGCGCCAGCGGAAGCCAAGCGCCAAGCGGCAAGAGCCGGCAACAATAAAAAGTTTTTCCTTTTTTTTTCTGGTATGGTATGTGCAAGTGCGAATTTATGTCTTCAATTATTCAACGCCTCATTTGTATGCCCCGCTTCCTCTCTCCCTCTCTTCCTTTATAGATGTATGTGTGTGTGCGGGCGGCATGCTAAAATGGCAGCGTGCATTTCCGTTTCCGGCCAGTGCATTGCATATGGCTGCACATGTGCCATGTCTCTTTCTCTTTCCTCCTCTGCCAATTGAAATTTCAACTGGCGCAAAAGTAATTCAATTCGAGATGCTGGACCCAAAAAAGCCAAGGATCCAGCCGGTCCTTATGTAACTTTTGGGGCTTTCGGAGGGTTGGATTGGAGGTCTGAGGCCTTGGTCTTCGGGGCGACGACAGCGGCAAGAACAAAGCATTTAAGAAGTTATTGTCATAAATGTTTGAGTTTGTTTGTTGTCGGCACACCCACCCATGACTCCACCCATGGCGGAGAGACACAACTTTTATTTGGTTGAATGCCACCGCCGCCAATTTGCAATTCTAATGTAATTTTTTCGCGAATCATAAGTTAGGGGGGACTGGCTTGAAAATGTTCCACGTCTTAAGCCCTGACCAATTGTAAAGTTACCCGAAAAAGGAAAGGGCGGCGCCTTTTCCTCGTTAGTTACGCGGCACAAATCGATCAGAGTGCAAACAAAAACGAAGAAACGGCAGGGAAACAACGAAAATATGTTAATTTCGCTTCATGTTTATTGCGGCACGATGACGAAGAAAATTAATACAAAATCGGCGGGGAGCATTCGATTGTAAGAACAAACGAAGAGAGAATACCCTTAAAAGTAAGATTTTATGAATATTTTTCTAGAAGGGATTTTAAAAATATTCGATCGACGAGAGAAAATCAGAAGCGCCAACCAATTAAGGTCGGAATGCCTCGCAATGCGTAAACAAAATCTCTGTTGGTTTATTAGGGAATTTATTAGCGTGTTGTGCCAACTTCGTAAGGATTCGCCGAAGCCCCGCCGTAATTACCAGCTTATAAGGAAAAAAGGGATTGCTGGGACTCGGAAGGCAGTGAGCGGGAAGGACAAATAAATGCGAACTCAAACAATGCCAGCGCATTTACATTTGCATTATTTAGCATTTAAGCGTCACGCGTTGCGTAAACAAATTGTGCAATCAACAACAAGAAGGGCAACACGAGCGCGTAATTCATTAAACAATTTGGTTTTTTATATTCGGGAATCGAGGAATCGGGGAATCGAGGGTTTTCGTTTTGGGATTTTGTGGGCGGACTTTTTGCCCGATGACGGAGTCTTAGCTGAAGTGAAGCTGCAACTGAGACCGGGGATTTAGTTGGTCAGTTTTTAAAGCCACACGGACTCGAAGGGTTCGGCGCTCGTCCTGTATATCCTTTTTATACACACCAATGCACTTATTGGTTTACTTGTTTACATGGCAAGCTGCTCGTTTTCACACTCTTTCTTATTTGCTTTAACATTTTCGCATGCATATGCAAGCAGCCAGGACGAAATCGAGGACGAGGACGATGACGAGGACGAGGACGTGGCGGAGGACCTGGTCCAGGCCCCAAGAGTGCAGCAGTTTGTTGTAGCTCGTTGTCCTGCGGTGGCATTCGGTATATGCACAAGGATATATGTATGTGACGGTGTGTGCGCCTCTGTGTGTGTGGGTGTCCGCTTTAAGTGCGCCTGTATGCGTGGCAGTTGTTTGCAATGTTTTTACATCGAATGTTGATTGTACAAAACCACTGAACAAGAAAAATTAATTATACAAAAACGTCACCGCCAAACAGCTACCGAAACTGTTGACCCATTGGTGCAGGCAAGGGGGCGTTGTGGGGAGGCGGGAATACACAGAGAAAAAAGTTACGAACAGGAACCTCGGCGATCTTATAAATATTTCCAGCTCAGTTAAGATCTGAGGAATATCTGAAATTTAGTTTTAGTTGATGAGAATGTTATTTTATATTTAAAATGATTTATATTCTGATTTTAAAAGGAACCATTGAAGAATTTTAGAATATTATAGGACATCAGAAAATGATTGAATTATTAATTAAAATTATCCATATATCCATTTTTCCCTTGATGGGCATTTAATATATTTTTCAACACAGCTAAGATCGTTGGATACATCTTACATTGTTTTTTTTTTGAACTATTTTTAAATTTTAAACCGATTTATGTTTTATTTTGCAGAGAATCGTTATATGAAATTGTACGGTTTACATCAAAAATATATTTAATAATTAATTGGAATTTTACAACTTTTGTTTTTGCCAGTACTAAATGCTTGATCCTCTTTGCCATGTGTAGGCAACCTTTATTTTGATGCAATTTTCGTATTGCGGCTCCAGATAAAACGAATTTATGCCTAACCAGGAGACAGCCAGACATGCACAGTCCACAGTCCACAGCCCACACATATATTTCATTATATTTATTTATTATTTAACGTATTTCGCATTAGGCAGGGAACAGAGCACAGAATACAGAGCACCGGGCACCGGGCATTGTCCATTTGCTGGCCAGCAACCGCAGGGTTTGAAACGAGTGTAATAAATCAGACCCATTTGGCAGGCGGACCAGAAGAATTTAGAAGTGCAGCTGCTGCTGCTTGGCCGGGTGAATCAATTTATGCAAACGCCTCGCAATCAAATAATCCCTTCGAATCGGTCGAAACAGCTTTTAAGCAAATGCGAAATCCTGTAGCGCACTTTTAAGCGCTCGCTTAATGTGAGGCGAAGGCTGGTGGGTGGTCTTGGGTGGCTTATGGGTGGCTTGTGGGTGGCCGGGTGGCTTTTGGCATTGGCAAGTCGAAGACGTCGAATGCCGCGGGCTCTGTACGTGTTCAAGTGTGAAGCTGGCAGTGCCACGCCCCCGCAGTACGCCCCCAAATCGACGCTTACACTTATATTATGTACGAGCATTTTATACCATCTCACTTTTTTTTCGCTATTTTTGTTTTGCGCGGAAACTGCGTTTTTGCATTTTTTCTATGGCATTGCATTTAGATGTTGTACTCGCGTGCGTGTTTGTGTGTGTGAAGCTTTTGTTGCGGTGGCGCTGTGCAATTTTCTCCACCCACACCGCCCTCCCCTCTTTTGTGTGAATCAAGCAAGTTTTTATTTCAAGCAGCCAACGGAAGTGTGGCCCTTGTTGTTGCTCAGCTAAGAAGTGGAAACTGCCGAAGAAGAAGAAGAGGCTGGGAGAGGTGAAAGGAAAATGCTGGTAAAAATGGGGTGGCAACCCTGGCAGCAGCCGCATTCACAGTCGCAGTTGCAGTTGAAGTTGGCTTCTGTGCAACATTGTGGCACATGGCAAACTGATGACAACGACAATAACTGTAATGAAACCGAGATAAGCTCTGGCTACCCAGAGAATCCCATGAGTTGTAGGGGGTGGCGGGGGGCACATGATGATGATGCTGCGGGGCTCCACTGTACCGCTGGACCTCCGCTGACACAAGCAAATCGCTTGCTCATTTGTTGTGCCATTGTTGCTGGTCGACGGGGCAAATTGTTGGAAATAGAGTTTTATGCCAGACCAGAGGCGATTATCGCGGTCACGGATTACAGAGTGCAAGGAGCATTATAAATGGAGCTTAGGGTTAGCTTACGCAGCGGCCGAAATGTATCCCTTATTGAAGAGAGAAGCTGGCGCTTGGGGTTATGTTTGTAATTAAATCAAACAAGAAGAGATCGTTTTGATACATTGAAATAGAGAATAGAAAGTATACATCTCCAAACAAGATGCATTGTCTTACTTATATAAACGATAATCGTATAAGTACCAACAATTTGCCATGCGCATATCGATTTGATCCCGGGTGGGTTTTTTCTCGCTTGTTTTAAAATAAATTATTTAGACATGCCAAATGGCTTTTTATAATGTCTTAACATTTAAAATTCTCACTTTTATGGCTAGACAATGATTGATAGACGATTTCGCATGATCTCGGAAAAGTGCCTAATTTAATATTTAAATTGGTTTCCCAAGATTCAGTCATGCAAATCGATTAAACTCCACTCCACTGGTCTGTCAAACCCACTTGCGTTTTTTTTTCTTCCCGTTTCGAGAAATCTAACCTCTCCGCTGGCCACTGAATAATTAAAAAAAATTTGCCACTCAGTTGGCTCAGTTCCCACCCTACAAAAAGTCAGGCGATGGTATGGAGTGGGTTTCTGCTATCCCGGGAGCAAACAGTGTGACAGCCTCAACCGCTGGCTTTTCCCCGCTTTTCCCGGCGTCATCGTCGCTGTCAGTTTCAACTACGCTTTCGTTTTTACGCCCCCCTCAGTCACTCCGACCCTTGAAACAATCCCCCTGAAGCACACATACAGACGCAGAATGCTGAAACTGTTGATGTTGACACTGCGCCTGGCCTGGAATACCCGAAATATATATTCTTCCTTCTTTTCTTTTTTTCTTGGGCTGTCAAGGCGGCCGAAAAATAAGAACCAGACCCAACCCCCCAACCCCCTTGCCACTATGTCCCAGCTCCGCCCCTGCAGACGCTCCATTCCTCATGTTTGGCGAGTGATTTATTTGACTGACACTTTTTTCTGCGTTGATTGCATCGTAATCCCAACATAATGAGTACTGTTATATTTCATGGCCATTCTCGTTTGGAGCGACCCAAATGAAGTAGACGATTTTTCAAAAACAAAGACTCTGAGGATTTCGGGGGGCAGGACTTCCACTTCCGTTCGTTCCATTGTGCATGTGGCACACGTAGGCGGCCACTTGAGAGCGGCCAAGAGCGATGGACAAAACGCTGCTCAAATTCTCATCATTTGTAAGCGTCATCAGCAGTGGCAGCTGGAAAAGCTGGAAAAGCCAACGAAGGAGCGGTAAAAACAGCGGCGGGCCATTTGGAACAGATCAAAATGGAGGCGAATTCGTTTTCGATTTCAGCTACCCTAGTTTCACTCTTTATTTCCCAAATATAATGCAATCTTTTTAAAGGTGCTCTTATTATTCATTTAAGGAAAGTGCACCTGTTTTGAATTCAGTAAACTATTTGTGTAGAAAGTCAATAAAAACCTTGAAATTATTGTGTTTCCTAAGAATGCAATTAAAAATATTATTAGAAATGTTTGCATCCCAATTTTCATTAAATTCTTCAAAGAAACCCCATGATTTCACAAAAATCTATACTACGTGCTGGAAAATAAAGGTAGAAGAGAGTTTGAAAAAAGAAGGGTTTATTATTTGATTCAGTTGGTTATCTTACGAAAAGTTCTTTTTGCTAGTCAAACAAGTATGAAAACAGTTCTTTAAAGTCAAAATGCGGATAAAAGTTGAGAAAAAACTATGTTTGTATTTTTAAGGGAAATATGAGAAGTGAAAGTTTAGTTATTTGCAATTGCAATTATTAAACAATTATTTTCCAACCTTTTTTGCCTTAAAATGAGTCCCAAATCTCGGAAATGAGGAGTTTAATCACCATTTGCATTTTCGGCTACCAAGTGGTTCCTCTGCAGGTGGAGTCCTTCAGGATAAAAGATGTAAACTTATTTTGAAATTAAATTATTTTTTTATTTGGCTCTTTCTTTTTAACCCCATTTTCAAATGAAATTCATAACAAATTTATTAACGCTTTCAATCGTTTAATCCAATACTAGGTAGGGATTTTTTTAAAACTTTATCAAATTGGATTGGCTTTAAAAATAATATTTTCAAGTGAAAAAAATCAGCATTTTCTTCTCTTTAATAAAGAAATCATTTTCTTATAGAAATACACCACCTTTGTAAATTTGCATTCGTGAGAGCCTAAATATCCTAAATACTAAATACTCTGTGCCATCGAACATTGGCCACCAGTTAGGCAGAGGCCAAAAGTGTTGGCACCTGAATGCCAGGCTCTGATTTCACAGGGGACACTCGTGTTATCCTACTCCTGATGGACAAATGTCCTGTGGACCCATCATTGTTTTGGGCAAAACCCAGCGGACTTATTGTTGTCAGCGGCGGCAGTTGAAGTGCGCAGATTCCAGCGTTGTGTTTTGAAAAGTTTATGGCAGATAAGAGCGAGTATGAGAGATTTTTCTATGCATAATGCGGCAGTCGCACCCGAAACGGGGGCTAATTTCTCTTTGTCCTCCCCTTTGTCCCGCTACTTGTACTTGTATTTGTGTGCCCAGTCGCATCTGTGTGCGGCGGCAATAAAAACTTTTATTGTTGTCACACGTAGCAGAGTGTAGTAGCTAGCAGTGAAGCCAGCAGTTCCTTTCTCCTTTCTCCGTCCTCCGTTTTCCGTCTCCTGGCCATTTTGCTGGTCCTCGGTCCTCCTGTTGTTGTGTAACCTGCGTACATACTTCCGTTTCCGCCTCCTTTTCCTTTTTTGTATTTATTTTTTTTTTATTTTGGGGCCAGCCAAATTGAATAAAATGGCCTCAGTTAATGGTTGTCGGGCTGATTCAGTTAGCGCATAAAATGAGCAGAGCTCTATCCACCATCTCCAACTTTTCCCCTTCCCTTCTCTGCTCTTCCCTTCTCTTCCCATCCTCTGCCCGCACACTTCCTGTACACTTTCTGTATATATTTTGGTCACAAATGTGGCCGGGCCTAAATCTCGGTTTTACGAGCGCATTCTTTTGTTTCCTCGGCCTCCGTTTGCCATTGTTCTGTTTATTATTTGTTTTATTTTTACATACTTTTGCCAGCGTCAGTCTTTAGTTGGCCCATTATGTCGGGGCTTTCAGGACGATGCGAAAATCAATGCTAATATATTAAACATGATCGCCGCCTGTGCGAGTGTACATACACTTTTTATGACGCTTTGACTGTCTAAAATTGCAGCGGAACGCATGAATAAATAGATTTTAAATTTGCAAAAAACAAAAAGCGGAATAAATAAAAAACGGAGAGCAGCAGTAAGACAACAGCCGAAAAATTGCAAAAGAACGAGCGTTGCATTTAAATGAACGACGGCAAAATGCAGACAGTTGGACATGCAAATGGCAGTGACGAGATGTAGGTGCTCCTCCGCAAGAGGGTAGGTGGGTTTTCCGGGTGGGAGGTTTTCGGGTGGCTTTTCGATGGGTTCCCGTTTCTGCCGGAATGACGAAATGCCCGCTCGCTCGCTGACTGGTTGTTCGAGTGTTTAAAACGGCTATTGTGCAGCTTGTGGTTGCTTTGCAAATTGAATAAAAGTTCATTCGAGTGTAAGGCAACCGATAGCACACCCACACACATGGAAGGCCCTCGTTGGGCTGCAAAAAAAAAAGTGCAGAAAAAAGAGGAAACTGCGAGCGAACCAACGAACATTGAATGAATGTGAATGTAATCGTTTTGCAAATGAAAATTGATTTTTGAATTGTGGGTGGCCAGCCGCGTTGAACCTTTCTCCGGGCTCCAGCTTCCGGAGCTCTATCACTCCGGCAAGCAACTAAATGAAATCAGCGACTGGACACGGCAACAAATGGCAGTCCGCAAAAAAGAATATGTACACAGGGAACAATGGCGAAAGCTGATTTTTAACATTTAGCATGGGCAAAAATAATAAAAGCTTTAGGTGTGCTAAAAGTGGATTTTATAAACTTATTTCGTTGGTTTTAAATTAAATTATGCTTCTAAAACTGATCGGTTTGTTAAGAAAAAGAACTGCAATATTTAATTAAAAATTCTGACTTTGTTTATTTAAAATAGAAAATTATTTGACATTTTTTTTTACTTTTTAAGGATCTTACAAGTATTTAATGCATATCAAATTTTTTAAAATTAAAATTTAATTTAAATTTAATTTAAAATGATTTTAATTTTTACTCTGTTTCTCATACGAAGAACACACATTGCTGGTAGCGATGTGCAATTTGGTTTTTAATTTAAATGCCAAATTTTAATATAAATTTAAATCTGGCAAGCGCATAAAAAGGCGCAAACAAATAGCGGGCAGATAAAGAAACTAAAAAATTGCCGTTAATAATGCAAGGCTTAAATATTTGAATGCCCCTGCGATGATGGCGGTGCTCTAATTGCGCACTGGTGTTGGTGAGCACCAGTCTATGTGCATGTGTATGTGTATGCGAACGCACAAAAGTGCGCTATACATTTTTCATGCGGCCATAACAAAAGCAAAAACATACGGAAAATGCTCAGCGCTTTTCTTATGCCACAACGACCGTTTTCCTCGATTCAAAGACACTGGCAGCAAAAGAGACGGAGATATGGCGAGGGAAGGAGAAAGGGAGACGGGAGGAGCCGGATAGACGGGCAACAAAGTGGATTTGAATTATTCAAAAAATGCGATTGTTATTTGCAAAATGTGCAGTGAATTGAGACGCTCGCAGACAAGCGACGACGACTGCTGCCGCTGCGATTTACGTTGGCGAAATAATGTTGTATTTATGAGCCAGAATAGTTGGCTAAAGAGTTTTATGGCAGCACAATTGATGCAGCAAGGCGCTGGAAACTTTAACTGAACGTTTGAGGTTCAGCCGGTGCGGGGAAATATGAAATATTTATTCACATAAAGTGCTGGTAAAATGATATTTTTCACGTTCAACTTCCCAGTAAGCCCGCAGACATATTTTCATTTAGGTAGCTTTGGGAAAAGTCTCTTTAAAAAGGGTGTAAAAACCATAAGTAATATTTTGGATGGAATCTGCACAATACATTTGGGAAAAAATGATTGAAGCCGTTCATTAATTGACTGTAGTTGTTTTAATAATTCGAAACTTGATGTGCTAGTCTTTACTAATATTTATTGTTAATCTAAAGACTACAAATGATTTTTTGTGATTCAGTATGTAACGAATTATTGAAGATTTATTATGTTATAGATTATTTTTATGTTTGCACTAGCTCGTAGCTTTTGCACCAATATACTTAAGAGTTCTAATAAAAAAACGCTTGCCCAACAAAGCCGAACTTCGGATGGGTTTAGCCAAAACATAATTGGCAGCTGCATCATTTTTCCTTTCCTTCCCAGCGAAAGCCACTCACGCTGCAGCTATTTATCATTTTATCATCTGCCAGCGAGACGTTTTCAAAGGCCAAAGCAACGCACCACTGGTGACATTGCACTCTCCTGTCCATTTTTGCCCCGCACAGCCGAGTCATTATAAATGAAAGCGCAGCCGGCTATCCAAAACCTATTCAATCCGCCCTCGGCTGCAAAAAAAATAACGTGAAAATAGAGGGAAAATAAAAGGAAAACTCAAACCGAAAATGGTTTTAATCAGTTATTCATGAGACGGGGCGACGTCAAACAAAAGCCGCTGCCGGTTGACATTGGAAGTCGACTGAGTGAAAGATGAGGCTGGCTCCGTTATGTTTTGCAGATGATGATGATGATGATAAAAAGAACGCAGTATGTGAAAAAAAATTTATGAGCTGGAAAAAGTCTGAAACTCCCGCCAGCAACAACAATTAGCTGCAACTTAAAAGGAAGGCGCAAAGGGTTTGTTTATTTAAGGCGGGGGGTGGTAGGCAAAATGGAAAAGGGGGTGCTTTTTACTAGGCTGGGGTAATGTGGGGTGAGGTCTGGAGACGACATGTCTTCTCCTTCGTGTCCTGGTGTCTTGGCGCGTTGATGGAAGCACTCCAAACTAATGAGTATGCACATATTGTATGCAAGTGGCAAAAAAGGGGTAGCTTTGCCGCCTTTGTTGCAACAACTCTAGATGCACTTGGTGCCCAGGTAGCATGTCTCGTCAAGAGGGGCTTGTCGTCGCTGATTTTGTTTTGTTGCCCAGCCAAAGAGCCTTCAAATTAGTTGGCACAAAACATAAATGCAAATGAATGCATGCATTTTCGCCATCCCCTCCCCGCTGCTCTTTCCTCAATCCCCCGACAGCCTCATTAATGCAGGCCTGATTGGACTTTTTGTTTGGGGAGGGGCTGGGGGGAAGGGAGGACCATACCCAGTGCACTTAAGTAGCTGGGTTTTAAACAATTACATTGGACGCCTTTGCACATTATGCTCTATCTGCTTTCACCTTTCTCCTCCTCCTCCTCCTCCTCCTCTTTTCCTCCCTTCGCCGTGGTGTGAATGAATGTTGTCTGCTGATTGAAAATTCTTGTGCAAAAATGTCGACGTCGACGTCGCTGTTACTCTGACATGCTGCTGCTCATTACATTAATTGCTTTGGCTTGTCTTTGCGACAGCCACAGACGATTGCAGTGCACACGGTGCGTATGCGTATTATGCATGCAGGAGTGTGTATCTGTGAGCTGCATTCGTGTGCCCGATGCCTGTCTGTGTATGTGGAGCAGCAGCAGGAGCAGCATCATCAGCAGCAGCAGCAGCAGCAGCAGCAGAAACAGCAGCAGTCGCATTTCAATTTCAATTTTGCAATTTTGGCAGCTGCCAGGTGGCACTGTCTCTCCAACTGTCTGCTATCCCTTTCCCTCTCGACGCTGTCCCTCTCTGACTGACGGTCTGTCTCCCTCTCTCTTTCTGGCTGTCTGTCTCTCTGTCTGTCGGACGGGCAGTTTCCCATATCATGGCAGGCAGGCAGCAGCATTTCCCATTTCCCATTCCGAGGCTCAGACCAATGCAAAAGCCTTTTTATCGCTTTTGCCCCTCATCAATTCACTGGCTAACAGATTTGCGCAGCTGTTTCCCTCGCCCTTTCTCCTCCCCTATGCAAGCACTGAGAGAAAAGAGTAGATCTGGGTACTTTAATCATGACAGAAGTCATATTTATAATATTCAGAGATTTTTCCATTATTTTGTATATTATATTACATGAAATACTCATTTCAAGCATATCGAATTTAAAAAATTGGTATTACATAGTGTAAAATTGATCTACGCTTCATATCGATTTTTTTTTTGGTGTAGAAAGATATAGTTATTCATTTCAAGAAAATGTATTTGATATTTTATTTGAGGGTATCTTGTGTCCTGACTTGACTTTAATTCAAGACCATTTTAATCCAAATTGATATAACATAAATAACAATATTTTATTTAATATCATAAAACCATAGTGAACTAGTGAAATAGTACTGTACTATTTATTAATGCGCTACAAAATTCATAATCCAAGCTCGAAAATAGAAGATTATAGAATTTCAAATCAGATTTAAAGATAAAGATTTTCTCCAAGTGCAGTTATATGGGTGTGCGCGTGTGGCTGTAACTGTGCATGTGTGTGCACCCGAAAATGTATGTCGCCTGTCAAATTACTTGAATCTCTGCTCTGCAGTCGCCTCCTCAGCCCGGCCAGCTCAATGCAGTTGGACCCACATTTGTGCGCTTGGTTTGTCGTGTCAGTCAAGCATAATATGATTATGTAGATGCTCGCACACACCCTGCTACACACACACACACACACAGCAGAGCAGCGGAAACGGAAACTGAGTGGGCGGGAATACGGGAGCAGCAGTGCCACCCACGCATTCCGCAAAAACTACGAGTATCTATTGGTTACACAATGCAGCAATACAGCTGCAGATATCCAGAGCGCTGTCAAATCGTATTTATTATTTTATGTTTTCATTTTGAAAATTGCCAGTCGCCATTCGCCATTGTTGTTACTTTGGCTGTGATTACAGGGAACAAAAAGCACTATCTGTCCATAATGTCCGACTGTCTATCCGGTTGTCTGTCTGGCCAACTAATCGACTGTTGTCGGATCGCGTCAAGTGCCAGGGTTCTTCGGCATTCTCCAGCTTTCCGTCTCCCAGCATTTCCACCTTTCGTCCCGCCCTGGGTTCATTGTGTTTGCGGCTGGCAAACAGTCAAAGGGAAAGCGAGAGATATTGAGAAGTGGGGAGAAAGCACTGACTTTTACCGGCAACTCCCGGGATGTGTGTATGTGTGCGCCTCAAAGTCCCCTAGCAATCAGGATTTGGAATGCAAATTTGTAAAATGGAATTGCATAAATATTAGAAATCAATATTGGTCTCGATTCCCTCTGTCTGAATGCCTGAGTGTGTCTGTGTGTGTAAGTCTGCCTGGCGAGGGTGATGAATTAAGGCAAGTCGATTAAAAGATAAGCGCCCAAAGTGCCCTCGAACTTGACTAAATGCTTTCAGTGTCAATTTGCTTAACGTTGATGAGGAAAACGCAAAAAGTTTACCCCCCCCTTTGCTCACCTTTCCTCGGCTGCCACTTCAACGTGTGCTAAACATGCAGCAACTCCCTTGACCCGACGATGATGAAAAACAGTTTGCAACTAATTAAGCTGCACGCACAATCTAACATGCAAGTTAACACCCGGCCAGCAGGAGGCAGCAGCAATAACAGCCAAGTTTCCTCGGTACAGTGCAACAAAGCTCGGTGATTTGGGCACCGGATGCGGAAATGGATATGGCCAAAATTTGAATTTATTGTAACTAAGTTTGTATATTAACAGATATTTTGATTACTTGTTATTAATATTTGGAAAATCTCCATTAAAATTTTATTTTAATTATCTACATAAATCCATAATTATTGAGATTAAAACAGAAATTGTACCCTTTAAACACTGGAATCAGAAGGAATAAAAATATTGAATATTTAATAAGTTGTATTGTGTTCTATATAATTAGTTAAAAAATCTATTATAATTTTGTAATAGATATTTAAGCCTCTGACATAATGACTTCACTTCGCCTCCATTCAATGTTCTCCCCTTAATTTCAGAGTGCACATTTGTGGCTGAATCGACGCTGTGATGGATATGGGATGTGCACTAATGGCAGCATTATGCATTGGGCATTAATTCGCTCATCATCCGGACAACCACAACCGCAATTCGAATAACCCTTGCCCCACTGTCTCCCTGCCGTAGTGTGTGTGTCTTCGTGTTTGACAAGGTAATATGCAATAAAAACGATACCCCGATCCTGCGTTGGGTTGCGTGGTGCGTTGCCACATTTGACCGCAGTTAACAAAGGCGTCCACAGGACTACATGCATACACCCACACAGATGGAGTAGATGTATCACGTACCCCGTTTGAGGGGTGGGGGAGGGGCGGAAGGATGGGGGCGGGGCGGCACATTATATATAGACCGATACCGGGGACCCTGGCTGGGGCACAATAATAAGTGACGCATTTAATCTGATTTGCTTTATGACATGTTCATGACGAGAACAATTAAAATGTGCGGTTGGCTAGGCAGCAGAGAGCCGATGTTTGGTATTTAGTGGCTGTGGGTGGAGTGGGGTGGAGTGGCCCCCACTGATGATGATGTTGGCCGGCGTAAAAAGCAAATTGTTTAATGTGCTGTGAATAAGTGACAAAACAGCTGAACCCAGGATAGGCCTAGGCCTCCGCCTCTGGTCTGTGCTTCTGGTCATGGAACTTTATCGACGACGCGTGCCGAAATCGAGATGGGGAAGGGGAGTACACAAAGAATATAATTTCTAGTTGGTATGTGCTAAAATTAAATGCAGTTAAAACATTTTTAGGGAACCAGAATAGTTTATATTATTTAGTTTGGTGTTTTAGTGTTTATATTGTGAGTAATAAAATATTTGAAATATATTTTCAGATTTTCAGCACAAAATTTGACGAATAACATAATTTCTAGTTATTATTGTAACTGATCATATGTATTTCTAGTAGGCAAATTAGTAAATTATAATTGGATAATTATCCTTTCGTCACATGAGAACTGCATTTAAAGAAAATCACCTTCAAAGGATTAAATGGTTTACACGATACTCCACTTTTTAATTCATTTGTAGGCATCCTAGTTTGGCTTACTATCTTTAGGTGAATTGGTGTTTAACATTAAATAGGTTGGTTCAAGCCAATGGTGGATCAAAAACAAATATTTGGTTGCACACTTATTGAATCCCACACTTCCCTGACTTTACACCCGAGTGGGTGTGATTTATCCCTGAAATTCATAAGAAAACAAGAGAGAACGCTATAGTCGAGTACTTCGACTATTAGATACCCGTTACTCAGCTAAAGGGAGTGGGAGAGAGATTAATATATGCACGCGTCAAAGCTACTAGCGCCATCTAGTGGCTGTTTCATTTTTTGCTCATAACTTTTTAATGGATTGTCCGATTTGAAAAATTTCTTCTACAATTCGATAGGTATTGATAAATAGAATAAAAGAGGGGGCGTGGCACCTGTTTGAAACAAACTTGCGCTGCGTAGGAACTCCAAGAATCTGCACGCAAAATGCCAATCCTCTAGCTTCTGTAGTTTCCGAGATCTCAGCGTTCATACAGACGGACAGACAGACGACAGACGGACAGACGGACATGGCTAGTTCGACTCGGCTAGTGATCCTGATCAAGAATATATATACTTTATAGGGTCGGAAAAGCTTCCTTCTCCCTGTTACATACTTTTGCACGAATACAATATACCCTTTTACTCTACGAGTAACGGGTATAATTAAAAGCTGTAAATCTCGTAGCTATACTGCAGAAATTTTTGTAAGCTTCTTCCAGCAAACCCAAGTGTTTCAAAATAACATGTTTTTATTCTTAACCCGATAGACTTTTTCCCGCAGTGCAGGAATGGAAGTGAAAGTGGTGGTGCGTTTGGCTCCCCAGGGGTGACTTTGTCTTATCGCACGTAAGGGTTTATCCCATTAGCCGCAGTTGACTGGACGGTCGGATGGATGGATTGAGGGGGGTGGGGTGGCGGATGGTATCTGTGTATCTGCTCTTGATTAGCCAGTGGGTTATTAATGATTCGGCCATGGCCGCAGTGTCAACAATATGCGATATCCACATTCGATTTGGCAACTGACAATCTGCCCGGTTTTCTATTTATGTGCTGGTCCTTTGGCTATAATCGCGACAGTAATTGGACATAATGCGACAAAGCTTTCTCTTCAGCTCCACTTCTCCGATTCTCCAATTCTCCGTTCTCCATGCTCCATTTTCCCATTTCGCCAGTTGTTTGGCTTACACACGCCTCGCTGGCTCGACTTCTTTGCCGGCTAAAACTTTGTTGCAGTTTGTTTTTAGCATTGTTTTGTAATGGCGAAATTATAGACCCCAGCGACCCTTAAGCTTCATTTCACTCCGAGAAGCCCCACAGACCACGACCACCCGCTCCTGTGACTGGCAGCGACATCCTTCGCCTTGTTCATCTTTGGCATTATCTACTTCCGCCATAAACAGCAACAACTTTTCATCTTTTGTGCCAAGCAGCATTTGCCGTCTCTGTCTTTCGCCCGTAGTGCCGTCTCTTTCGCTGGTCTACCACGCGCCACGTTCTGCATTTTTATGATTTTTATTTTGATTTCCTTTAAACTAACTTTGGAGAGAGACGGAGACGGGAAAGTGGAGAGAAATCGTTGCTATTTTTGCAAATTGCCTACAATGATGGCCGCAAGTTCGCGTCCTGTCTTCTGCTCTCCTCATTTGCCCTCGTCCTTCGTTCTTTTTTCAATGTTACGCTTGAAGTAATGCTACAGCCTCCTGCCCCTCGTCTCTGCTGCCTTTGCCTGGCACCCGGAAAATATTATTTCGCTTGACTTTTACAACAGCCCAGGCATCGAGAGGTTTTCCCCCACACCCCATACGCCACACATACCCCTCGGAAAAGCCAGCTACTTTTATTTTATGTTTTTTCCGTTTAGTTGTTGTTGTTTATGTCGATGTTGCTGGCGACGTTCCGTCCAAAACTATTTTGCTATTTGTTTTGCCTAACTCGATTTTTCACTGGTTGCCTTTTGTCTGCTTGGCTGCTCCACCCCCCGTTTTCCATCCCCCTACCGCCTTACCGCCGATTTTTCCAAGCCACCCATTTTCCCTGGCACTGACACATCGGAGACGACACACAAAAACACATTTGACAAAGTATGTACACTGGGCGAAGAGCATTATTCAAATTGTCAGCATCAAGAAACAGAGCTTAGGAAATAGAAAAGTTCACTTAAAGAGAAAATACGACAAGAAATATAGTTCTAAATAAAATAAGCTTAATGAAATAGATAGTCAGTAGAATATGTTTTATACACCCACAAAAAATGATATAAGCGATGATCGATTTGATGTTCTGCGGTATTAATTTTGACTTGATATGCTCGAAATGTAAATAACATGTTCTATTTCGAATGTGCCTTTCTCCCTCCCGCTCATGTAACTTTAAGCGCTATCCCGCTCTATTTCGAAATAAGAGAATTAGTTATTCTCACTCCCACTCACTTAACTATTACTCTCTTTTTCAAAGTCAGAAAAACTCCGAGAGGTAAAAACGATTTGCGTATAAATACCAGAAACTTACCGTGCGTATATCGATTTGATCCCGGCGTGGTTTTTTTGTGATTCAACAAACCCTTGAGAAGTTAACGCAACCCTATTCCATATTTAGAAATAGCCAACAAAGACTTCCCTTCAATAGTTGTTTTTCTGCCTGTAAAATCATCAACTAAGGCAAAAACATTCAGGACACTTTTGGCTTTTCTATTTTTGGAACTCGCCTCTGTCATCTTTTTTTGTGTGTCGCTCCTGCCATTTATTTTTGTTGCCGTTGTTGATTCTCCGATTTGCCATTCATTTTGTGTTTGTAATGATTTCCATGCTAATCACAACAATTGACGCGTGTGCGGCTTTGACAGTCAGTTCGATTCGATTCGATTCGATTCATAGGAGGGGAGTCTTCGCAGCGCAGTGGAGTGGGGTCACATAACAAATGATGGCCATAATTGTATGGGAATCTTGCTCCATATTCATTGATGGCCCCCGACATAATGGATTTCTATGCGGGCCGCACTCCCTGGCCAAACAATCGGGAAGGAGCAGATAGTTTTTGCCCCCAACTTCGCGCAGCAGAGCTCGTTGATTATTTTCCGGCTTTGATCTATTTTAATGCTGGCGCATTACGTTATCATTTATTTGGCGGGGGAAATTGAAAGTATTTATCAAGCTGCTAATAAATGGATGGCCCGACGGATTCATTCGATTTCGATCCGATATCCAATAGCCAGGGTGCTAAGCTGCTCAACAATTTTTCAAACTTGAAATTAATAACGATTTTTTCTCGCCCATTCGCCCGTTCGCCCATTTTGCCCCGACCGTTTTCATTTTGCTTTCCTTTAATTTTTCTTTTATCTGCCATTGAACAATGGCCGGGCAATTTCGGTGGAGGAGAGAGAAAGGAATGGGGGAAAAAAAGGCAGGAGGATGGAGGATGGAGGATGGAGGAAGGACAGCCAGTAGCTGGCATAATAAATTAAGCGCTGCTGGCCCGATGGCTGCCACTTGGCCAAAATAAATTGCACTAAGCGAAAAATAACAACTCAATCCATGGATGGAACGGAACGGACGACAAACGACAAAAACTGCCGGCCAGAAAATTGAAGTAGCAGCAGGAAAAGCTATGGCTTCGCTTCTCCGATGGCAAATGGAAAAAGTGCGCAGCACAATGGGCTAAAAGGAGAGGAAAAGGGGATATAAACAGATTACGTCGTTATTGGTGCTGCTACTGTTCGGGCTGCTCCTCCTCTATTCCTCCTTTCTTTTTTCCCTTTTTTTTTTTTTGACCAGCACGTGCCCACACATGTCCCCAGGATAGATGGCGATGGCAGCCTCCTCCCGACTCCGACTCCCCGTTCGATATCCTCTATCCCATATAGCCCATCGCGTATCTATGCATGACCAGAGCTCCCTCGATTGATTTTGCGTCCTGGCATCACCTGCGGGCTAAGCTGCTTTCCAGGATTCGCAGGACGACGGTGGACAAAACCATCGGAGCGTTAACGTAGCCTGTCGCCTTTGTGTTCTGCTTCCCGGGTCCAGTGTCCCATGTCCTCCGCCGTGTCCTTCGCCTGCATTAATTTATTTCCGTGTCCTCGGACAATCGTGCCACAATTCACGGCTGCGTTTTGTTAATTAATTTGCTCATTTATTGCCAGGGGCACACACTCACGCAGCATCCTGGCAGGACCCTCTTGATTGAGTCCTTAAAAAGGAATTGCAGCTATCTTTGGACAGCAGCTGTCTTGTGCAATTTTTTTAGGTTTTCGTATTTTACTGTGAATCATTTTGGTTCTTGGAAAAGCCAAGCTGAGCTCAATTTCTCACGTTCCTCATAAAGTTCACTTCTATGAATAAGGCAACAGTAAAAATTAATTGATTTCAACTACTTTTTTCTTCTGCATATTTTTACCATTTTGTTCCATGACTATTTGTTTATTATTTTGATAAATTGTAAATTTCAAAATATATTAAAGAATATTAATAGGAAATTTTTATTTTGCTCTTTCTGAGCATTATATAAAATTCTTAATTAGTAAATATACTGCTGTTGAAAACAGTTGGATTTTCGATTATAAAAATATACTTGTTTGTGTTTTTAACTTTTAAGTTGCAAACTGAACTGCTTAATTTTTCCCCCGTACATTTTCAATACGCCGTAAAAAGAGGAAACGGCAGTTATCTTCAGACGACAGCTGTCTCTCCAGCTTTCGTTTTTCCGTATTTTTCCTTCAATTTCATACTTTTCACTCTATTCATATTTTTTGTTTGGGGTTTATGGAACACAATAACACAAACATAAATCAAGAACGTACCGGGATAATTTCAGTATGGCGTTTGCTATTTTTTTAGCTGAGCTAGCATCTGCAGTTCCCTTGAAAGAGCGGATTTTCCATGGCCATTATCCGGGCAGAATTCGTTGCGCCTTTGTTCGCTGCGCTTAAAGTTGCCTAATCGCAGGAGTATTTTACTGTACGTTACCGAGATAGTTTCCATAAGCCACCCTGAACTGGTTGCAATTGCCCCCTAATCCCGCGTAAATCATAGCACTCAAGGTGGGCCACTAATTTACCATTATGTCAAGTCGAGAACTGCTCAAGATGTCGTTCATTATGGGCTCATTCTTCAGGGGCCTGTGGCCTCCATCTCCTCCACATCCTCTACACCCTGGCTGCAGTTACTTGCGGCCACTTATTATTTATTGCGCCTTAGGTGAACGCTGCGTTTCGCTCCTGCCTTTCACTCAACTTGCATTTTTCATGCACGTTCATTATTATCATTGCTGGCCCCCAAACTGCCATTCTTCAGAGCTCCAATCTCTGGATTTTTCCATCGCCGTTCTGCTGATTTTCCCACCCCCAGCTGGCAATTTCTCAAGCCCCCCCCCCTCGCTTTTTTCCGCCCGGCGTTAAGCTGCAGCAGCCGTTGATGATAAGCGACGAAAATGTGCAGAAAGCTGAAAGTTTCGCACAATTTTTTATGCCAACGGGATGGGATGGGCATGGTATGGGATTCGATGTTCGGATGGGTGTTGCAAAACGCAAAAAATTTATCACTGCAAGAAGCCGGATGCTGGCTGCCGGCTCCTTGGGCAAATAAAAGGCGAACGAAACTGCAGCGCGCCATTCAATTTGATTACTTGCGTCATAAATACCGGAAGCGTCAGAGTATTGAGGCACTATCGCCCCCGTATCTCCGACTGCCCCCCCCCCTTTAAGGACCCCCCAGGATCCCCGGGCCCGCCCGCACATGTGCGTGATGCTAAGGAGCCGAGGAATATGAATGCGATGTCGATGAATGACGGCGGTAATATCCTGTGCCGTCAGCAATTGCAATTTCTTGGCTGCAGTGACGCAGCAGCTTGCTCCGGACTTTCGACTTGGCTTTCACTGGCTGGGATGGAGGGATCGGGAAAGGCGGGGGGTTGAAGGGGCTTCGAGGAGCAGGAGCCTCAACGCTTTTTATGCACTCAAAAGAATCTGCTCGGCAAGAAAAGGCATTAAAATGTCGACAGTGAAAGCGTCGATGGCTGGGGCGAAGAAAACGTATTAGTAACAGACTATTGAGACGCAAAGCGGCTATACCGGTGGGTGGCTGTCCTCTGGGGTGGTCCTTGTGGGTGGGTGGGGTTGCTCGATTGAAGGCCGCAGCAGGCAGCTAGGGCAAATTCTTACAAGTGCGCCGTTGCCGCTTCGCCGCCAAATGACTTATGTGCTATGGGCTAGCACTCAGCACTCGACAGGCAGGATGCACAATGCAGGACGCAGGAAGCAGGGCGAAGGACATGGGACGCAGGAAGCACGGACACACGCAGAGAAAATGTGGTGGCTATAATGCTAATACATACTAAAATTTGGTATTTCAACATATTTTTAGGTATTAAATATTAAGGCTTTAACAATTATCTTGATACACTTGTCTAAAATATTTATACTTTATTATTTGACTTACAAGTTTAAAAATGTAGATAGTTCACTTAGCTTCCCTTCATTCTCTCTCACCAATTCGTGTGCCTTTAATTGGTAAACATTATATTCTAGTTAACAATAACAATTACTTTAAATTACGAAATCACCAAATAGGGGGTGTATTTTTCCTCCGTGCATGACTTGGAGCGATGACGACGACACTATCGCCAAATCAGCAGCGCAGCTTGCATAAAAAAATTGTAAAAGCGCAGCAGTGTTGGCGATAAAAAGGAGCTGCTCCAGCGGCTGCAGAATGCAGGATGCAGGAGTCAAAATGACTTTGGGGCACACACAACATAAGTGCTTATATATATCAGATATAAGCGTTCTCCGCTTCTGTTTGTGTGTGTGTGTGTGTGTGTGTAATGACTGATCGTGTGATTTTTTATGCCACACACACAGAGAGTTGCGTTGAAAGACGATTTATCTTGGACTTGGTTGGGTGATTGCCTGGCTAGATGACCCCCCAGACCCCCTCTCACCACCCACACCGCCCACAAATCAAACACACACACACACGAGAACGAGAAAGATATAGTGGGTGGCAAAAGGGACGGGGAGAAAGCATAAAAAGTGGCAGCAAAATAAACAAACAAACGAGTTTTTGCTCAACTCTCTGTGAAAATGTAAGTTGCGGTTGCATCAAAACGAACCCAGAGCCAGAAAGAGATGGCGCATCGGGCAGGGAAAGAGAGGGAAGCAAAAAATAATAGCAAAATATCTAACCATGGGGAAAAGGGGACCGAAACCGGGGCTTCAAGCGGTTGGCAGAGATTAACTTTCGGGTCGCTCAAAGCGACCACAGCAAGTGCTTTACATTTAAAACACGGCAAATGGCCAAAGTGCGACAGAGAGGGGCTTAAATGCCGGAGAAAGAGACGGCGACACAGGGCCTAGATGGGATAGAGCTTGTTAGTGGACAGTCGGATGATGGTCGACGGCGTTGACAAAAGCGCATATGCAAAAGCCGCAAGCCGGCCAGATTAACAATTAGCCGGCATTTTAATTTATTTAATATTTATAAGCCAGCTAAATGGGAATTTAGCTATAAAAAATAGCAGCATAAATAAGCAGCAGAAGAGCCACATAAAAGCGGGTTAAAAAAGGGCTAACATTTTCTTATCGGACAAGCACAGTACGAAAGAATGCTTAAATGAAAATTGATTTTTTTTGAAGAATTAACTAAAAAGGATTTAGGATTCAATTCCAAAAAGTATTGATTTATATCTATTATACTTTTAATGGAAAAATATATTTGTTTTTTAAAGTTAAGAAAACGAGTAGATACTTTTCAATTTTTCCCGGTGTTGTACCTTTTTGGAAACAGGCGTCTTTATCTTTTTTATGTTTTGGGCTTCAGGCCATTACGCATACGCCGCGTGGGCCATCAGTCCGTTCCCCGGGTTTATCAATGGCAAATCGATGGTTATTGCTTTATAGGCATTCGTGTAATGTGTTCCCCACCGGATCGAACATAACAAAATGCCTAACAAGCCCGAAACGATTCGGGAGTGTGTGTTTCTGCCCATGGCTAGCGAAAATGTTGTTGCTCTCCGTGTTGAATATTTATGTTTTCACGCAGCAGCCAAAAGCAAATAAACCAAACTGAACAGAACGAAATGAAACGGGGAAACGGGGAAAAGGGGAAAGGGGAGTTGGTGCAGAATAAAACATGGCAATGAATTATGATACATGTGTTTGCGACTCCAGTGGCCCAAAAGCCAAAGCAACGAAAAGGCAGTTAGCTGGAAGCACAGCCAGCACTCATTCATTTAAATGCCATTTTAAACTTAAATGAAAGTTTATGGCTTTTTATTTGCATTGTCGCATATGTTGGCTTGTATATATGGCTAAGGCTGTCGCTTGTTGCTGTTTCCGTTTCTGTTTCGTTGCCTAGTTGATCAACACCCCCCGAAATTGAGGCGAATGCAACATACACATGGCAATCGTGTTCGAGCAGAGAGAGAAATCTGACTGTCGAAAGGTAAAAGAACCAAATATTATTTGTCCATTCAGAAGAGGAATGAATATTTTCTTTCCTATTTTTAAATTGTTTAATATGAGAGTATTTTGTAGATAGAAACTAAACAGAATTGAATTGATGGTTAGTTTATTTAGAACAAGAGTACTTCGACTATCAGATACCCGTTATTCGGCTAAAGGCAGTTCGAGGGAGATGGAGACATGCAGTCGTCAAAACCACTGGCGCCATCTAGCGGCTGTTTCATTTATTGATCATAACTTTTCAATGGATTGTTCGATTTGAAAATGGTTTTCTACATTTTTATAGGTATTAATAGACACAACCAAATAGTATTTACTTTTTTACAAAATCTGTAAAGATGTGGGCGCCACATCCAACGGGTATAAAAATATGTGTTCATAATGTAAGCTGTCTATGCTCTACGGTTTTTTTTCCTAACATTTGTTCTGTCCAGTGTAGCTGGTTGTTTTATAGGAGCGACGTGAACACATATGCCACGCATAACTCGACACTTTACATTTGCCATGGCAATAATTTATTTTTATTTTCGTTGTTTTGCCAGAAATTCGTTACCTGCCAGGACAGGACGGCCGAAACAGAAACAGAAGGAGAACAGAACAAAACAGCAGTACAGAAAACAGAACAGAACAGGTAACACGACATGGCAGGTGCAAAAGGCAACTGCGAACAAGCAACATTCAGACGGAGCGGCGTACATAAATCAAATTAATTTTGTAGGCGAGCCAACGTGCGCCATTTTGTGGCACCCTCTCGCTCACACACGCGTTCCCCCCCTCACTCGCACGCTCATGGTGGGCGGGGTGGGGGAAAAGTGCGTTTTAATTGCAAAGATGCCGCCGCGTTTGGCATCGCGATTCGAGGCTAATTAGGCGCACAATTGGCACGAAATAAAAAGCCAGAAAAACAAAGGAGCGTACGTGACTATCTCAAGCTGTCGATCCGCCGTTGCCACGCCCCCTTCCCACCGCCCCCCGCCCACCGTTGAATGTGTGGCAGTGCTGCGATAAAACGTACATTTAAATTGTCGCCAAGGGGGCGGGGCAGTGGGAGGTGGGCGGTGGGCGGCAACCGCATCGCACGTGTAGCACACTCGTATTCGTATCATCAAATGAATATTCGCTTATTTGCATCTCTCTCGAGGTGGTAAAAGATACCCCATCCCCACCATCCCACACATTTGCACTGGAGAAAAATACTAAGAAAATTGTATTCCCCCTACTTGGAAGGATTCGTGCTTGAAAATTACATTTTAAAAATCATTAAAATGGTTTTAAAAGACATATCACATTTTTAGTTTGTATTGTTTTTAAAAAATCATTTACATTTTAAAACAACAACTTTTTTTATTAACGAAACCTCATTTTCAATCTTAAGAAACTTTAGAATCTTTTAAAGTAATTAAATATTTAAAAACAGTTATTTTAAGATATTTGTTAGCGGTTTACTATTTCAAGAACTTAAACTTTTACACCTTCTTTTACATCCTTCTCTCAAGACCCACTTTAGATGCCAGATTTTCATAGCTGTTAAAATCCCATTAAATTCTAAATCAACTTTAAGTCTTAAAACCTTTTTCTCTCTGTCCACACAAGCAAATGAGTCTCAGCTGCTGTTTTTTCAAAGAGTGTGCATGTGCGTCTGCGGATTGATGGCAGTTGGGTGGTTGGCTGATGGCTGACAAAATGAGTTTTCCAGTTATTTTCTTTTTTGCCGGGCGAAAAGGGACAACTGGGGGCACCGGTGGGTTAACCTTTGATTCAACAGCTGGCTTTTAAATTAAGATTTCGCCTGCCTGGCTGGTTGGTTGGATGGCTGGCAGCACTGGGGCCTCTTGTACAATTTCAGCAGCTGGAAATGAGAAAAGTTGCCCTGTTGGCGAGCGAAGTTTTCAGCTGGCTGGCCGCTTGCAAATTTCTCCATCTTGGAGAGTTGTTTGCCGAGAGTTTTTGGCCCGCAGAAGTTTGCTAGCCTGGTAAATATGGGTTTTTTGGAGGGAGGAGAATCTAATTTCGAATGATTACGCAGGAGCTCGGACGGGAAAAACTACTCCAAGCCGGATTATGTTATTACTTGGCCTTGGTCTGTGTATGCATCTCCATATCTGGGCCGTCCCAGCATGCGCTGCCACCTCATCTGCATCTAATGATATTGAATAAGCACTTGAAAATCTCATATAAAGTAAACAATTGATTTCCATTACCCCGCTGGGGAATCGGAGATGGGAAGCCAGAGAGTAGACTTAACAACTTGCCATTTGCTTAGCCACCGTTTACTTGCACATTTTCCCTTTTTCTCGCATTTTTTCGCATTTTTCCTGCCCACTTGCCAGGCGGATATATCTGATGTCTTAGTGTGCGAGCAGAGCCAGTTTCTTGCGAGTTATTTTCATATTTGTTTAAAGTCTATTTACCGCAAGTTGACAGTGAAATATGCGAAACTAGCGCGTAGCCAAATAAGTGCGACAGTTTCCGGTTACAACTGTGGCAATGCCAATGTCTTGCGGGTAGCAGCAGGAGATTTTTCCTGGTCCGCAGCGCTTTTTCTCCACCACCTTCCTCCCCCTGAATTTTGCAGAATTTCCTCCCCTTCGTCAGAGTTGCCTGCATGTCATTGCGGTTTGTTTGTTTGCTTGACTTGCGCCCGGGTAAGGATTTCATGTGCTTGAGCCGCCGAAGAAGGGGGTTTGCGAGAAGGGGTTTTCCAGAGGGGCCTTCCAGAGGGAGATGAGCCTGAACAGGACCAACCGCAGAGTCCTGCGTGTGTGTGTGTGTTTGCAAGGCTGTCTGTGCGGGCTGCCTGCCTGTCCGCATGACAATTTGTTGTGCATGAAATCTGCTGCTGCCTCTGCTGCTTTTGCTTTTGCTACTGCTGCTCTGCCCCATCCTGCATCCTTCTTATTCCTGCTTACTGGTGCAATGTTTTTTGCGCAATTTGCCAAAGCCATGCCAGGCACGAAGCAGATATGCAGAGCAGCTCGGAGCAGCCAGAAGGAAACCAGCTCACGCTCCGACTCCAATTCCGAATTCGAATCCGACCACGAGTGCAGATGCACTCGAAAAACTATACTTGAAATTCTTTGTTTTTACAAAAATTACAGAATTAATAGTTCAATTTATTGGGAATATTGGTTAGAGATACCATTAGATGATGTATACAAAAAATGTTCCGAAATCTTCTAGTAATCTATTTTAAGCCATTTT
Source organism: Drosophila pseudotakahashii (assembly GCA_035046095.1). Classification (NCBI taxonomy): domain Eukaryota; kingdom Metazoa; phylum Arthropoda; class Insecta; order Diptera; family Drosophilidae; genus Drosophila; species Drosophila pseudotakahashii. Next base: position 71,980 of record JAWNOE010000262.1, read on the forward strand.
CTATTGATTTTTTTATTGACTTCGAGTTGGAACTAGTTTTTAAGGTATTTCATTCTTACACACAAAAAAAAAACAAGCTGGTATCAAATCGATATGCGCATATTGTTTTTTGCATGAAATACTGGTAAAATTGGTATTAAGTATTATCAATGCATTCTTTCTGAGAATCTCTTTCAAAACTCTTACTAGCCTACTTAGCACAAGTTGTTTACATTTCGAGCATATCGAATTGAGATGCCGGATATCAAGTCAAACTTGTTACCACATAAAAGCCTATTGAGTTAGTAAAGACGGCCAGATGTTGTATATTACATTTTTTTCCGAAATAATACATAGCTACACTATTGTTTCTTTCAGTGCCTGGCTGTGGCTGTGGCTAAGCTCAGTCCGGGCAAATAGTCTGGGCTGTGTAAACAAACGGTTATCCCTGCCGAGTCGCTCGCTTGCAAGACATATTAGATTTCCCTTCGCCTCCATATCTCCCTATGGCTATAGCCATGGCTATAGTTGTAGCTGTAGTTGTAGTGGCAGTGGTGGCTGAGCCTAACCACTGAGACGGAAGTAATGTGTCTATCAAAGCATTAACAACGAACCCGGCCAACGAAGGGAAACCAAAGCGCAACCGAAACGTCTTCCTTTCAAATAGAGTTTTTCGCATACCCTAATCGCAAGTGAAAGGGTGCATCGTATTGATTTCCCATCGGTTCTTAGCTCAGCCGAAGATAAGGCTTTATGAAAGGGTATTCGGATCCCAAACCTCAGTTGACAGCTATGAAAAATGTGTATTGCATTGTTTTAGATTCGGATTGGGGATGGGGGATGGATGGTACTTGTTTGCCAAATGCCTTTTGCATTAAACGCCTTTATGCCAAATTGAACACAATTAAATTAGTTGCGGCCAAGGGATTAAGGTGGAAATTGCCATCGTGGCTGCTGCTGTCTGTGTTTATGTATAACTAATTGGCTATGTAAATGGCAGCTGAGTGTTTGTGTGTTTGTCGTGTGTGTTTGTCCCACCTACACATATGCAGGCTGTTAATTACGAGCATAGGCAACCGCAGCTTATAGATGATTGGGCCGGTTTAGAGTGGCTCGAAAGGTTCTGGGGTGGCTCTGTTTCTGTTTCTGGCTCTGGGTTTGAGTTGAGTTGAGTTGAGTTTGGGCCTGCTGTTTGTCAAGGGGGCCGGTGGCACATCATCCGCCCACATTGACATTTCGAGCAGCGTTGTCATGAAACCTTTTGCTAAGGATTATGCAAATCTGCCACTCATCGTGCACTCACACACACACACACGCACACAGTCGGCTCAGACACATACAGAAGCACTGGCGTGCCTTCATTTACATTTACATTCAGCTAGCTGAAGATTTGCGCATCATAATTTATGCCCCTCAAGCCCAACATTTTCCCGAAAGAGACAGCTAGACGGGGAGGGAGGGAGAGAGGGCGAGACACTTCATTCGGAACGCCTCAAAAATTGCCCACAGTTATGACAGCCAGGTGAACTCTGACAGAATCAGGAGCAGCAGCCAGGACTCACTCGGATTCTTATTCACGTACAGAGCCGAGCACTGCGAAAAATACTATAAAAATAATGGGCTCTATAACACCAGAGTTCTGAATCATGTAGCTTAATTAATCATGATTTCCGGAGGTGGCAAAGATTTATATTTTCATGAGACACACTACATGAGCTATCTTATGATGTTTCAATATCTCTTCAAATTAATTATCAACATAAATATAACGTTTTAAATATTTAAGCATATGTTGAAGTCTTACGAAAATATTAAACTTTATTTTATTGCATTAAATTGATTAAGTGTTTCATAAATTAAGTTTGAAAAAATATATATGAATATATCTTATTTTTCTCTTTAAATTAAACACATTTTTTATTATCCTTTTCGAGATTTGTGCAGCACACGACTTTATGCCGCTATTCAGCCAAAACTTTTTCTATTATTATGATTGTTACGCTACAAGCGTTGCAATAATATTATTCATCACACTTAATCTCGAGTGGCTTTTTGTTATTTTTGCGCCAGTGTATTTCAGCTCTCGCTCGCTTGCCTTTCCATAATTAAATCATAAAAAATTGTTTTTTAATGAAATTAGTTGAGGGTTTTTTCTGTGCTGTTGTTTTCGTTTTGGCTTTGCTTTGCATGATTTGTCATAATTAATACCGAAGTGGGCGGCTCTCCGGGGGGCAGAAAGAGAGTTATCTGACATTTGAGTGCCCTGGCCAACAGTTTTGGCCATTTCCCGGGAGAAGGTGCACTTTTGGCCGTTTGCCTGGCGAGATTCGGGGTCCTGGCCCCCATAAAATGCTTATGAAAAGCGCTTAAATTTACTAACCTTTGTGGGGAGAGGGGGAGGGGGATATCTGGCAATGCAAACACCGTAAACACCTTTAAAAGCCAGTCCAAAGGAGACCGGACTTGGCTGCCAGATCCTGATAGTTGGCCAGTTGGCCGGGCAATTTCCATGCGGAGGGACTTTACAAAATGTGTAGTTTATTTGCAATTTTTTAGCCAACGAGCTTTACGTTTCTGTTTTGATTCCCAATCCCTTTTTCCTCCCTTTTCCCCCTTTTTTTCCCTCCCTTTCGAATGTGGAATTTTCGTTATCGCCGAGCTTGCAGCAGCAGCAGCATCTGCATCAGTTGCAATAAAATCAGTGGCCAAAGGTTGCAGCATCTGAGGTCAGCTGGGTGGCACTTTTCCACTTTTCCACATTTCCACCACACAACCCCCTTTTGCATGTGTATGTGCTTGTTAAATAGAAACCTGCGCAGGAAAAATTTGAATTTCAGCCGTTGTGTTTTGCTTATCCTGTTCGTTTTTTTTGCTCAGTTCTTAGTTCTTTTGATTTGTTTTCGCATTTAGGAAATAGTTTTCTGATTTGCATTTAAAGGGGGCTTTAAGAACTGTTGTCCCTTTTATGAAGATTTTAATATTTTAAGAGCGCTGATTTAAATATTCTAGAATCTGTGCTACGGATATTTAAAAACCATATATTTATTTACAGTTCCTTCTTCTAATTGAGAGCCTTTTTCTATTGCGAAATGCAAATTCCAGAGCATACATTTTTGAAGGGCATCCGCGAGTGGTATTTGTGCACCGCAAAATGAAAATGGAAACGCAGCTAAACAACAATGAAAACATTTGAAAGCGGCACTTGAAAAGATACAACAAACGGAAAATGGTATTCCTATTCGTATTCGCTGCAAACTGACATAAAAAAGGTTGGCCTGGCAACTGGGGCTGCGTCATAAATTTCTATCTGCTTTATAAATAGAAAAGAGCCCGGAATCTGTTGTTGTTGTGGGTGCTACGCATGCAACTATTAATCATATTGAATGGCGCGCCCCAACCTGTCCGGCTAATCAATCTTGCCAGGAGCAATCTCTCCTCGCTCATCTCATCCGAAAGCGGAAGAAAAATGGCCGCTAAAGTCATTAACGCCTCGCTGGTCACCTGCCGCCAAAAGCGGGGCGGTAAACTAAGCCGCCGCTTGCCATTTTGCTATTTTGTTTATGGACCTGGCCAAAATCTCTCTACTCTCTACTCTTACTCTCCTACCCACCCAGCCATCAGATTTTCCCCGGCTTTTCCCCGGCTGCCCAATGAGGCGGCAGGGAAAAGCCAAAGGGGATTAGTTGTAATCAATAACTTGGCCAAGGGGAAGGGAGAAACTGGTCTTGGGCTTCTGTTTTGTTTGCCTGTCGAAAGTTTCTCCGCACAGCTTATGGGCGGGCTTATACACTCGCAGCCAAGTTATTATTATAATTTCCTTTGCCAATGCGGATTAATTGAAAAGTTTTCCATTAAGAATTCGCGCTTGGTTAAATCGCCCCGCCGTCTTTTGTTTCACCTTTTGCCATGCAATATAACATGTCTATATATATTTTCCTGTGGTATCTTCACTATTTGATCGTTATGGATTTTGACAGTTTGGCCGGGCATGATGAAAATTACTTAAAAGCATTTCGTTACCCAGCGCTGATTTGATTGATGGCCGTTTATGGATGCTCCTCCTTCCCCACTCGTCATTATATTCGCATTATCAAGTGCTATCGCTATATATATATGTATATAGGTACATATATATAGCTTTAGTGGGCGGGGCAATGGAGCATTGCAAATGGCAGTTGACGTCTTGCGGCGAGGAGCTGACAAAAAGTAGCGCCAATTTATGTCAATTATCGGAAGCTTTACCTGCGGAGTTGAATTTCGTTTGGGGGAGGGAGGCTTTTCGCATGGGTTGCGGGAAATCGAGAAAAATCGTCAGAAATCCCCTCGAGAGCTGGCTGCGTAATTTGCTGGGGAAAAAAAACAAATAATGGCATTTTTAGCTGTTACCCGATACAGCTACTTTTTTCCCACATTCAAATTTGTCACCGGGTGACTGGGAAATTCGATAATGTTCAAGGGAGGCCTGGCATCCTTTTTTCTCGGCTATCTTCTCTCGGATATTGAATTGAAGTTTGAGTTATTGCGACTAAGCATTGGGTGGGAATTGAATTTCCAAAACGGCAATCTTGTGATACCTTTTTGCTTATCTATTATTTTGTCGGGTTGTTTTTCATTCAGAAAATAAAAGGTCCTTCATATAGTGCAAGTATTTTTAAAGTTAGGCTTAACTAGCATACATTATTATTTAAATTCTACCTTTTACAATTTATTTTTCCCCTTTTTTCCTTTTCCCTCTTCACTTAAACGCTTTTCATATCTAGCTAGAAGCAACCATTTAATTCTTAAACTCTTCTCGACATGTTCCATCCTCTTGTAAAATCCCCTTAACATCCGATAGCACATCGTTAATGAAAAATCCGTGTTTGGGGCTTTTTTTGCGCTTCGACGGGATCGACAGGAGAGTCGCTCATTAAAATCGGCGGCGGGAAGGCAGAAGAGCGTCTAACAAATCGATTTTCGTTTAGTATCGTAATCAACAACACGGGATTTCAGTGCTCGTGCTAAAAATTTGTTTTTTGCGCTATAACAAGTCTGGCGAGGCCCCCGTTTCGGCCTTTTGCCCAACATGGCTGAATGGAGAACTTAAAGAGCACTCGAACGGCACTCAGCCGCAAACACACAGCTGCACACTCGATATGCATATTGTGTGTGTGTGTGTTTAAGTGGAGTTTTCTTTTTTTTCGGGGGAGGGGGATGGGGCGCAATGGAGTGCTGGCTTTGCAGTACTTGTCAAGATTGAATTTGGTTCGAATTTTTTTTAGAGGTTTTTCTCTTTCATTTGCTGGCTTCCAATTTTTTCGTTTTTTTTTTTTGGCGTTTTTATTGATCAAACAAAACGTAGCAAGTGGCAGCCAGTGAAGGTGTCACTGCTTACGGCAAGAAAAAAGAGAAATATATATACAAATTCAACCGAACATTGTTGGGGAAACACGCGCAGTGCGAATAGATTGCATGATTTGCTCCACTGCCTGTCATTCTGATTTTTTATGATTATTATTTTGCTTCATTTCGTTTAGCATTTTGGCATGTGACTGGCTCCGGTTTCGATATATGGGGATATATAGTATATAGTATATAGTATATAGTATATAGTAGGAGTTCTCCACTTACCGGACCAAACTGTTCGAAGTAACTTTTGACATCCTCCAGTGTGGTGGGCGCCGAGAGGCCGCCCACAAAGATTTTCTTCGTTCTCGTCACCATCTGCAACGGGGCCAAGAAGAACGAAAAACGGGTTAGCATACATATATAAATGTTAATATATAGTGGCGGAGAGTAATGAGCGGAAAGGTTAAGTTGGGCGGTATTTAAATATGCATTTTATCCCAGACTTTACGCGGGTTACTCCGAAAGTTATGACCGGGAGCCCGGGGACTTGAGGCTTCGACCTTCGAGCCCGCCCGCCTTCCGCCCAAGTTCCTTTAACTTATGGCCACCAACTTTCGCCATGAGTCGTTCGACCATTTTGTGCATTTTATGTACTACATGCATGGCCCCCTATTCTCCTTCTGCCGCCTGCAAATGTGTGTGTGTGCAGCTGGCATTTTTAAGCTGACAGTTTCAAGTGCCAACTTTACGCAGTTAGTGCAGCAGAAGCAGAAGCAGCAGCCGTCGAGCACCCAGCACCGAAAATGATGGCGAGACAAGGACGAGCAAGCAGCCTCAGGCTTGCATATGTAGGTGCACTCAAAGAAATGGGTTTTAAACTAAGGGATGCACTTTTAAAATTTAAAAAAAAATTAATAAAATTATAAAAAATAAAAATAATAATAAAAATACATTTTAAAAGCTATTAAAAAATACACCCAGAAAAAAAAGACCGAAAAAATCTAAGACCGAATTTCTTACATTAATACCGTTTTGTTCTTATTTTTTTTTAAGACCATGTTCTTATATTGATACCATTCGGTATTAATTTAAGACCAGTAACTTTAGATTTAAGTTGAACTTATGCACTCGCGCGTGAAATGGTGCGATGGCCCAGTTGGTAAGGCGTCTGCCTCTGATGCGAAAGGACCCCGGTTCAAAAACCGGATAAATCACAGTAAGTAAAAAGTTTTTAAAATACATATTTAACATTTCCTTAATAACTTTAAGATCAAAAATGTATTAAAAAGTTAAGTTGTTAGATTACTAATTACAAAAAAAAAAAAAAAAAATAAGTTGTGTCGTGAGCGGGATTCGAACCTCGAACTCCCGAAAACAAAATAATATCAGAACATAGTACCTTGGCCCCTGAGCCATTCCCTTATTATTTTCTTTCATGGCAGAATGCCTACAGGAGTATTCAAACAAATGTATTTTTGGACTAAAAATAAATATAAAGTTAAGTAAGTTTCGTGCTTAGAGTAAGAACAGCGGTCTTAAAAATCCGTTCTTAAAATGATACCATAAATTCTTATAATGATACCAAACGGTATAAAGCTATTTTTGAGACTCAAACAGACACGTTTTCAGACCCAATCAGACCAATTTTTTCCCTGAGTGTAGTTAAAATAAATTCATTATCCTAACTCAGTAGTAAAATCACGGAGTTATACACAAAAATTATTAAAAATGATTTTTTAATAGTTTCTGTTTCATTTAAATCATGGATTCAAATATCAAACATTTTGTATTAAATTAACTTTTCTCTTAAATTCCCAAATTTTCCCTCAGTGCACTCGTGTGTGTTAGCTGCTGGCTGTCTGCGTGTGTGTGTGTGTGTGTAGTGCAACGCCAGCCTTTTTAGCCCGCAGGCAAGCGTAAACTGTTAACGTTAAGTGACGGCAGTTAAGGCACAGTGGGCCCATCGCAGAACCCCACCAATTTTAATTTGTATAATTTTTAAAAAATTACCCACAAGCTAAGTAAACCCCAGAGACCTCGGCTAAGTTCAGAGGCTGCCACGGTTGGATGGGAAAATCCGAGGGGTGGAGGGGCGGCAGGGGGCGTGGTTCTTGACGGGATCAGCGAGGGAGGCGGTGCGGGACCCACGGTTCGAGGGACCCTCGGATAAACCGGATGAAGCTGATGACGCTGATTGCACTGACGCTTGCAAGCTGCAATTTATGAGCACGGCACAGACAAACCCCCTCGAAACACCCTTTATGAGGGGGTTTATAAGGGGGGGGGGGCTGTGTGGCGGAGGCGATGTGGGATATGTCCGTTAAGGAAGCTAACGATATGTAACAGCGGTGCTGATGTTTCTGCAGTGCCAGCAGTAAAATTCATACAATGTCGTAAAATTAAAACACTTGTGCTGTCGCACTCACTCGCACAGATAGAGACGGAGATAGTGAGTGAGAGGGAGAGAGTGAGAGAGGGGCGGTTTAGATGTTACTACAAAGTTGGTCGTGCAGCTTTTGGCAAGGCAAATCGCTTTGGCCCAGAGTCCTGTCTTCTTGCTCAGCTCCTGGCTTCTGTTTTTGGTCTCCTTCTTCCTGTCGCTCCTAGTTTTTCCTCCTCCTGTTTTTCCATTTTTTTTTCTGATTTCTTTTTGTCTGTGCTGCACTTTAGCCAGGTTGAGTTAGCAGTGGGGCTTGTGGTCGGATGGTGGGTTGGTTGGGTGGTGCTGCACTCCGCGGGCGTTCCCTCTAACAATTTGCAAAATCAAAAAACGAGCAGAACTCAAGTTGAGAGTGCGCTGCAAGAAAGTAACTGTAACAACATGACGTCCGAGACAACGTTGAACCCGGCACCAATCTAGCACCACACCACCCCCCGTCGATGCACCACCCATGTGGCTCATCATCACCAGCCACAAAATGGGTGCAGAAATTGCAGCGTTGTTAAAAAGCGATTCAAACTGCAGTGGCCAGCACTTTGAGTGTGTCTGTGCACTAGCAGAAAATTATGATGCCAAATCTCTAGTGGTTGGAAATTACCCAAAAGGGGCAATCAATTATATTTTAATTTTACAAATTTTTATTTGGTAGGTATTTTTATTTTATTTTAAAACTATATTTATAATTATGCTGATAATATTTTATTTGGAGAATATTAGACAATGTTTAAACAATATTTATGAATTTATAATATTTTTTTTAGATTTAATTATTTAAAACAGGTGATAAGGCTACCATGCACTTACAGTAACCTCGAGTTTAAGAGCACTTTAAGGGGAAGACAATGACAATGATGAGGGCCAACATTGTTTCCTTTGTGCGGTAACAGGCTCCCTTCCAGCCGTCGACCACAACGCACTCCGCCCTGCACTAATCACTCCCAGAATGGAGCTACTTAAACTAATAAACCGGAGCCGGGAGTTTGATTGCTCGACCAATGTCGGCAATGTCATCATCAAATATAAATGAACCAGTTTGGGAACACGCCCAGTGCTGATAGCGGGGCATGAATCAAAAACAAAACACACCCAGAACCGAACCGAACGCGACCTCAAGACAAATACACACGCGGCCAGGGGGAAGCACGGATATCTAGGATACAAGAATACAAGGATACGCAGATACTCAGATACTCAGATATCCAGATACAAATGGCACCACACACGCATACTAACGAAGTGACACGGCATTTTAACGGCCACCGCAGCGGAGCACAGATTAGGAATGTCAATATTAGCCACAAGGACTGCGATGAGCCGCCGGATGTCCTGGGGGGCGGGGCTGGTTGGGGGGTCGAGTGGGTGGGGCCGACAACTGGCACAATGTTTGGCCATGGCCATGTCATTTTGGCCGGGTAATGCCGAAAATTTGACAAATGACGTCACGAGTGGGCGTGCAGCAAGCGGTGGGCGTGGCAGCGTGATGAGAAGAATCGGTTGGGGAGGGGGAAGAAATGGGGAAAGGACACACGAAAGCGCAAGAAGGCGGACCGTTTACAATGCAGATGACAGGAAAGTCGCCCCGCGGATGGATGTCTAATGTAAAACGGACGACACTGAGGCAAAGGATTTCGATTTTCCAACTTTATGGTATTTACCTAAGGTTAAAAAAATAATATTTTTATATAAGTTGAACACAATGATTAACAAACCAACGCCAAATATGTTTCTACATTCTTTAGAATTTAGTTAAATCAATGTTTGTAATGAGTAAATTGAATTAATTTATATTAAAACCCATTAAAACAGTGATTTACCGTAAAGTTAGGAAGAAGAAAGAGAAGCACTGCATGCATTTCCAAATAATTTAATTGTTTTCTATTCTTTAAATTAAATGCAAATTCTTGCATTGAAGTCTAAATCACTTCATTTAATCCAATCGCTTTAATCGATCAGATGTGTAAGAGGATACTACAACCCACAAATAAAACAGAAGGCCATCAATCAATTCAACACCTAGTCTGCTTATTTAATAAACAGATTTACGCCTTTCCCCAAACATGGCGGATTTTAATGAGGCGTAGCATATAAATAGGAAAATACAATAAAATCGACACTTTATCACGGCCTCTCGTCGGATGCTCAAGACTGTTGACAAGTCGCATGCATATTTCATTCTGACATAGCTGCTATCGATAGCCCCGACTTATCCAGTCCTGGCTCGTCCTCCTCCAGATTACATCTAAGGACTAGGGGACGGGGGATGAAAAGCGATGCCGACATGGCCATCATCTCCATCATCTCTCGGGGAGCAGCCGATGTCTGTTATGTTAGTGGGAAAGGCCAAATCAATTTAACACTTTCAACTAAATTATTCATTTTGCATAATAATTTTCAAATCTGTCAAAAATGTAGACACACACACACACAGACCAGCAAACACCCACGGATACACAGGATTTTCGAGGCGTCTGCACTTTCACACGCTCCGGAATGGGGGCGTGGCACTTGGGGGGGAGGCAGCGTTTGCGGAACGCTTCCCAAAAAGCACTCAAATAATTCCCGGGCGTAAGCTAAACCAGCGCAAAGTTGCCGAGAGCTCACAACAATGGCAAACGGAAATTGGGGAAGGGGTTTTTCTGTAGAGCAATGAAATTGGAAAGGGGCAGGTGGAGTGGGGAGGGAGGGGGTCTGGGAAAATGGAAAACCCTTTAACCGTGCGTAGGCTCCGCCGTCGTCCGCCAAGCGTCGCAAATTCTGTTAAGCGAAAATTTCATCAACGAGCCAGAATTTTCATTCGCCATTCAGACGCTCGCCCCACCTGCCCTTCACCACCCACCACCCACCGTTGCCTCGTTCGTTGTCAAAATGAAAGGAAAATGTCTCATAAATCCTTTTAATATTAAATGAGCTCGTTCTACGCGACAGCCCCCCCCGACCGAGTCGTGAAAAGCGGTAGGGAAAATGGTGGAAATTCGGGCAGCGCACACACTTAAAATTATGTGGCTAATGGGAGCAACTTGCCTGGAAATTGCGCGCAGAACTGCGGAGATGTCTCGAATCGGTGACACATGTTTAGCGGAAAACCAGGGGGAAATGCGGGGAAATGGTGGAAAGGGGAAAGGGGAAAGGGACCGAAGGACCGGGGCACTCTGCCAATTGTCATTAAATGTAATTTTTAAACCTGTTAGCGCATGTGTGCCATAAAATGCGAGGCTAAAAAGGGTTTTCCTTTCGGGCCTCCCTAGGATGTCCTTTTTTCTGTGCCGCCATTCGGTTTTATTGTGAAATTAGTCGGCTAAAGCGGGTTTATTAAAGTTCGCCCCGAAATTCCTGATGCGATGCCTGAATTTTCGGCCTGGGTGGCCGAACGGGTTAAGGGGTGATTTTCAACGACAACAATTTGTAACATTTGCCGCACTTCCCGCAAGAATTTGGGCCGAAGGGGTGGCGGGTTGAAGGAGGAAAAAAAAACGGCATTACGGGAAAACGGGATTGGTTGTAACCCACTCGAAAAAAGAGCTCCAACATCATTCAAAGTGACAAATTATCCATGCAAATTTTATACAAAATAAATTGTGGAAAGGAGGGAAAACGCTTGCCGCCGTGGGAAAAAGTGTTGCATACTTATGAGTGTTGGTGAAGAGCTACGGCCTGAAATATGAGCATTGATAGAAAGTTTGACAAATGCCAAAGGATGCCATTTCAGGATAAGAACAGGAAACGAGATGGGGGGAAAATATATGGAGGCTGCTTATTCAAGCATTATCTTTGTTCATTTCCTCTTACACTTTCAAAAATAAAATCCTATTGAAGAAAATATTTTATTGGGTTTTTTTCAAACTTTTGGTTGGTTTTTTTCAGGAGACCTAATTGAAAATTTATGCTCTTAAGAATTTTTAAATATAAATGCATTTATATAAAATCTCTAGTTTTTTAAATTAAGTTAAACCATAAGTTAACTATAAGAAAAAGAATAATAAAATATTATCTAAAAGTTCTTCACGTATTGTATTGCTTCTTTTGAATTTTTTCTGGGGTCCTAAAAGCCAACATTTTCGCTGTGCACGTTCGGTATCCTTAGCTATGCATAATTCGATATGCTCCATCAATGACGCATTTTGCCGCTCTCGGTTTTCTGTTTTTGTCTGGCTTTCAATTAAAACGACCATAATCACACACAGTCACAGAAAGGACATAACGCACTCACACCCTCAACCACGTACACAGACACAGAAACCGACACAGACACATGTGGTCCTGATCCCAGTGCGTTGAGCCCAAACAAAATTTGTGCAATTTCCGTTACTAATACTTTTTGGTCAATTTCCTTCGAAATTTGCTTGGCCAGTCGATCCGGCTGGACAAAAAGCATTCGTTTGTCCGTTCGTCCGTCTTCCTTGTTGATTTATTGCCCTGACAGAAGGAAGTCCCATCCTCCGGTCGCTCCTTAATTTCGTTGATATTTATGCGGCAAATGTCCCAGCGAACGTAGCCAATAAACACGTTCCTGTCCTGCCACTGACAAGGGATAATGGGCCCGGTTCATAGAGAAATCAGCATTTGAATATGCCCCAGGGACGGGGACTAACGGACTGAGAGTGAGAGTGAGGGAGGGGAGAGACCTTCCTTCAAAGGGAATGCAAATTCCGAATGAAGTCCTGCCTTTTTTGTCCAGCTTAAACTTGTAAATCAAATGAAATATATGGCCGGCACATAAATACATTTTCGGAGATTGATGTCGAAGAGTTGAGCTTCCGAACCGAACCAAACCGAACCGATCTGAGCTGAGTTGGCATTTTAATGAGCTCCATAATGCGCCGGGGCAGCAAAACTAAAATGGCGCATCGCTCACAAATTGGCTGCGAGTGGGTGGCAAAAAGGATGGCGAAAGCCCGAGCAAAAGAGTCCTGGCAAGTCACCTTATTTATGCATAACAATAATGAATATTATACAACAAGCCCGAAATGTAATTCTGTGTAATTAATTATTAATTTATGCGCATACATTTAACTCACACGCATTGTCGTCGACAGCAGAAGCGAAAGCAAAAGCAAAGGCAAAGGAAGGACCAGGACACATGTGTGTGTCCCTGTGTCTTCACCCCGTTCCCCCCCGAGTTTCTCTGTGTGTGTTTGGCATTGGCATCCTGGCACAATGGCGGCTGGCGGATACGGAAACTGTTTTGCTGCCGTTGATGCCGATGCCATAGAGAAGCCCCGGCCATTGTTGTTGCCGATGCCAGGCTTACCCATTAATTGGCGCTATTTATGGCTTGATTGGATTTAAACATATTCAAGTTTGCACTGCCATTTACCCCTTTTACTTTATGGTATCTTACAAAGTTTGCTATTTCAAAATCTTGATAAAACAGTTCTAAAAGCCAAGGCTCAGTAAAAGGGTATCCTTTTGATTTTGGTATCTGTTGCACATGTTTTATTTTGGTCTCTTTGCTTGCTTAAGTCATTTAAAAAATATCCAATAAGAAATTAAAATTTTGATATTTTATATACTGTTTATTTGACAAGAAGTTTAATATATTTTGTTTAATATTTAAATTTAATTTCTATTGTTTGATGAGTTGATCCAAATATCCAACATTTATTTAAAGACAAAATTATATTTGTACTACATTTTCCAAAGGGTATTTACTCGTCGAGTTGATCACCTCCATACCCTTTATTGCCGCTGCTGCAGCGACTAACGACTAACGACCAACAAAGTCGTTCCTGATGCTGGTCGCATGTTGCTGCCCCTGTCGTTCTAATGTTAAGTTGAATTGTCATTAAAATTGTCGTCCATAATTTCGACATTAAATACACACATAGGCGAGCACACACACGCTAAACCGACGCCCGATGCTGCTGTGTGCGCATACATACATACACACATACGTGCATGTAAATTGTGCGGCAGGCCCCTCGATGTATGCAACACTTTTGGCTTGGCGAGCAGAGCATAAATGCTTGCCTCTGCTTAAGCAGATGTGTGAGTGAGGCCCTTGTGCATGTGTGTGTGCGGAGCGTGGTTAAAAAGTGCCAACGCAGCATGTTTTCAACATTGTTTAAATTTATATGGTAGACAAGCGAGCACACACACACACACTCACTCGGAGGACATGGATGGGACACCCAGGACGGCCGCAACTTGTGCTTAAAGTTTTAAATTTGCATAACACAGCAAAGGAGCTAAGGAGCAAAAGGAGCAAAAGGAGCACTGAGCAGGGAGCATCGGAGTCAAGGAGGGTCAGCCTTTCGAGTCCTGGCTCTCTCTTACGTAATTGCCGGGCTCATAAACTCCGGGACCAATCATCATTAGGCGCTCGGCCATTACATAATTATCGCAATCACAACTTGCAGGTAATTGAAATTGTGTGTGCTGTCCATTCGGAGTCAATTTCGATAAAGTTTTCCCTCGATTCCGATTGCCATGCTGGCTTCCATTTAACGCTAATCACTTGCAGTCACACACAGCGAACTCGAAACTCGGCTTGAGCCAAATAATTTGTCTTTCTATTTCCGTTAAATGGCCCTGGAAGTTTCCTTCTACTCGGCGCCGTAGATTGTTTTTGGCCAAGGTCAAAAGCGGGCCACTCGGGGCGGGCTAGGTGACGGTTTTGCTTAATTAGAACATTCATTAATCAAATCAAAACCATTTGCCACCCCGGGCTTAGGCCTAGCCAGGAAAAACCAGGCCAGACAAAGAGGAAAAGCGCCCGGCGAACGAAGAAGGGGAAAAGAAGAAAACTTTTGGCGAATGGCGGCCAGGCACGCACAGGGCCAAGAAGAACTGGCTAAAAGGAGGAGAGTAGCAAATAAATTCGGTCGCATAGAAAAACGACAAGCGGCATAACAAAGCGCACAGATTCAGCCAACAGAAGGGACGCAGGCAGGAAGGGGAGCCACAGGATGAGCCAACGTAATACAACAAAGGACGAGAAACGGAAAAATGCGACCATTAAAACACATTTGTATATCTATTTTTGGGGCGAAACAAGCTCAACCTCAAACTTCAGAGCAGCGGGCGGTCCGCGAATGCCACAAAAACCCAAACCGAAAAACCCAAACCCAAAACGAAACTCTAACCGAAACCGAAAGATACAGCAAAAGGAGAAGCGGGAGCCCAACAATGGCCAGCACAGAAATACTTAAAACTACTTTAATTTATGGCGCACGCATTTCTGCGTTTAGCTCAGCCCCTTTTCCGTTCATTTCCGTTACTATTCATGAGAGAGGTTAACAGGGAGAGGGCCCACGAGGTCGGAGGCCAAAGCAATCAGTCAGCAAACAACATGGCTTTGAGCCCTGCCTTCAGTCATTCTTTCAAAGGATACGCTCTCTAATAAGTCGCTTTCGGGCACGGGCCCCCAAAGAAACACACCAATTCAAAGGCATCTCGAGACGAGTGTTCCGAGCTTTCTTCTATCAAATTTATAAGTGCAGACCCGCCTCATATGTGTGTGGAGCCCAGCCGGCTATCAGTGTACGTGGCTGAGATTTGGCTGGGAAATTAATGAGAAATCATAAATCAGAAGATAATTGGAGAGCTCTGGCGGCCCGACGAGTTAACAATTTTTTTTTGTTTTTTCGGTCGGCTCTGGCGTTTTACAAAGTCAAAGCGATATCGCCTGTGACTGGGCTGCCCTTCGCTGCAGCCAGTGGCACCCGCATCAGCGCCTTTATCCACAGCGAGAATTGGAGTAGGTATTCTAACAAGTTTTTCACAAATTTTAGGTCTAGGTGATTTATATACACCCAAAAACCATTTTATATGAAACGATGATCGATTTGATGTTATGTGGGATTAATTTTTATATGCTCGAAAAGTAAACAACATGTTCTAGGTAGGCCAGTTCGAATTTAGAATGTTTCTTTCTCCCTTCCGCTCTATTTCGAATTGAGAGAATTAGTTATTCTCGCTCCCACTCACTTAATTGAAGTCGCCATATTGCTTAATGCTCTCTTTATCGAAGACAGAGAATTTTCAGGAGAGAGAAATCGGTATTGCATGGTAAAAACGATATTCATTTATTTACCATGCGCATATCAATTTGATATTGGGACCTCAAGCTAAATTCTATATAATATTTCTACTTTCCTTAAAATGTTTATTCATTTTTGTACGATATTATTTATGGTAATATAAACGCAAAATACAAGACAACATGATCCTGTTCTAGTATGTTCTTTTTTTCTACGTGTACGCCCCTTTTCTGGCTTTTCTGCCAACTGCTGAGTGGGTAAATTATGCATAAGCGCACTACCAGCCACATTATGACGAGGCAGGCGGACGTCTGATGCAGAACGCAGCTGCCTGGATTATGTATGAGTGGTTTGGTGGTGAGAGGACGAGAGGACGAGTGCTGGGGGGATGGAAAGGTGCGGGGCTGGCAACTCACTTGTCAACGTGCTCATCACATTTCTTCCCAACCAAACGAAACGACACGGAACGAAACCGCCCAAACCACCCAGCTTTCCGTTTATGCGCACCAAGGCAAACAAACAGCAAAATATTTGTATGCTAAGCCAAACACATGCGAACGGCGAAGCCCCACAATGCCACGCCCCCTCCTGCCAGCCACCGCCCCCCTTTTGCAGAGAGTCAGCCCAACGCGGCTCAAGTATTTTGCATTGCTAAGCAGAAATTATAAATCAGGGCAATTGTTGAAGATTTGCAGCCCGCACAACTAAACGGGATGGCGGGCGAAGGCGAATGAGAACCGGAATGAAAATGGAAATGGAAAATGGGAGCGGTAAAGGGAATAACAGAGGGAGGTAGAGGGGGACCTGGGATTGCGGCACGCACGCCTCGCTGGTTTCCCGCTACACGGCCGCCTCTGCTGTTGTTGACTAACTGACTGGCTAAGTGACTGACTGACTCGCTCAGCTGTCTGTCCTGCACTTGAATAAAAATATCAAATAAATACGGAATATTTTTGGTATTTATGAATTCAATAGAGTAAAATTGAACTATTTTTACGTATTTTAAAAATATTATTTACTTACTTACTACCAAAAATATTGATCAAAATCAACTAGTAAATTCTTACAAAATTATTTTTATAATTTTAGATAAGCAAATCAGTTATTTTATTATTAAGTATCTTAGAAATCTTTATATTCTAATAATAATAAATGCTAAGAATACAATCTTATGTTCCGTGCTAACAAAATTATAATAATTTTGATACTTTTTGTTCAGAAAATTTAACATTCATGACATTTCAATTGAATCAAGCAATGCAGGAATGCCTGTATTATTTTTCGTAGTGTCTTTTGAGCCCCGTCTGATGAACGTGCACAGGCAGTCAAATATTTTGCAAGGACGAACGTGAAAAAATAAACAAAAAAATCCCCACAAAAGTGAATTTAACGAATATGAAGGCAGACGGGAGGCAGGCCAAGTGAGGTGGGCCGAAAGGAGGTGGAGCCAGAGAGCTGAAATCATAATTTAATTTAACGTATTTTTCGTTGCCAAAAGACAAGACGCGAAACACACACACACACACACAGACAATCGAGGGCGACAAAAACAACAGATGGCAGGATGCCGGAATGGGGAGGATTGGAGAATTGGAAGGCATAACTCTGGGGCTCCAGATTCGGGATACAGAGAGTCACAATCAGTGGCAGGAACGGAACAGAAGCCGGAGTGGAAGTCCTGCTGCCAGACAGACTAAAAGCAGCGGAAATAACACGCTCCGCAGCGCCGTTTAAAAGTGTAAAAGCCGTCAAGGAAAAAAATTTATATAGATATAGATATAGAGAAGGCAGCAGGCAGCAGACAGCTGAAGGAAACAGTCGCGAGTTTTTCCAGTGTGAGTCACTTTGGTAATAGAATCGCAGCGCGTTTTGCCTGGATTTTAATTTTAGTAATGGAAGACAATGGCAGACGACGACGAAGATGCGCAGAGACAAATAAGCTTGGCCAGCAATGCAGTGTGGAGATGATAAGGCGGAGAGCACTGGCACCACCAAGATTTCTGCCAGATTTATTGCGCCACGTTGCAGTTTGAAGTTGTCGGGACACATAAATCTATGCAGGGCGCAGAGGGCAAATTTACACACGATTGTTATTATTTAATGCTGTTATTGCAGCGACTGCCGCTGCCGCTGCTGTTGCTGTCATGCGGTTTTTTAAACGATTTTTATTAGTGGAAAGGAAGAGCGGAAAGCGGAAATAACAGCCACGCGCCGTAAAGTAGACAACACATTCTGCACACAATTCCCCGCCTTCGCCCGCTTTTCCACCCGCTTTTCCCCACCAACACTTTTCGCGCACGACATGCAATAAATGCATTTTGCATGGTGTGCACGTAAATGACCGCCGACGATTTAAATTGTTACGCTGTGGCCGGCCGAGCGTTGTCTGCCATCAAAATGCATTACGTATACGCAATAAAAATTACGTATACGCCATACGCCAAACGGCAGGCGAATGTGTGTGCGCCGCACGGGGGAGTGACTGCATTTTATGCGTGCCGCGCATTATCATTTAACATTTCCGGTTCTGTTCGGTTCACGAGGTCTTCCAGGGGTGGTTGTAACAATTGGCTAAATAGTTTATTGTGCGCGCCGCGAGTTTGTATGCTGCTGCCAGGGGCCATCGATTGATTGGCAATTGAAATGCACGGCGAGTGTTTGACCGGGAGTAAATCATGGTGAATTATGCAATTATACCGATCATCAGGGATTAAATAGGTAATTGTTTTTTCCACCTGCTTTTTAAATCTCTCGCTGCCGCTCCGCCAATCCACTATCCACCATTCCCGACCATTTCCATTTCAATTTCTCCTGGCCTGACATTTGGATAAATATTTACCTTGCCTTGGCTACCTTTTGGCATTTTTCATCAGTCGACTTAAAAAATTGCAGTCGTTCTGCTCTGTCAACTAATCATACAGAAAGCATTTCCCCACAAACAAACCAACAGAGTTGACCAAGCTGCTTGGGCACAATAATTTGCTAAATTATTGCGCATACGCCGCGTGTGTTTGTCAACGCAAAATAAAAACGTCAGCCCGAAAACTTTTAAGCATATTTTCCTCCCGGGTCTAGCCGTGGCTTATCCCGAGCTCGATCCCAGCCTCAGCTCATTTCCAGCTCAAATAAGCGTAAGTAAATTTGTAAGACAAACAAACAGGGGGACAAGAAAAACAGAGACCTGCTGTTGACGACGGGGAATCGGAGGTGGACAGGTGGAGAGGTGCACAGGTGTACAGGTGCTCGGGCAGTCCTCGAGGAATGTCTGGCCTCATCAGGGGCAGAGGCAGCTCCCAAGCTCCGAAGCCAAGTCAAGCCAAACAGCTCCGGGCACCAGAGAAAGACAGAGAAAAATGAATAGCAGAGGAGCCTCTGGTCCGGGGCAATATTCATTCCGGTGGCAAACAAACACGCAGCAGCAACAATGGCCCGCAACAGCAACAGCACACAGGGAGAAAAAAATACGAGTCTCAGATGAAAAAGCATTTGAGGAGCTGCAGCTGCAAATCAATTAAATAAAGTGGGTTTTTTAAACCTCAAGTACTCGAAAATAAAGAAAAGATGTTTTATTGTATTATTTCCAGTTGGATACACATGATAATATTTTAAAATAATAATAATAATCAATTCAGGGGAATTTAAGGTTTCGAGATGGACAATGATCAAGGATTTGGCCAGCTAACTCTTGCCGGAAAAAACTTTCTTCTATTTAACTTGGACTGCTATGTACAGAATGACTGGTTTCTCCACAGAAATCCTTGGTTTTTTGCTCACTGCAGTGGACAACAACAAGCTGACTAACGCCTCGGACGCTGCCATTTGTGGCACGCCCCCACCCACCGCCCACCCACTAACCCAACGCCCCCTCAAGTTAGTTGATGAACTTCGTGTTCAAGTTGTAGCACAAGAGTTGACGCCTCGCAGCCAAAAACTGCGACGGCTGCTGTTGATGGCCTCGCATCTGGATGGGGGATGGGATAGGATAGAGGAAAAGGCGGGGGAAAAGCGGGGAAAAGCCGCCGCCAGCTGTAACACTGATAGCAATTCCAAGAGACAACAACGGGCGCCGAGGAAACTCCTGAGCAGCTCTTTGCTTTTCGTGAGTTTTTGTTTTTCTTTTAGTTTATTTTACTTTCGTGTGCCGTGGCGGCGTCGGCATCTTCACTTTGGTTTGATTTTATTATGTTTTTCTTTGGGACCGCACTGGTCCCCCCATTTTCCGACCCGCTGACCCGCCCACCGCCGCTTCTCCCTTGGCCACATGCTGCCAAGAGTTTTCTTTGCTTATATTTGACTTGGCCCCGGCGACCTTTCGAGAGGTTGAGCAGGTTGGAAAACAGAAGCAGCAGCACCAGAAGCAGCAGCATCCCGAGCCCCGTTACAATATCAAGTTAATTGTTTGAAATAAGTGTTGGCCCGCCCACCCACAGCTTTTCCACCCTGCTTTTCCTCTGCCACTCGCCCACTTTCCACTTTCCACCGACCACCCCACTTTTGCTCTATCTTGTTGCTGATGTTGCGGTTTCTTTTGTGCCGCCTTTGGAAACTACCCACATTTATAGTGTTGTGGTCGAAGCTTTTCCCTTTTCCTCAGCTGGTTGTCAACGCCAGCCGCAGCCCCAAGTTTCCCCGGTTTTCCCCCATTTTTGGGCGCCCTTGTTTTTCTCCCCGCTCGCTGTCTTGTCCCATCTTTTTTTCAACTTTTTCGTATTCGCATCTCTTTGGCTTATTTTACTTTGACTGACTCTCGCCACGGAGTCTCAATGTTTGGAGTGCACTTTACCCGGCCAACTTGAAATGAATCTAATAACTTGGCCCACACACAAACACACACATACACGTTCAGAGGGAGCAAAAACAATGCCCTGTATTTTTTCCTTTTTGGGCAAAAGCTTGTTGAAAAGCGGATTTTGTTTTGCAAGTTGCTCGAGTGCTTCGGCGGTTTCCTTTCCACTCCACACTTTCCGCATTGTTCCATGGCAATTGGAATATTTTACTTGAGGAATTTCCCGATCCGCAGCCGAGAAGCAGTTATAAGTTTGCAGGCTGCCAATGTTAACAGCTCTATTAGTTCAATTTATTTGTCTGGCAAACGGGACGGAGGGGGAGAACAACAATTTTCCGGGGGATGGAGATCGAAAAGAAAGCCTGTGACATTGCCAAAGACAAAAGTGGGCGGGGAGCAGGAATTCAGCTTGATTGTGTTTGCAATTTCATAAAATAACAATTCGCCAGCGCCTTGGCATCTTTCATCCTTGTTATTGGCGCCCTGATTGCCGCCGGCGGTTGTCGCCTTTCCTGGCTTTTCCGCAGGATCTGGGAATGGGAGTGAAGTGGAGGTGGAATGGAATGCGTTCGTAAATAGCTGGCAAGGTGTGGGCCAGGCATGCGACGCCTCCATTCCCATGCCAACGAAGGGCACAAAACCAAATCCGATGGTGGGAAGTCAGCTTCCTCCTCCTCCACTCCTGGGGCATGCCAAATTCAATTCACACAAAATACCCGTAATTCAACACCCCACGGATGGAGATGAATATGCCACTCCACTGACTGATTGCTTTTGCCTCCAAAACAAACTCCCCCAGGGCGCATTGAAATGAGTTAAACCAAAGGCTGCCTGCCGCTCAAGTTTTCCTCGTTTTCCTCGATTTTCCCCACCCGTTTTCCCCCTGTCGTCGTTTCTTGACGACTTTCCCGTGTCTGAGATTTCAGCAGCACTACACAGGAGAAGCAGAATCCGAAGCAGCAGCAGCAGCGACATCTCAAGCGACTCGTTGACATATTTGTATTGTATTCAATCGATGAATTTCTGCAGCTTCTTCGCCGCATGGCCCATAAGGGAAAATGACTTATTTTGCTTACGCACACACTGAACAAGTCCTCAAGCAGCAGCTTGCCATCCTGGCATCCAGGCATCCAAGTATCCTGCCATCCTGCGCCGGGGTTGATTGCTCTCCCGCTCTTCCTTCGCTCGGGCTTTGTCCCTCTCTCTCCTTACTATACACCGAAGTCAAAATGTTTTCGCATTCGATTTTAAGTTATGGTTTTTTTCTAGTTTAATAAGTATTCTATTCTTCCAAGTATATGTTTCAATAAATTGAACCGTTGATACAATTTAAAAATAGTTATGTGGTTTTAAGACTTTTTGTTAGACAAAAAAAAAACTTAACAAAATTTCTGGTATTTATAAGCATATCGTTTTTACCATGCAGTACTGGTAAAGTTGCTATTAAATAATATCATTTGCCGAACTCTCTCTCTTGGAGGTTGTCTGCCTTCCAAAAAGAGAGTAAGAAGCAATATAAAGACGTAAATTACATGTGGAAGCAAAAAAAACAAATTCTCTCAATTCGAAATAGAGCGAGGTGGCGCTTAAAGTTACATGAGTGGAAGGGAGAAACACATATCCATGAATTGAACGGGCATTTCGGGTATATCCAAATGAGATGCCGCATATAAAGACAAAATTGATACCACATAATATCAAATTGATCATCGTTTCTAATCAAGATTTTTTGGGTGTACTATTTATGTTTGATTTTAAAACAAAATAGTTAATAAACCCTTTTTTCTAATGGTAAAATATTCTAAAACAAATCTGATTCCCTACAGATATAAAAAACAATAATATTGTTTTTTTTTACCCCTTCGAAATTTTTAATTCTTCTTAACTTTGAAAGTTAGAAAACAATTTTTTATTTTTCATTGTGTATGCATTGACATTCGTCCTGTTTCGGCTCCTGCTCCTCTTTCCAGCGGAAAAGTTTGCGCTACACATTTTTTACTTGGCTGACTGTCGACATTCGCGTTGATATTAAAATTTTAATAAACCCCTGCACGTTGACTGGGGGAATCTTCAGCTGGTCCTCCTTTTTGAGCTGCTTTTGCTTTTGCCTTTGCTCCATCTCCATCTCCGTTTTGTTGCTCCCCGCCGTTTTCCGCGCTTTTCCCAGCTTGTTGCACTTGACGGAAACGCGTCAGTTGGGCGCGCTCTCCCGTTTTCCTCGCCATCCGCCCCCCGCACTCGCATTTCCCTCACTCGAGCTCCCAATTGGTTTGGCACAACGCACATTTTCATGCGGCGACGAGACGAAAAACGAAAACGCCATAATGCTGGAATTGCCATATATATCTCGTACACACACTTGTGCTCTGGGGTCCCAGCTGGCTGGCAGCAATGATTTCTTTTGCCTCCACGTGAAACATGTTGATAAATCAAATCCCAGCCCAGTCAATGCCAATGCCAATTTGGTTGACAATTGCTTTTTTCGGTTTTCCCGCATGAATGACGGCTAATTGCTGAGGGGTCGGAGGGTTTCGTGTTTTTGTAGGCATATTTTTTCTCATTGCCGCTTTGCAAAACTACGAAAGGCTGCAACTTTAAGCCCTTTTCAAAAACCAACTGCCTGGCTTCCATGTCAGGCAAAAGCCAGACATTCGTAATCCATGTGGCTGTCTCCGGAATTGGCTTTGCGGCATCGGACAATTCACAGAAAGGCTGGCTGAAGCCCTAAGCGCGTTGCCCGGAATGAAATCAAATAAAATAGTTAGTAAATAATAAAACAGTGAAGCACTGGATTCGGGTTTTCGAGGATTTTCAAGTGGAATAGGGACTTTTAATGCCCGCTTAGGCTGCCGCTTTGCTGCCTTGCCTGTTTGCCGTTTTGCCGCTTTTATGGCCAACGGCAATAGACGAAAATTTTATTATAGAAAACGTCTTTGGGCTTTGAGCCCGAGGCAGTCAACAAACCATTAAACTCAAGTGTTTACCACAAGCCGAAGTCACTAGACACAAATCTAAAATGGCAGTTAGACAACTTGAGCGATGTGGGACAGCGGCTAATGTGGTAACGAGGATGGGTTCCTGCTGCTCCTAGGTGAGCAGTCCTGCCAAGTCCTCGATCTGGGGGCTAAGTGCTTCGAGCAGTGCAATTTGGGCGTTTGATGGCAAATTTATTGCCAAACTGATGAAAGACGTTCATGGTTTAAGCTGGGCTTCTTACAGTGCGTTTCGTTATAGAACAAGGGATTTTTCATCTTGGAAATTCACTCATACGTTCGATTTTGAAGACCCAGAAAGAATTTATATTATAATGAAAAATAAGAATAAAAAAAAGAGTTTTCCTATTGAAATATGAATTATAAATGTTTACAGATATTTGTAGATCCCAAATTCTGTTTCTAGATAAAGGCAACGTATTTTTATATATTCCTAAGAAACCATTGTAATATTTAAACATTTCAGGGTAGTTAGCCACCACATCCTCTTTAATCCGCTGAAATGAAGCCTTTGGCCTTTGAAACATTCATTAACTGAAAGTTGATGGCAGCACGGACTCCTCCTCATCAAAACTTCTAACCAAGTTGAGACCGCACTATAAATATATATTCAACTTATTTATGACCACTTTTCGATGAGGGTTTATTCGCGTTTACAGCCGGGTTATAAAATTTATGGGCCCGCGGGCAAGAGGTCGAGGATCAGGACAGTGAGACACGCGAATTCCGATGCCGCGTTTATTTTCCTGGTGCGTAATTATTTTTATGACATTTTTCCCTGCCTTTTTTAGTGGCTGAGGTGTGGGTTAGATGGCCGGGCCAATGGGCCATATGAACGCGGTCCCTTTGTCCGGCGACCGTGTTGAAGTGTTGGCGTTTGCCAAACAAATTAAAAGCAAATTATAACGAAGCAACGAAAATGAAACGAAACGAAACGAAACGATATTATCAGGCAGCCAGGACACAAACTAAATTTTAGAGTCCTGCCGGAGGACTTGGAGGAATCCCCCTCTCGCTGATGATGGTCGTTGGAATTTTAATTTCTGTGTTGTGCTTTTCACTCGGGCAATGCCACTTAAAGCGATTTACTTGCAAATCTTGGTAATGGATGGCAGGCAAGGTGAGAAACGTGCCCGAGGACCAGAAGTCCTGCGGAGGGTGCGAAACGTGCCTGACGTTGGACATAAATTAATTTATTGCGTGCGCGCCTGGCCAAGAAAACAAAAAAAAAAAAAACAAAAAAAAATAGGAAAACGAAGGAAAACAAAAACAAACGGCGCGATTCGTTGAATTGTTTGAGCTGCCAGCATAAAAATAATTCATTGCATACTTCTTGCCGGGACGAGACCCAAAACTTTCATTAAATAGCATTAATAATTAAGAGATGAGGGTGGCATTTAGGGGGTATTTAGATATTTAGGGGTCTTACAATGAGCTGCTTTATTGGCTCGCTCGCGTTAAATATATATACCTACATCATTTAATAAAGGCATTAAAATGAGTAATGTTAATGAAAGAGAAAGTCATTTGGTTTTCTTTTTTAAGGTTGTCGTTTCCTAACCGAGAAAAAGGTTGTGAGGGATTTTTGGAATTTATTTTAAAGATTGTCTTATTTTAGTATAAATAGATTTTTGCCGATCTGTTGTAAAAAATTAAATTATGGTGGGCACCAAAGAAATTGCAAAAGTTTTAAAATTAATTCTAAAAGTGTTTAAAAGTATGCAATAAAAAAATAATGTAGCCATTTAAAAAAAAAATATATCGGATTCAGCTCGAAAATTTGTGGCATATTTTTAGACACCTTTATAAACGATTTTATAATCCTAGAGATTTCTGTGCCGCCCTTCGCAGTTTTAAGATAACACTTAAGTATTTTTTCTTTAGATTTTTATTAAAATATTCTTGGGACTTACAACTAGCTTCTTTGTTGGAATTGTGGCGGCTGCTGTCGTCGACAGCGGCGTAAACGTCGACTGCGGCGGCGGCGGCGGCGCTGCGACGGCGGTCACGGGCGGACTAATCGCTTTAATTGTCGCCTGCGGAAGCGGCGGCTGCTGAAATAACTCCGCTGGCTGCTTCACGTAGAACAGATTTACTCCAAAGTGTGAAATCTTGATGGGTTTTATAGCAACACCTTCGACAGGAAATGGGTGTGTGTGGGCCGACTTATTTGCGTCGGCTCGATGGGCTAAGATCGGCTGGCTGGCTGATCTTGGCTTTATGTATTCGCTGGCTGTTTATCTCTGTAGCTGTCTGCTGTAGCGGATTTTCCCTGTTTTGTAGGTTCTTTCACAACTTTTTGAGAAGCTCTAGTTTCGGTTTTTGTTTTGTCAGTATTTCTTAATATTTGTTTTGTTTTTATTTTATTGAATCTTGATTAAAACACTACTAAAGCTCAACGTTAGACAGCGCGACAAATGTCCTGCTCCTGTTTTGGATTTATGTTTTGTGGATTGTTGTTGATTGCACTTGAACGCGTTGGTTGCCAAAAACACACGGGGACAAAAATCTCAGGACGCGATTGCCGCTTCGTGCGAGAGTGTTCTTCTTTTTTTTTGGTATTTTTTCGGGGGCGGTTTGACTTTTTGGAGATTACTTTCGTGGATTAATTACTTGGCTCGATGACTCGATTTCGAATTCGATTTCCCTTTGGCTGTCGGCTGTTGTGGCTGTGGATTTTTTGGTTTCACACTAGGCTACTTGCACGGTTTTATTTTTGCTGAGGAACAGAACGCAACGACTGCTGGACTCGCTTGTCTGATAACGACTGAAGGACTCTCGCGAATTGCGTAGGATTTTTAGCAACAGCCGAGCGCAGCGGGATTCTCCTGAGCGTCGCTGCCGGCGTCGCAGTCACCGTCGCGTCGCCTCGTTGCTGTAGCTGTTGCCTTGCCGCCTTGCCGATTTCCTTGCCTTTCCATTCCTTTCCTTTCCTTTCAGTAGGCGGGCGGCCGGCGCAGAAGCATTACAACAGCGGAAGTGGTTAACAGAGAGAGCGAGCAGGACAATGGGCCGGGGAGTGAGAGAGCGAGCGAGAGCGAGAGCGCAGGATGCACCCCCACACGGATTGGAGCTCTGTTAACTGCCAGCCCGCATAGCCAGCCAGGGTTGTCGAGTTGGTTCGGGTTTTCCCAGGATAACAGGCAACAGAAGCTGAATCCTTACAAGTCTAAGGGGGAGAATGAGCTCCACACACAAAGTAAATGCACCAGAAAAGAAAACAAATCTCTTTACAAAATATCTAATAATACGATTTAAAGGAGGAACTGCACCTCAGCTTGCTTCACACAGAATTTATTTGCATACTTTTAGGTTGATACATACCTATACTTGATACCTACTTTCAAAGAATTCGATTAATTACATACTTCAAAAAGCCTTTCTGATTTTAAATCAAACTATGTCTGAAATTGACTTCTGTAAAAGGTATCCTTGTGAAATCTTAGAAATAATCATTAGAGCTTAAAAACAAGAAATTTCGAATTTTGTCACACGCAAATGCAACACATTGCTATTTAGCAAGCCTTAACATTTACTTTCCCCTATCCTCAAAACTTTTACCCACAATGTTGCAATAGAAAACAAACAAACAACAAACATTAGACATTCACCAAACATTCACTTTCAGCAGCAGGAGAAATGTGTTAACAGCTCGAGAGAGAGCGAACTTGCTCATTGGAAGAATAGGAGAGCGAAAAGATAACGAGAGGGCCCCCCACACACGCTCTCTCTCGATTGAGAGAGAGAGAGCCCAGTGCTCCACGCGCGTCATTGTTGCACCTTTATGTTTGTTTTCGTGGGTGGCCCGCACTCGCTGGAGAGAGGGGAGAAATGTGGAGAAAGGAGCAGGGAACAGGGAAGGGCAGGCGGAAGGGAGGCGGAGACTATGGCGCAAACAAACAACAATAGCGATTCGAGTCGACAGAATGTCCATGTAACCTCTGCAGAGGGTGTCGCTGATGTCCCGATGATTATGTTGATGAATAAGGATAATGCCGATGTAGCCAAGTGAGCCTTAACTCTTTGTCCAACGAGTACACGACGAAGGGTTATGATGACTTACGTTTCATATATACATTTTTAATTTACAGAATAAAACCTGTGGACTCATTGAATAGTCAATATGGTTTCAATTTGCCTAAGAATTATTACTCAATTTTAGTTATTAAATCAATTTTTTGTATTTTTCATCTCTTTTTATATTCCAGATTTGAATTTTAAGTATACTTAATAAAATACATTACATTTTCCAGGAAACATTATAGATTTTTTTTATAATTATTGTATACCTATTTACAAAATAAATTCTTTTAATTACTTTAAGGCTTGGTATCGGTACAAAATTATTAATAAATTGTTATAATTATTAACAGAAATTATAATAGTATCAATATCATAACTAAACTATGTCTCTAATATTGTTGTATAAATTGAAAAAAGCTAACCGAAGCCGTTATCATGTGTAATAGGATTAATTATCGTATAAATACTTATTACTGAAACTATCTTTATTTAATCATCATTAAAATCATCTTCAAGTGAACGAACATCAAAGTATTCTTTGCCTCAACCTCATTACAGTCCTCATCACAAGTATCTGACCAGGCCGTATCTTCATTATGGGCATCTGTATCTGCATCATCAACATGATCATCATCATTATCATCATCATCGTGGGCACCGACGTCCTCGTCGTTCCCATTCTCCTCCATTGTTGTTCGTCGTGAGTCTCGTGCGTTGGTGAAAGTGTCAACTTGACATTGCCTGGAGTGCACGCGCCACCGCTCTCTCAGTCACACAGAGGCACACACATACACAGGCAGGTATCTGCGAGGACTCTCCGGCATACAGTACGCATACAGTTACATCTACATCCTTACAATCCGCTTGCGTCAAATATTTTGTTGGCCCCGGGGCCATTGTTGTTGCTCCTCGCTGACATGCGAATAATGCTCGCAGCTGGGAATTTTGCTCTCGCCGAAAAAAGGACCTGCTTCCGCTCTCGCCGTTCCGCTATTTTCCGCTCTCTCCGTTCTCCCGCTCTCGGCGCAAACGCGATGAAGGCATTTCCCCTGGCTCCAAAGGAAAAGCGGCAGCGCAGTCGGCGGCGACAGAGGCTGCTGCCATGGCAGCTTTATCAGTGCCATGAAATGTTGTTCCCGGAAAATAACCCAAAGGAAATGCTGCACACACACCCGCGCTGGGGCTCATGTGTGTTGTGTGTGTGTGTGCAACCAGCAGCAGCAATAACTGTGTACATGTAAATCCTGGTTTGTTTCATTTGCCGATTTGGAGCACCGTCCTCCGCAGCTCCCCGCTCATCCGATCTCCCCGCGCCGAAAAGCCCGCCGGCACTAACTTTGTACGCTTGATGATGATAATAATGTTGCCCCTTGCCAGCTGCACTGAGAAAAATAGTTATCCTTATGGGTAATCAATCAAAAAGAAATAATAAAGGTCCCACTTTCTAATACTAAGTCAACTACTGAATGAATAGATCCATTCCATCCACCATACACTCAAATTTAAATTAAATTAAAATTAATTAGGAACTTATTACTCAATGTAAACTAACTTATGCCACTTTAAATTAGAATTACAATTTTAACGTAATTTTAAGTGATTTGTTAAAATGTTTACAATGTTTTAAGGAAGCGGTGCTTAGGTAAATATGATGTGATACTTATAGACCGATGAAAGATTTTTTTTCTCTGCATCAAACGAACCGAACCCAAGCCAACTCAACCCAGTCCCTGTAGCAAACCCAAACCAAATCCTAGCCCCAGCCCATGCCAATCCAATCCAATCGCACGGCCACACCAGACATCGTCTATGGAAATTCGCATGCCGATTTTCGAGCGATTGCAATTGATTTGTAATGTATTTCATTGTTGTGTGAGTGCCAGTGTGTGTGTGTGTGTGCGGTGATGGGGCAGGGGGTATAAAATTTGTATTGATTATTTCTATTGCCTTTGTTCGCCGCTCGTCGCTTTGTTCGCCATCTAATGATAGCTATGGGGGCATTAAAAATGTCATATACAATAGTTTTTTGTTTGCAACCAAAAGCAACGGAAAGCATATAAAGCAGGACTTAAAGACCAGGAAGTGGACCGAGTGGCAGGTGCATGGCCATGGATAAATTGTAAACTTGGCCGCATAACGCCGCCTAGACACGCAGCAAAAATGGCAAAATTGGAGCAGAGGGGCGGCCATCAGCTGGGGAATTGGCATGTGTACAAGTCAATTATGGGTCAAAATCCACACAGGATTTGAGTTGAGTTTTGGGGGCGAATGGAATCGCATCGAATCGATTCGAGCTGAACTGAACTGAGCTGAGTGGCAAGCATTTGAAGATGACGCCAATGCCAATGTCGATGCTCTTCCTGGCTCTTCTTTGGTTTTCTCTGCTTTCCTCAGCTTTGGATTTGGCTTCTCGGAGCAGCTAGCATTTTTATGAGTTTTTGGCTGCGCTACTTTTTATGCTCAGTTTGAGGACAATGCACTATGGGGAATTTGACCACTTTTTTTGGCCAAAACCCATTTTCTGAAAGTCGGAATTTTCAAAAAAGTTTTAGTGCAATGCATTCACAATAGACCAATCTTTAGTGTTGCATAACAGAAATTATTATAGAGGGCGCCACAACAAAGGAATCAGCTGACAAACACAGCTGTTGCATTTGCACAGCACAGGCGCCTGCAATATTAAGTTTTCTTTGCAAACTTTGAATGGTTACAAGGGAATAACTAAACAATATTACTTCAATTTTTTTAATGAATTCCAATCTGTGTGGTTTGTATTATGTGTTTGTGAACGTCATTTGTAGAAAAAAGTCGTATTGTCCCCTTAATAGAGAAAAAATGTAAGTAGCCTTGTAAATGGATATTTTGGATAAAGTCTCATGTTCCATTAGAGATTTAAAGTGAGTCCAGAAGAGTCCATCCACGAGATCTATATTAATTGGAAGAGTATTAAATTCTTCTTCGAATAAATGTTATTAAAAATATCACTTTTTACGATTTTGCGAGAAATTTCAATTTTTAGGACATAACCTCAATTTGGCCAATGAAGATTTGTTTGGAAAGTGGTACGAAGCGAAGGGAAAAGTCGCGAAGGAGAATGCTGTGTTTAGCTTTATTAAAGATGCCATTATAGGAGTGGATTTTGAACAGTACAACGATATTGTAGACTAAGCAAGTAAAAAATTTTGCTACCGCTTGACGCAAATGTGGAAGAGTTCATTTGCTAATTTAAGTCAGTTTCATCGGAAGCATGCAGTTTGGCCAGTAGGTCGGCCAACACTACCTTACAACGAGAAGGGCTACAGATCTCGCAGAAGGCGCGCTGCAGATCTGGCCAAATCGGAAAAAGAAAATGTAAGTTTGCTTATTCTGGCAGCAAGCGTGGCCGCACGAAAAAATAAGCAAGCTGATCTTGCCAGTATTCTCAAACTTCTTTCGATTTGCCCCGAAAAAGCTAAATATATGCGCAAAGCAATAACGGCACCGAAGCCAAAAACGTTGTCCCCTAATGAGGCATTAGCTCTTCTTCTGGACCAAAATTTTACGAAAGAGCAATACTTAGCTGTACGGGACCAATCAAAAAAAACCCAATGCGATATATATCCATTATACAAAACGGTTGCTGACGTAAAAAAAATGTGCCGACCTGATAACTTTTCAGTAAGTGAAAACAAAGCTGAAGTAACGCTGCAGAGTCTTGTAGTCCACACAGCAAGACGACTCGTTTATTTGGATGGATGCTTTGGATGGGTTTTATATTACATTCTGACTCAATACTGTTTTACCCTGTTAAAGGCGTGCCACGCCCATTATTTTCCAATAAATAGAGCCTGATACTGTCACAGAACTTGATTTACTTGTTTATTAGTACTGTACCAATTTTTTAGAAATTTGGATAAGCTACCAAAAAAAAATGGGCGGTGCCACGCCCTCTATTTTTCTATTGATAATAGATATTGGTCAATTTAACCCGATGCTGAAATCAGAAGTCAAATATCTTGCTTCGTTCTTGAGTTATTAATTTTGGCCAAAAAAAGTGGTCAAATTCCCCATAGTGCAATGCAGGGGTATATGAGGTGTATAACGACCACACACTTTTTGCTAATTCCGGGAGCCAGCAGTAATAAGAGCAACAAAGTAGGTAATCTAGACTCCTTAAATCTCATTCAAATGCGCTCAGAAGCAAAAAGATGTAGAACAATTTAAAGTTAGACAAAAAGAATTAGTTTTTTTATAAATATATATAAATATATTTATAAAAAATATTATATGTAAATTGTAATTAACTTTGTCATTTTTGTATTTCCACATTCAACATTCTGAAGTTGCAACAACATAGTTTGGCAACATAACTTTTTCACCCTCTTTTGGTGGCATGAATTGATTTTGACTTATTTATGGTTATTGATATTGACAGGAATTGTGCTACCGGGTATCATGCAGTCGTAGAAATAAAAAGAAAAATATTATACAATTCCTAATTTCGTATTTTTGCTTGATGTGGCTGCAAGATGTGTGCGAGATGAAAGAAGGCTGGTAGGAAATGGCGAGCTGCGGATAAAGTGGTCGGGGTAAGCTGAGGCGGCAGCCATTGGCCATTGCAAATGAAACATGTTTGGCTTTATCGCATTTATTGACGACTCCGCTGGGACGTTTTGCTTGCCTTTTTCCTTAGCCACCGAAGCCAGATCAAACAATGCCACATGGGAGGCGCTGGGGGAGGGGATTTCGCCTCAAATTGCGCCATCAAGCAGCTCCAAACAGACTTATAAAAACATTATTTTATGTGCATGTGTGCGAGGCAGAGTTAAGCGGCGATGGCCGAACTGAAATCACTTAGAAAAGCAGTCGTAGATAAACAGCGAGAAATGATGAATGTGAAGGGAATCAATATGTTAACGTTGAATTTCCAAACGCTATTGATTCAAAAGTTCTTATCTAATGTAGTTCGATAAAACAGTCGAACTTGTACAAAAAAACAAAACAAAAGGAAGGGAAAAATAATACCTACATACAATTTCAGGTCAAGTAAATAGGTAGAATAATATATCAAGTACTTTGCTCGGTACAATGCAAACCCCATATCGTTTTTACATGAAGTACTGTACTCTTAAATAATGTAAAATTGATCTACCTTTCATATCGATTTTTTTTGGGTGTACCAAACGTTTTTTCTTAGCTTTAATTGAATTCTTATTCTTAGAAATAAATATAAACGATTTACTAGATATGAATAAATAATTTGTGCTTACCTGGAAAAGCAAAACAAAGTAAATTGTGAAACTTTCGTTTAATGAAATTTAAAACTCAGCATCAGGAATCAAATATCCCACTTTTATATTGGCCGGTTATTGCTCTAGTTTTCGTACTTCGACTGCATTCCTTAACAGAATATGAATAAGTTATGACCAAACTACTGGGAAATCCTCCCTGGACGTCCGGTCACATTTAAGCATTCTACTTGTTAAGAGCTTACGCCGCGCACTTGGCTTTAAACCACGCCAACAAACGCCACTTCATTCGGCTGATATTTGTGGCCAGCACACACTCGCACACACGGCAAAAATAGCAAAATCACACACATCCTTTTACCATCAATTCTCTAAGCAACAAACAAACACACGCACAAAAATATAAGGGGGGGAAAGGAGCAGGAGATGCCGCAACACGCAAAGCTCTTTTCACTACAAAACGGAAGTACATAGAACCAGGAACAGCCGAAACGGAGGAAAGCGCGGGGGAAAACCGGGGGGAAAGCCGGGGGGAAAAGCAGGCCAACACACACACACTCACTGGCATTGCCACAAGCTTAGAGAAAAATACTGTGGCAAAAACTACACACCATCGCAGGGGGAAACTGGAAGCAGGAGAGCACGAGATATTCATTCTATCGTAAAATAGGTGAGCCCTGCGAGTGTGTGCGAGCTGGCGAGTGTGGAAAAAACAAGCGCCAACGCTCTGGTCAACGGATAACAAAACATAAATAATAACGACAGCCGAGTCAGCCAAGGATGCTGGGGAGAACGAGGATGTATTCTATATGTCCGGGTATCTGGTGCGAGTGGCCCAAGGGCAGCGGCACCTTCTCGCCTAAAGCAGATCGCCACAGATCCACGCAAAATCATATTCAGCATTTATGGTATGCCTTTGGAATTAATTAAATTATTTCTATTTAGATTTGCAAACGTTAAGGCTGATAAGGTAGACTGTAAATCAACGAATAAAATATTGCAAGGATTCTAGAAATTTTCTTATATTACAAATCTACACTAGAACTCCAAAACTTCTTGATATGAATTTTTACAAAACACAACAAAAGTTTACTACCAAAGGTTACTTATAAATAAATACATATTATTACTATCTATTTAAAAAGGGTCTTTCAAACTTTAAAGTGTTCCCTTTTTTAAAAAATATATTTTACCATTCTGTACTTAAATAAATGAACTTAAATATATTAAGGTAATAATTGTGAAGAATATTTTAAAAATTCATAAAAAAGTTTATTTTTTTAAAAATGATTTAACATTAATATAAACATTGAAATATTCATATTGAAATGCTTTTAGTTATGGGATATAGCTGGAAGTGTCAGCGTAATTAATAACATTTTAAAATAGTTTTAGGTCAAGCTCTTTAAAAAGACTAAAGGCGAAATAAGAGTCGAAATTTAAACCGCCTGTAAATGGGTTAAAGATCGCTTTCATTCATCAGCAAAATTTTCCCCGTTTCGGTGTCCGTTCAATTGAAATGGAAAACGCTTTCGGCTCGGTCCGGCTTGGCTTCCTGGAATATCCTTAATCGCCATGTCCTATCGGTTTCCTGTGAGCCAGAACAAAAACAACCGAAAACCCGACCGGACAAGGGCCGAAAAATGGGAGGCCGGGATAAGGATAAGTCCCCCCAACGGTTGGAGAATAATGTGAATGTGAACGCGCATATAACTCATTTATTCATTTACTATATGTGAGAGCAGTAAAAGTTGTGGGCAAGGCATACAGAGAAGAAAATAAAATTTTGTGAGAATTTATAAATACGAGAATATGAGAGCTTTTAAAGGGAAGGCAGCTTCAATATACTGGGAACTGAGAACCCCTCGATAAATATATAAAGGGAATTTGTGTGTGTGTGCTTGCGTGCATTGAGGCTTGCGTTTGATTTAATAGTTTATTAAGATACGAGCACCAAGTGCAGATTACGGCAGGCGAATTTGCTTTGCGGTTTGTTCTCCACCCCCCTGAAAACCCCATTCCATCCCCCAGCCACCCTAAACCAACCCCCGCGCACTATTACCCCGCCAGAAACCCTTCAAGACACTTAAATGCGACGACCACTGGATTTTGGCTATGGTTTATGGGCTTGAGTTGAGGCATAAATAGATTTCGGGTTTCTCGCTTCCAAACGCTGTGGCGGCGAGTCCTGAATTTACAGGACTAGTTTCGCCATGAAACTGTTGAATTCAATAGATTTTGCGCGAATAAAATCCGTTTGAACGTGCCTCCCTCCTCAATCAATTCATTTATCCGCCCGTTTAGTATTTACACCGGTTTTCATTTGGTATTTACGCAGTATTTATTTTCATATTTATCTCATTGCTTTCCGCCGTTACTGCTTCATTTTCATTGCCAATTTGTTGCGCCCACCGACACGGGCTCATTTAAAAGGCTCATAAATTAATATTTTCACGCTTTAAATGCCACAGCAGGCGTACAGGAAACGGGAATACATATTATACACATTATGGGTTTGTATGTGCCTGCTCGCTAGACGATTAAAATGGCTGTTAATGACAAGTGAACGTTATAAATTACAGCGATGAAGAAATTTTTTTCACCCTCCCACGATGACGATGATGCTTCTGCTGATGATGAGGATGGTGGGGATGAGGATGAGGATGGGGATGGTTGATGGGTTGTATCTGCCGGAGACACTGAAGTCTGCCTAATTATTTAAGATCAAGCGGCAGGGAAATGCCAATGCCAGGGCCGAACAATGAAAATTAAGGCCAAAGCCGTAGACAAAGTCGCAGCTCGAGCTTCGATCTAATGATGTTGTCTTGGCCTGTTCTACGCCTCGATGTTATTAATGATGCCCTATATGACACAATCCCACACAAGTTATTGCAAACACATACACGCATAGGCACACCTTCTGCCGCCCTCGGCTAAGTTGGAGTTTTGGGTATCATTGCCTTTAAATTACGTATACGCCGTATATTTTCTACCAGTTTTCTCGAGTTCGCTGCACAGAGGAAAATCAGTGTATTTAATCTTTTTTTTATATTTTAATTTGGGCATCATTTTGAATTAATGTATAATAATTTGTTTTTTAAATAGCAATTTTTTTTTTTAAATAGCCATATTATTTTTATTTATTTTTATTAAATAGCAATATTTAGAGATTCTTATCTTATATTCCTGAAATATTTTAAGATTTCAATTCAAGACTTTAAGTTTTATTTTGGACACTTTAAAAATATTTTCACTATTGGTAAATAATTTTAAGAAACATTGAGAGAAGGTTTTTTTTTATTGGAATATTATGAACTGATTGAAAGTTAATTTCTGAATTTTCGACACTAAATCCCCTTTCCCAGAACATTCCTTTGAATAAATAGTCATGTTTTCCGGTGTACTTATTCGCTCTTTCCATCTCTCGTCTTGTTTAGGCAGATGTCGGATGTGGTGGGTGGTCGAAGGGGTGGTCCTTTTAGGCTGGAGTGGGTGGAAGGGGGTTGGCGGGGTGCAGTGAGCGATTGAACCAGCAAACAACAACAACAACGAAAGCGGCAATAAGGATGATGACGAGGACGCCAGCACACGGCAAAATCAATGTGTGTGATTTGCCAATTATGTGGGTTATACTGCCAGCGTTTTGGGTGTGTGTGTCAGGGGGTGTAAGGGTGTATGGGTGGGTGTGCATTAGAGGGCTGTGCGTGAGTGTGTGCGCCTCGTCATTACCGCTGTTTCCATTTCCGGCAGACAGGCGAGGCTTCGATGTCAATTTCATAAGCAATTTACGCAGACAGCAGAGGGAAAAGCGGAGCGCCGGGATATCGAGGTGAATCCCATTCGATTTGCCAACTGTTGAGGCTCGAATATATTTTTCGTGGTGGGAAATTGAGTGGCCCCCTAATTAACCAATTTTCCAGGGCCCCATGTAAAAGGGAAAATTTCACACGTTCCGTGGCCGACGACGACCCCACTGCTTTGTCCTAATTATTGTCCTGCCATAAACAACACAAAGGACCAAAGGAGAGACAAAAGTAATGGCCACCATAATTCACAGTTACTTATTGTTTATCTGTTCGTTTGCCCCGGCTCAATGTGGGCCATAATTTAACCGGCCCAGGCGAATCTTTCGCCTCCTTTTTCTCGGTTCGATTTAACGGTAGCCATCCCCATCCCCATTACCTCACCAGAAGTGTTCCAATGATATCGTACCGCCCTCCTTAACCATGAAGCTCCCAGGACGCTCTGTGATTTAAATGATGCGAATTAATTTGGAGAATTTTCAACTCCCCCACATTGGCAACCTGTGCAACAATGGAAAGGATAAAGCGGAGAAAACAATTGCCAGGCTGGGAGAAAAACAAGGCCAAGGAAAATCTCAGTGCACATAACCGAAAGCCAAAATCGTGGCCATAACTATGTGCGGCTACCAGAGGAGGAAATGGCAAACAGACAAAAAATAAAAACACAGCAAAAAGGGTATGCGAGAAACAAAAGGAAGCGCACGAAGCAAAACAATGCAACTCGGGGCCTTTCGATGTGTGAAGAGGGGGTCTTTCGTAGAGCCACAGCAGATTGCATAAAAAATAGTTGAAGAGCCGGACAGCAGCAGCAAAAACAAAAACAGCGGAGGCAACAAGAGCCCACCGCATTGGTGGGAAACATCTCTTTTGGGTGGTGTTGCAAGTGGGTGAGAGAGAGGGTCTGGGGATGGCGAAAGTTTAAACAACTATTTATTATAAAATACAGAAACTACAAAATACTCAAATGAAATAAGCAAGAGGAGGTCAGAGTAGGTAAGGATTATTTGGTGACCTGTTGGAAGTCTTGAAGAATCAAACAAAAAATATTCAGAGTAAATTTACATTTAGTTAAGGGTAATAGAATATGGAAATATAATATCTATATTCATTTTAAAAAAATAAAAACAAAAAAATCAAAATTTATCCTAAAAATAAACACACTTTTACTTATAATATATAAATTAAACAAAATTATCGATATAATTGAATAATCTATATGCGCATGTAAATTATTCGTTATGCAATACGCATATCGTTTTTACATGAAATACTCTTTTCGAGCACATCAAATTTACCTGGCCGCATATTAGGTAAAAATTGATATTACATAATGTAAAAACGATCTACGTTATATATCGATTCTATATCGATTTTATATCGATACGTTATATATCGATTTTTCTTTTGTGTACCTATAGTAAATAATAAAGGAAAAAACCAAGAGATTTAAAACTGAAGTATCAAATTTCTTAGATTGTTTATTTGTATTTATCTCATAGAAACACCGTATACCCTCTATCAAAAATCGGATTACTCTGTAGTCTTTCACCTGACTTCAGCCCTCTTTTACAGGGTATAAAAACTATTAAACTCACACAAAGAGAGATAAATTCAGGCAGACAACAGCTGAGCATGAAGGTGGCATCAGCTTTTTTGAGACAGCAGGAGGTCCGACCAAAAAGACCGAGCTCAACCAAACCAAAACGAGCGAAACGAGACCAAACCAGACCAAGAGCCACCGATCCGATCCGACCAGGACAGGACAGAACGGAACGGAACGGACCACGCCAGACCAGACCATCCAATCCATCCAGCACAGATGAGAGAGCATGGAAAAGCGGGAAAAGCGATGCACTGAAGCCCCAACTGCCGAGCCAAAGGAGCAACTTTTACGTGAAAATGTTCAAAATTTAATCAAATTAAAGTGAATGCGCCGCAGGCGAACATATTTCGCACGCCGAACGAAAGAGACGGGAAGACGGCGAGTGAAAGAGACAGGGAGTGGGACAGGGAGAGAGATAGAGAGGCTGGCAGGATGTGCGACGAGGATAACAGGCTGGCAACTCGGCGCAAGTTTAATATGTAAATTGTTTTCACTCGGCTTTCGTTGCTTTCGACATTAAGTGGTTATCATAGCCATTTATGAGGCTGTTAAAAAGTATCCCATTAAACATAAATGTCCGCCCGCTCAACTAGAACCGCATAGATAGACAAAGTATTGGGACGCTTCTCAAAAACGACCCTCCAAAATCCAAATCCAAATCCAAATCCAGAATCCAGAATTTCGATGGTCGCAGCTGTTTCAGCGGTTTCCGCATTTGAAAAAGGGGTTGGAAAGCGCCTCCAAATTCCCTTCATCTTCATACACACGTGTATACCGTGTACATAGATATTCTATCCGAATTCCGTTTACCTGTCAAACTTTTGCCATTTGTGGCCAACATATTTTGAAGTTGGCCCGCACACACAGCATTCTTGTTAGCCACTCCACTCCACACTCGCCCACAATTTGCCATCCCCCTCGCCCCCCGCCCCAAAAGTTCCACAACCCCTGAGCAATTTCCCAGAGACAGAGCCACGTTTATGCCTAAACTTTGTCAATTATTTGCGGATTTAACATTTGTAGCTGGTGCGGATTTTGATTTTTGATTCGAGTTTAAAAGGCAGCATCAAAACAACGGCAAAAACAACAAGAAAACCAATAACCGTCGGGAAGTTCATAAGCTCTGCCGAAAATTACCATGATACACTTTAAGAAAACTTGGCGCAGGAGAATGCGTACAGTCTAATGGAAATTGAATGGAAAATTGAAGATATTTATAGATTTATTTTTAAAGAGTATGTTGGTTTGTGATCCCATTTGAAAATATTATTTGGGAAAGTAATGGACTGAGATTTTTAAAAAATAACAAACCAATAATAATAGAACTAATTCGATATTAGACTTGAAAAAGTGCAATAAAAATGATATTGCTGTTTAAATTGTGCTGTGAATAAGAAACTTGTTTCTTTTTTTAATGTAATACAGACATTTCAATTTCCTGTACAGCCCACCTGACTTTTACCGGCGTCATTAGCGCCACTTTTTTAGCGCCAATCAATAATTTTTTGCATATACCCATGCTTGTGTTTATTTACTCGTATTTATTTTTTAGCGAAACATTTGGAATATGCATATCAAATAACTATCAATGACGTCCAAGGCCTGCCACTTGCAAATGCTGAAGTCTCGCAACAAATTATCAGCACAGACGTCAGCGGCACCTGTCGTGTCCTGTGCCACGCCCCCTCGGAAATATCTCCCCCCGCCCTTCATATCACCCTCTCGAATCTCCGAAACTCACTCTTATTTGCTCCGCCCGTCTGTCCAAAAGTTATAAAAAAGAAGGCAGACAACGAATATTGGCATAGAAAATCAAAAATAAAATACGAAAGAGATGGCGAGTGCGGGGTAGAAAGAGGTGGGGAGAGTAAGACAAAGAGCAGATGATATTCTGTTGACGTTGATGGCAACACTTGCAATTTTGCAATTTGATTATTTTGGCAAAGGCTAAATAAATATGTATGCAAAGTGGTGGTGGCTCTTTATTTTTTGTGGGTGGAGGTCATCCGGCACCTGGCCAACTGCATCTGTCTCCCTTGCACCCACTTCAGGCCCTCTCGCTCGCACACTCGTTTATTATGCGTAGCTCGGAGAAAGTTTCGCAAAGTAATAACGCCGCAAAAGTTCAACTTCAATTGAAATAAATTAATTTCAACATTCGGACTGACAGCGCCAACTAACTGACAATTACACACACTGCGAGATAGTGTGGGTGAGGCAGGGAGCAAGTGGGATGGCGATATGAGTGAGAGGGACAGACGCGCAGCGTGCCGCCCGTCGCATAAAATAGTTGAGTAACTTTGCGATTTTTTTGGTGTGTGTTTTTTTTTTCGGTTGGCTTTTCGACTGCTCCTGCTGCTATCTTTTGTTGTAAATGTAAAATAATAACGACAAAATTGCACTTTCAACTTTTTGACTTTTTCACATGCCATTGTCTGCAGCAGAAAGTTGAATTAATCGACCCGACCGCCCCCTGAGCTTTCACCCCAAAAACACTCCAACACCCCATCCCCATCCACGAACAAGAACTGCAGTCAGACGCATACTTGCCACATAGTTTGGCTGCCTCGACGACTGTTCCATCTTGATTGATTACATATTTCACAAGTTATTGCACAGGGCGGCAAACGGAAGCGGAAGTGCGGGAATGAACCGGGAAGCGAAAATAGGGGGTGGGCGGTGCTGGGAAAAGGGGTGAGAAACACACGTATTTATTAGATTTATGGCCCGGCTTTCATGTCTGTTCTGTTCAGTTCAGTTTGGCTGGCTTATAATGGATTCTGCCAAGTGTATTCACACAACTTTTAATGTATTGGAAATTTCTCTGTCTCCCCATTTCTCCGCTTCTCTCCATTTCTCCACTTCTCCATCTCCTTCCGAAATGCGCCAACATCGCATCCGTCGCACACCCGAAGGTACTAAAAAAGTAAAACTCATGTCGAAAGCGGTAAGCTGTGGCAATTGACTGAAACTGCCGGTTTAAATTAGAAAAGTTTGCACAATGTAAGTGTACAACTCCCCCTCTCTCACACACACACACACTGACAACCGAGCTCACATACACACACACAGACACAGATAGAGATACCCACACATGAGCGGCACATTCGAGCGTGTTAATTTAATGGAAAAAACGATGCCAGGACACAGCATTGCCCATTGATGGGCTCTCGAATGAAAGAGATGTCTGCGCCCGGTCAGGAATTTGTCACAGAACGAGATACCCGGGGATGGGTCAGAAAGTATTATTCGTTGGGAAATCTATGGGCCGAAGAACTGTTTACGTCTAATTTACCTACGAAAATGGGACACAAAACAGCAGCTGTCAAAATTAAAGCACAAATTTTCTCAAATGACTTGGTAGAATTGTCAAAATCTATGATTGAATGGAACATTTTTCTATTTCTTTTCCAATGAGCAATTTGATGTTAGTTCATCAGAAATCCTTTGTGCAAAAATATTTGCTTGATAAAGAAAAATTATTATTATTATTTTTTAAAGTCTATGTTATTTCATAAAAACCTAATTATTTAGCCTTAAAGAGGGAATATGTTTCCTCAGACCCTCTATTGAATAACTGTGGATATTAATTTCTTTTATGTGAAAGAGATTTTCTGTCGATACTTTTCGGGCCATTATTTGGTCCATAACTATGCGGTTCAAGTTGATAAAATAACCTAATCTATGCAACGCCAACCCCGAAATCCGATCTGTGCGTATAATCCACTTATACGACCTGTTCGTGTACGCACCTCAGCTCGACATTAAAGGATTTACCCAACTCAACGATTCCGGGATACTTTTTGCCCGCACACGCACTCCAGAGGAATAAGCCAAGAGATTCATATGGGGTCCCTCCACTTTTCTTTTGTTCCGAACAAACAGCCATAAATCCTAGCCAAGTTCAAACTATATCTGCTGCCCCGGACCGTTCTGGAAATTCATTTTTTTATGGCGCACTTATATGGGACAGGACAGCGTGGCCCGAAAATCCATTTCACTTATTCCCATGCACTTTTATGGCCCTAGTCCGCCAGCCATTTTGCACATTAAGAGCGAACTTTTTTACATGACATATGTATGCCACTCCCCCGTCGCCCCTTGTCCCACCCATTGTCCTATTCCTCGCACAAGCGCCCCAAAAATATAACTAACACAAATATACATTTCATATTCATGGTGGGGAAGTGCTTAAAAAGCGAAGAAATTAACTCTGGCTAAAGTTGGGGGAAGAGTTTGCGACATGTGTAAAAAAGCCGAAGAGAAAGTGGCGGAAGCTGGGCAACATGTGGGGGATGCTGCGAAAGTAGAGGCCTACTTAGCACCCCTCATCCCGTCCTGCAGAGAATGTCCCCTCTTCTCCGGCTGCCACACTATTTTCTGCTTAGTCGGCTCATCTGCATTTTATGGTCCAAAAATATCATCATCATTTTTTCGCATTTCATTATGGCGCGGTATGCGTGTGTGTGCCACTACACTGAGAAGAAAGTCAGTCAAATAAAGTTTCAAATTTACTCCAACCTTTGAATTGTGTAGATGTAACAGCTGATACAACACATTACAAAAGTTTAATATTTTTCTAAAAATTATAGATTTAAAATTTTTTTATTTGTTAGAATGATTTTCGAATTTGAAAAAATATTAAAATTTTAAGTTAAATGATTTTCTGATTTGAACGCTGAGATCTCGGAAACTATAAAAGCTAGAGGATTGGCATTTTGCATGTATATTCTTGGAGTTCCCACGCAG
Organism: Drosophila pseudotakahashii; assembly: GCA_035046095.1. Classification (NCBI taxonomy): domain Eukaryota; kingdom Metazoa; phylum Arthropoda; class Insecta; order Diptera; family Drosophilidae; genus Drosophila; species Drosophila pseudotakahashii. The sequence goes on from JAWNOE010000262.1 coordinate 114,891, forward strand.
CGCAAGAATATTTTAAAAAGGTGCCACGCCCCCTCTAACGCCCTCAATCGCCCTAAACCATTTTTTGAAAGGTGTCTGGCGCCCACACCTTTAGATATTTTGGAAAAGTAAAAATGCAGTTTTATTGTGATTATCAATATCTATCGAAATGTAGAAGAAATTTTTCAAATCGGACAATCCATTAAAAAGTTATGAGCAAAAAATGACACAGCCACTAGATGGCGCTAGTAGCTTTGACGCGAGCATATATTAATTTCTCCCACTCCCTTTAACTGAGTAACGGGTTTCTAATAGTCGAAGTACTCGACTATAGCGTTCTCTCTTGTTATACCCTTGCAAAGGGTATTATGATTTCAGTCAGAAAGTTGCAACGCAGTGAAGGAGACGTTTTCGACCCCATAAAGTATATATATTCTTGATCAGCATCACTAGACGAGTCGATCTAGCCATGTCCGTCTGTCCGTCCGTCTGTCCGTCTGTCCGTCTGTTTCTACGCAAACTAGTCCCTCAGTTTTGAAGCTATCGGGCTCAAACTTTCCCAAAAGTCTTCTTCCTATTGCAGGTAGTATATATGTCGGAACCGACCAGATCGGGCCACTATATCTTATAGCTCCCATAGGAAGGATCGACAAAAAAATTCTAGCTTTGGTGTTTTTTGAAATACAACCTTCTACTTTTGGGAATACTATTTTTATAAAATTTCTGAATTTCGAATAAAATTTCTAAAAAATCGGTTGACTATATCATATAGCTGCCATAGGAACGGTCGAAAAATTAGATGAAAATTAATAGGAAAAAATTATATCTTTGTTGATTTATATTACATTCTCTTCTCCTCTGGGCTATGGATTTTCTTTAACATTTTAAAATTTCGTATAAAATTAAAAAAAAATTCGGACGGCTATATTATATAGCTACCATAGGAAGGATCAAAAATTAATGCCAAAATAATACGAAACCAGCTAAAATTAGGTTTGTTGTAACATATTCGCAAGTTAATTTAAATTTAATGTTTTTGTAAATGAATAGGAATGATCTGCAAGGGTATATAAGCTTCGGCTGGCCGAAGCTAGCTTCCTTTCTTGTTTTTAATTGTTTTCATATATTATTGTATTGTATATTATTGTATTGTATATTATTGTATTGGTTATTATTGTATTGTATTTTATTGTATATTAATATTGCTCAAGAGAATCTGATTTTTCTTTGAGTGCCCATCTTTGCGTGTATTTGTGTGCCCCAGCGAAAACTTAGCAGCGTCATTTAGTATGCTTCATTTCATTACGTTTCTTCCCGTTCCCCACCGTTAGCCCCATCCAGACCCAGAAAACCACCCAACTGCCTACGTCTACGCTCCTTTTTTAAAACTCTTAACTTTCGCTGCAACCGCAAGCATTTTGGGCCGCATTTTGTGGGCAATCCTTCCTTCTTTAGCCTGGTCCTCGCTTTTTGGTCCTGGCAAACGGTGCGAGAAATTGTCCTCCCTATCGTTCTGCCTTCCGTTTTTCCCTTTCCCTTTTTTCCAGGGGGTTTCTCCCATTTTTTTGTTGCTTTTAATGTCGCCTGCAAATTTTTTTCCCACTGATATCTTTTTTTTGTCGTCGTACTGCGTAGGAAAACTCCTTCGGGTGTCCCTGCCATTTGCCTCGCACTAAGCCTCCTGCCGTCTCTTTCTATACCCCATTTGCCGTCCCGCTCTGTCAGTCATTTTTTCCTCGTAATTTTCATAAGCAGCCGTTAGACGCTGGATTTATGTTTTTAAACGCCTTTTAATATGCGAGAGGATATTCGCGCGTAGCTGCAGATCCCCAGCAAAACACAAAGCCACTCGCAAAATGCCGCATAGCCAACGTCCTAGCCACGCCCCCGTTCAGCCTCCTTTCTCCTTAAAGCCCTAAGCCACCAGTGCCCCCTCCCCGAACATCCTTTTTGGCTCCTTCCTTGTGGCTGTCTACTTCTTGGTAACGCCGCGCAAATCCAGTGAGAATGCGTTTAAAAAAATATTATAATAATAACATTACGTAAATAATTGTTGGCTGCTGCTTGAGGGGGTAGTGGTGGGTGGTGGGGCTGTGGGACGGATGGGTGGTAATTTCCAAGGGGGTGGGGTCGTGTTCGGGAGGCACGCGCCTCTGGAATAGCAACGGAAATCAGCTGCGTGTTGATAAGCACGCATATAGCTCCAAGGAGAATTGCCGGCAACCGAAGGATCAGGAGGAAGGAGGAAGGAGGCAGGAAACAGGAGGCGCTGCCTTCGACTTCGTTTCCTTGTCTTATGAGTGTGTGTGGGTGCCATTTGCGTGCGTATTTTTGGTGTGCTGTGCGGTTTGTCGTTCAGCCGATTTGGGAAAAAGTTACCCAGCTAAAAAAGTCGAACCGGGATATATACTCGTTCGGTTGTAGAAATATATAAGGAAAAAGTATTTAAAACAGCCTAAAGGGCATTCGAATTAAAGCGAACATTAAAATTTGTAATGTTCTATCTTACACCCTTATATTCCTAATTTTGAGAAACTTTAAAAATATATGTTATGGGTATTACTCAAGCTTTCTTTCTAATCAACTCATAAGTCTTTGGTCAAAATTGTATAAATCCAATACATTATTTTAATTACAATGAAAATTATTTTTAAAAATATATTTATATGTATATTTATTTTTAGTATGGGTTTTAAAGACATTAATATTTTAATCATGAATAAAAAAATCCCAAGAAATTTTAGCGATATCAAAAAATTTATTTAGAACATCTCTTTCCTTTAAGATATTCCAATGGATCTTTTTCTATACAAATGGTATACCAGCATAAAGGACGACAGAAAAAACCGAAAACAGAGGCACATTTGTAACGCGCTGTCTAACCGGTAGAAAATGTGCGTGTGGCAAGTTGAGAAAGGGAGGGGGAGTCGGCGGAGGAAAGAGAGGGGTGGATGCGATGGCTGCAGACAGCAGCAGTTCGCAGTGGTTCCCCCTATGCCTTTTGCTTTTTTGCCGAAATTCTGTTGTCATCATCACTTTAAGAGAGCTGGTGCCAAGGTGGCATTCTGGGTGGTGGCTTGCAGGAAGCCAAAGCAACCGACGCCTGTCAGACACAAAGTTATCTTCGCCCCGTCTTGGCAGCCCCGTTGTTGTTGTCATCTTCCGTTTTTAATTTCATCTGCCATTTACTGCTACTTATGACACATCCTTTTGCCAGCCCCACCTCGAACCACACACTCTGAAAACCACGAAAACGAGAGACATTTTTGGGTACTGCTTTTTTGCTGGTTTGCTACATTTATTTTTTTTTGGCATTTTGGTACCCTTCTTAGGAAGAACTGAATTCTGTATGTCCAAGATACAAAACACTAGGCCTTAACTTTAAGCAAAAGTTAAGTAAAGTTTAAGTAAAGTTATACATATTGTATTTTAATAAGATCATGTTAAATATTGGAACGGGAAAAATCATTTATCAGTATTATAAGGAGGACTTATTTGGTTTTATTATTTTCGGATTTTACAAACGTATTAATATTATATTTTTCGTTTTTCTTTGGCACTTACCTTGGGATGTGCACGGCGCGGAAAAGCTACTTTCGGATCGACCTGCGGGGCGAGAGGGAGACAGAGAGAGAAATATAGCGTGAGTCGATGGGAAATCCGAAGGAAATCGTATGCTTAATGACATTTAAATGAAAAGAACATTTCGCACAACTCTTCATATTAATAGCCGCGCATAAATCTTGCATAAGCCTGCACTGCACATTAAATGAAATTGCCCCAAGGGGAAGGGGGTTGTGGGTTGTGGGTTTGGGTTCTGGATGGTCGGGTGTTGCCACGGGTGGTGTCTGCTAGTGGGTGACTTCAAGCTGAGCACGCACGAATTAACGCGTAACAAATTGCTCGGCCAGCGGGCGTAAGGAGCAAAAAAAAAAAGCGAGGAGCAGCTTCTACCCAATAAGCAGCGTCATTAAAAATAATTAAAAATCATAAAAATTCAATTTTAAGCATTTTTGCCTGGTCTATCTTTCAGCTTCTGCGAAAGCTCTTCCTGATTTTCCTGCGTTCTGCGCTCTTCCTTCGCCTCTCGCCATTTGGCGTTCGAGCTTCGGCTTTCATATTAGTGCAAGGACACAGCTCGACTTGACAGCTGAAATAAAAAATCAGGGAGCGAGGGTGGCACTAAATCCTGGCAGCTGAAGTGCTGCTGTTGCATTTATCCGGCTATCTTAAGCCAATGAAGGAGCAGGAGCCGTAAGGAAGCAACGCAATATCCTCTGGCGATAATAATTCGCACATATATACACGGAAAATCTGTCACAGGATAGGCAGGACATGCGGCTAGCTCTGGTTGCTGGTTTCTGGTTGCCATTTTCGCCGGTGTGTTTGCCGTTTGCCGTTTGCCGTGTTGATTTCCTGTGTGCAGGACGAAAAACAAGAGAAGCCGCACGGCGGGAAATTGATTTTTAGATTAAAATTAAAACTAATCAGCGTTGAGTGCCGAAACGCTTTTTGGAGGATGTCGATGCTTTTGCCTTTTTGAAATACATCAGGCCGAAAAACCGTAACGAAATGAAATGAATTCGTTTCGTTTCGTTTTGCGTCGCTGTGCAGCCAAACGGAAACACGAAAATCCCTGACCATCCGAAAGTCAGGAAGACGTGTATATAGTGGATATATACATATATATATATAGATATAAACATTAAACGTACTCGCATGTAAATGCAGTTGCGGAACAAACAAAAACGGCGGCTCGAAAAAAATTCCACATAAATGCTGGCTGCGCATTTTATTTACAGTTGGCAAGCATAAAAGGATGATCGGATGGTCATCGGACCGAAGGACCAAGGACGGACCCAAACAGTCCGGCTTCACTCAATTAGGCTAATACCAATGCGGCGTATGCGTAATGCGTGGGGGAATAGCATTAGCGGGTGTCCACTGTAAGCGGCGCCAGCTAATCAAATGCGATTTCCACCTATACAAAATGCGGAAGGAAAGCGCTTTCGGAAATGTATTTACGCAGAGGAATGAACAGCGTTTGCCGAAGCTGATTAATTAAATGGATAAAATAGAGATACGACATCTTGGCGGAGAGTTGACTAATAACTTGGATTGCGAAGCGCCTAATGGATCAAATAGATTTAACTTTTTGTGGCAAAAAATACATACTGTACTAATTGTGTCTCAATTACCTTAAATAAATTACTATTTTTATTTAAATTTTTAGTAATTTTTGTAATCAGTAATGAAATAAATTACAAGATACATTTTTCTTTTTTATTTATTTCATTATATTTAAATTTTTATTCAAAATGTTGTACTAAAATTTTAAAACAATATGAGTTTGCTTAAATATCTGATAGTTAAATGAAAACTACAAAATCCTGAAAAGCGAAATTTGAAAAAGAGGGCCACATTAAAAAAAGTAACCATTGCAGCTCATTGATGTTCATCGCGCCTGTCATATCAGCTAATTAAAAATTGTTTGGCTTTTTCGTCCCTGTTTTTTTTTTGGCAACTTTTGTATGCCTTTTTTCGCCTATACTGCCTATACTGTTATGCTTTGACTTTCTAATTGCTGTCAATAGAGGGTAGGGGAAATATTGGCGGTATGATGCTTTTGAGCAAATATTTAGCATAGTTAAAGTGGAGTTTTCTGTTTGGAAAAATGGGGGAAAAAAAGAGAAGAGGGTGTAAAAAGCGAAGAGTTCGTGTGTAACATTTACCTTTTTGCCATCCAGCTCGTGTGTGCCTTGGGTGAGTACCTTATCTACGCTATTTGGATCGCTGAATGTGACAAAGCCGAAGCCTCTGCAAGTAGATTTGGAAGGAGATGTAAACAGGAGACGGTTAGCGAGAAGTTCAGCAAATATTTACCCAAGCCAGGAGCCAAGTAACTGAACCCCAGCCAGGAGTAGCACTACGACCAGAATCAGAATCAGAAACAGAAAAACAGATAGAGAAAGAGAAAGAGGAGACCCGGCCAAAGTTGAACCTGCCATCGTCAGTTTAGCACGTGCGCCAATTAGGCGCTCAAATTACATCAAAATATTGCCAGGAAAGGAGGGAGGGCCAAATGAGCAGTCTAAGTCCCCCAGTACCTCTCAGTAACCTCCATCTCCATCCCCACCTCCAAATGCCCCTTTTTCGAACTGTTCGAAGGCAGACGCTTACAAGCCATTACACGCTGTCTACCCGTCTCTTTCTACTCACAACGGTGTGCCAGAGTGCCGTCTCTTTCTGCCGCTGCCGTTCCCATTCCCATTGTGATAAACTTATTCTTGTTAAATATTTAATTAAAATGCTTATTATCTCGCACTGCATTTTAATGAGTCTCCCATGCCAGGGCAACGAAACGAAACGAAACGAAACGAAACGAGACAGGCAAAGACAACAAACCAGCTCAGAGATTTTCGGGCTGTGGCGGCCCCGCCGCCCCCTTTAACCCCTCTTACAACACCGCCTGTGTGCACGTTTATGTTTATTTGAGTTTTGCCACTTGGCAGCAACGCTTAACGATGCCTCGCCTCCTTGCTGCGAAACTCACAACTTCTTTCAGCCCAGCCCGGCCCAGACACATGCTCGTATTTGTCTTGCTCTTTTAAGCCCACCATTGGCAATCCCCCGCCGCCCATCGTAAGCCACCCACCCTGCACCACCACCCACCATCCACTCAATCCGAGCCCAACGAGAACCGCAAGCACAGACAGTAATTAACGACGATTCTATTGCAATTGTGGCAATTGTTACGGTCCTGATTCCACTCCATGTGGCCCAGAGACCAGGAGCACCAGCCGTGCCCAGTTAACATATTCAGGCCCAAATGGTCAACTAGCAATGGCCGGCAGCTAAACAGCCCATGGATACCTTCGGTTTCAGGCGTGTCATGGTCAGGATGGAAATGTTTAGTGCAGGAATGATGATTAGTCAAGGTGATTTTACTTAGAAGGGGGGAGTTCTAACACATTTATGGAAAAAAATCCAAAGGAAATACTGGTAAACAAATTAGTATCGAACAAAATCAAAATATTAATATTTTAGAACAGCTAAATGGTTTTTAAGTACACACAAAGTAAAATCGATAAGATTATGTCAATTTCTGGTTATGCATGAAATATTGTTTACGAGGCCGCATATCAAGTTAAAATTGTTATTACAATTAATGTAAAATTGATCTACGTTTCATTTCTATTTTTTTGGGTTTATGTATATTAATGGTGCTTAATAAAATATAAATTTAGAATTTATTAACTAAGTTCATTGATGATCAAAAAATGCTTAATACAAATTAGGAACAAGGATAGCTTTTAAAATTGCCCGACTTTTGTATTTTAAGTGGCATTTTAATGGCCTAGTGTCAGTATAATTTGTCAGAACAGTTATACTTTCTATTCCTACCCTGACCTTGCGATAAATCATGGAGTATAAATATACGGCATTTAGAATAATTTACTAGCTAAAAGCTATACTCTGTCATTAATGGCGGAATAAGTGGAGAGCAATTAATTTGCACAGCTGCATATATAATAACCAGTGTTACTAGTTTAGCTGCAGAAATATCTCAGATGGTAGTTGGCCCTTTAAATTACAATTTTATCATCGAAATAACAAGGCACTGGCCAAAAGGCAATTTCCAAATTAAAACCACAAATTAAAGCTCATCGTCGCTTCAAAAATTATCCTTTGGGATCCTAAAATATCAAGCTAGTTAGCTGGACTCCAATAATGCATGCGAGTCATAGAAATTGTCGGTAATTTCCATTTTCCCACACCCTTAACCGCTTACGTACTGCTCTGGTTGGCCCATCTCAACCCCTTTCTGCTCCACTTTTGACATACAGTTTTATTGTTTGCGTTTTTCCATACAATTTACTTGTCAGTTAAATCATTTGTAATTGAAAGTTAAACAGATAATGCGGACATGTAATTGTTTCATTGAAATTTTATTGCTTACTGAAGGGCAATTATTTATAAGCAAGGATTAAATTTGAGGTTGTGCTAAATTTAATACAGAGAATCAAAGTCTCGTCCTGTGGGGATTACTCCACAATTCAAAATCCCCATAAATTGTTTGCTGCTCTCCGTTTGACATTCTTTCGGCTATATTGTATCGGTGTTTTGCCATATAAATTGCTATTCAACAACGACGGCAACAAACAATTGCTTGTTGCAAATTTATAAAAACAATTTGCATATGGAAAAGGATTGCCCAGACCAGACCAGACCAGGCCGAGCCAGGCCCGTGTGTCTTTGATTTGGCTCGCTCCAGCCCATCTATAGACGTATACGTGCTATGGATAAGTCATTATTTGTTGTTGTCCTGGTATTGGCTTTCTGGATTCTCCAACAGCTGGCACGGTCTGGTACATATTAAATAAACATTTTATCGTATTTATAGACGAACAATTTGTGCAATGTGCAATTTGCGAAAAAGAGGCCTGCACCTATTAATATTGATTTAAATGGGCGATTTGGGGGGTGGCTGAGAGCGTTCAGTAGGCGTAACTTCAATCCAATGTTCAAGTGGGTCACACAAAATTGCCGAGCAAAATGGGAGGGCGAGGGCCACAAAGTTGAGGACAGAGATTGTTGCAATTTCTGGGGTGGCGATAAAGGCGGCGGCGCTGGCAGGGGAGCTCAAAGTGAAAAGCCACAAATTTAAAAGGCAAAACTCAAAAATAATGTGTCTCCTGTGTGCAATTTACTCACAAATTCAGATTCAATTTATGCAACTCGAGGCAGACCGGCATCCGCACGAGAGACAGAGACGGAGACAGAGCCAGAGATAGCCGCAGAGCGGGACAGAGTGACCGAGGGCGGTGGCGGAGGGGGGCGGGGCGCTCAGGATAACAACAGAATGTGTGCAGGCAACAACAATGGAAAAAACGCACACACAAATGCACAGAGAAAAACAGAGACTAAAGCGAGGGATAAGTTGGTGAATCAAAAAAGTAATTTTAATACCCGTTTTCCGTATTCTTGATCAGGAGACTATCTTTGCCCTTCTGAAATCTCGGAAAATATAAAAGCTAGGAAGTTGGAATTTACCATTCAGATTCTAACGGATCCTACGCAGAGCATGTTTGTTTCAGACGATCGCCACGCCCACTCAAACGCCCACAGTCGCCAATACCACATCCTTACAGATTTTGTAAAAGTGTAAATCCCAGTTGGTTGGGTTTATTAATACTTATCAAAATGTAGAAGAAAATTTTAAAATTGGACCATGCATTAAAAAGTTATGAGCAAATAATGGGATTGCATATCTTCATCTCCCTCGCACTGCCTTCAGCTGAGTAACGCGTATTTTTGTGATGTAAGAGATGTTTACAAAATGAAAACTAATAATAAATCTTAATTTTCTAGCTGTGAAAACCATTTTATTTTAATTTAGGGACTTTTAAATGAGCTTTACTTGGGTATGTATATAACATTTGTATGTCATAAAACTTTAATACTTACTTAAAATAAAATGTAATGAATAAAAATAATATTCAGTTGAAATCTTTTTAATTTTCTACTTGTTAATTTTTAAGTTTTTTTAAATGCAAGTTCATAACCTTCCGAAGAATCTTGAATTTTATTATGTGATTTGGAGCTTGTAAAATATATTTCTTCGCTGTGTGAAAACTTAGACAAAGAAGGAGAAACTAGGCAACAACAAGGGCAACAAGAGCAGAGACATGCAGCCTCCGACAAGAAAGGGGGTTTTTTCAGAGTGGGTTAAGGGGGGTGGGGGGTTGTATTCAACCTCCCCGCACACCTCCCCCTCCCCCCTCCTAGAGAACATGCAACTTGGGTTGCTTGTTGAATTTTATAAAGCCGTTTCAGAATGCTAATGAGCGCACGCACACAAGCTGCCAGCAGCCAAGGATGATGCTGTGTGTCGTGCCCCCGCAAAAAAAGGCGGGGGTGGGTGAAAAGGTGCGACAGGTGAGCCCAAGGAAAAGGGGGCGTGGCAATCATGTAACACATACAAACACCGCAGACACGTACCAAAACAGGGCCAAAAGGAGCGGGGCATCGGAGAGCAAAATAAAAGTGTTATTTGAATTGGCATGGCAGAGCTTGAGAAAGTTTCCCGAAGATCCTTGTTGCTGCTGCTGCTGCTGCTCTTGAGCTTACGCACAATTTAGCAAAGCAACTTGCATGTATTTAGCCCGTAGATACTCATACTCATACTCATACCCATACGCCTGTGCAAGAATGTAGTTTTGGCCCCAAGGGGCAGCAGGAAAATAAAGGAGCCATCCTGGCCAACAGAGAGTGTCTGCAGTTAAGTTGGCGGTTGGCTTGTGGCTGGCGTCTTGGATTACCGTAAATAATCTAACTAAATGAGTTACCAAAACGGTCAAAGTTCACATCAAGGTGTTTGCTCCGTGAGTGTGTGTGTGTGTGTGTGTCTGTGTGCTCCCGTTACAAGGAGCAGATAACAGTATTAGAAGTCCCAGCATATGTCCAGTGATCAGGTGCACGATGACGATGGGGCTATTCCGCCCCCAGGCAATTGCCAAAACTGTAACCGAAAGCTCATTTAAAGGCAAACGACGGGGTTGGGCTTGGGGCAGAGTAAACAGAATCCAGGATATCCAGGGCAAAGATTATTTGAAATTGAGTGAGGTTTAACTGCACCAAGTGGAACAAGAGGATTAGATTGGTTTCTCACATCACAGGGGAAAACCTATTTAAATATCAGTTGGAAATATTGTAAATTTACAACCCATTTAAAATAAAACCAAAGGTAGAGGTTTAATCTAAAGAATTAAATGATTTCTAAAATGGAAAGCTTGTATTCTGAATTTATTAGATTTATAATTTCAACCCCCGATTATGATAATAGGAATAAGCTTTCAAAAAATTATAAGAATGTTTCATAAAATAAATTAGGAAGAGTAAAAATAATTTAAACTCTAGATGTTCTATACTTTCATTAATAATAACTCAATTTTAAAAATCTATTTTTGTATCTTGCAGTGCACTACTTAATATGCACATCAAATGAAAACCTTTAGTTGGCCACCTGAAGGAAGCGGAACTGGAAATCCTCACGCAGCCCGCCTTGAAGCCCAAACCATTTTCTTATATCTCTTAATTGCCTCAACCTCAACTGACCTCAGTGCCAGACAGAATGACAAACTACTGTGAATTGCTCTTGAAGTCAGCGGAAGTAAGAAAACAATTGTCTCTGTGTCTCCGGCATCCCTGTTAACCCCTACCCTTCCCATGACCCCAGCTGGCCCCGCCCCCTTTCCACCGTTCAGTTTCCCCCCAGTATTGTTAATATACAAGTTGCAGTCAAGGCTGGAAATGGAGGCGAACATTATATTGTCTATGCGCGGCTAAAAAGCAAAGAAGCCGCAAGCCATGCCCTCAACCTTAGAACTGCAAAGGGGAAAGGGGATGGAATTTCACCAAAGGGGATGGTGGGCGGGGGCGGGGGGTGGTTCAACGAAAGTAGCTGACGGCTAACAAAACTTTCAATCCGAGGAGGTAGGCAACGCATATTCAAATGACTTTTTCGTGTAAAAATTTCGAAACAACAAAACAAAAGCGCCCCGAACGAACAATTGCGAAAAGGAATGCAACTTAAGACGACAGTGGAGTGCCCGGCGGGGTGGGGGCAACGGGGAAGGGGGCGTGGCTGGATGAAGAGGCCGAGGATTCTGGGACTGAGGCTGAAGCTGCAAGAGAGCCGGCTCTTCTAAGTCCCAGCTACAGCGAAACGTCAAATCCCGAGCGCACTAACAAGCACTTGCAGGCGGCCCAAGACGCCGACTTTGTGCGGTTCGTTCTGGCCAAATGTTTTGCCGGCTGAATACCCTTGAGTTAGAAGTTCATAAAGAAATGGACCTAAAATAAGTGCAATTATTAAAAAAAAAAAATTTAAAGCTTTGTTTTTAATGTGCCGAGTGTTTTCAAAATATTTTATATGCAGAAAACCGAAATACAAATTTTTAAGCAAAGTTAAACAATTCAAATCAACATTTTAAAAATGCATAGTTTTTTTTAGATTTTTATAAAAAATTTTAGAAATAATATCACTTCCTAAAAAATTCTTCTGTACTCTTTTTATACCCTTGCAAGGGTATTATAATTTCAGTCAGAAGTTTGTAACGCAGTGAAGGAGGCGTTTCCGAACACATAAAGTATATATATTCTCGATCAGCACCAATAGCCGAGTCCATCTAGCCATGTCCGTCAGTCCGACTGTCCGTTTCTATGCGAACTAGTCTCTCAGTTTTAAAGCTATCGCGATGAAACTTTCCCAAAAGTCTTCTTTCTATTGCAGGTAGTACATATGTTGGAGCGAGCCGGATCGGACCACTTTATCTTAAGGCTCCCTTAGGAAAAATCAAACAAATATAAGAAAATTCATTGTAACTTTGTAGGAAGTAGGCGTTTTGATTTTTGACAACTTAAAAACAAAATTTTAAATAAATGGAACCCCTGGAACTGCACCGATAGAGTAAGCATCAAAATATAGGTATTTACTTTATCTGCAAGGGTATATAAGCTACGGCTGCCCGAAGCTAGCTTTCTTTCTTGTTTATTTTAATGAAACAGAGTTTTCCAAAAGTTTTTCCAATTGCTCAATAAAAAAACATCTTGAAATACCTGTCGTCTTAGAAGTGCATGGAATCTTCCATTCGATCCGTTTCTTTCTCGCGTTCTTCCTTAGCCCACCCCCCTTGGCAGCACCCCCAAACCCCCTTCGCCGTCCCTGGCTGACTGCTGTCGTGTGAAGTGGGGCCGCGTGCATGAAACTTTCACAAGTGGCTTCCTGCCTTGGCTCGCCTCGCACTTTATAAGCCTACACAGGCCGGGCGGAGGGCTCTGCTCTTTCGAGGGGAGCGAAATTGGGATGTCACAGGGGCGGGGTTGGGGGGTAAGGACAAAGTAGAGGCGCCGCCCACGCCCATTTTGCACGTTTTTATGCCTTTGTCTTTGTTTCGTTTCGTTTTGTGTCGTGTCGTTTTCCTGGGCACAAAAATGCATCCTTGAACACGCACACTTAACTGGGCCTGCGTGAGTGGCAACCTCTTGCCACCCACAAACCCCACCCCCTCGGTCTACTTTGGCCCACCGCCCCTCTCCTACAGGCAGAAAAAATATTGGTCAGGGATATTTCGTTTTATTATCTTCAATGGAAATGCATTTCCAATGAATAGTGTATTTGGGTGACTTTCAATAAAATATTTTTGTATTAAACATCATTTGTGTTTCCACTATTTCAATATATACAAAATATATACAAAGTATTTTTTCTACAATATTAATAGAGAATGGTTTAAAAATACAGAATAAATTAATTTTTGATTTATATGTGTAAGTCAAGCTTCGAGACATTATGAAAATAAAACATTTAAATGGGTAATATTAATGGGAAAAGGTAGCTCGGTTTTTTCTCCGTCTGCTTGTTTTTCGTCCTGTTTTTCTTTCTAGCTCGCCGAGGCTACTCAAGCCTGGCATGGAGACATTCAAGACGACCATGTCGCCACCCCGTCAACGATGTCGAGTCCACCTCGAGTTGTGTGTGTGCGTGCCCTTGCGTTGATGTAAGGCCCCCACCCCCTGTAACCCTCTATAACCCCGACCCACCCGCACTCGCCCCATTTTCGCTATCTATGCGTGGGTCTTGGGTAATTTTATTAATCCAGACACAAGAACAAGGCGGTGGCGGTGGCGTTGGAGCAACCGAAAAGGGGTTTTTCCCCAACATTTCGGCTAAATATTTAAATGGCCTGGCCATTATGAAAATTTATCGATTTAGTGACAGTTTAAGGACACACATTATGGCCGGCCATTTGTTATGTTTTTATGGTTTCGTCGTATGCCTGCTGCTAATGTCAATTTTTGAGTGTCGTTGCCACATTAAATTCTGCGGCAGCTGGCTAACAAAAAGTCTCGAGTCGCTGCAGAAAGGTGACTTTATTTTATAATTCATTTTATTATTATTATGTAAGAGTGCGGTGCGCAAAGCAATTACAAAGGGAGTGAGTGATTAGGGGAGTCTGTGGGGATCATAAAAATATTCCCTCCTTTATTCTCCGCTTCTTTTTTGTGGGGGGCTGAGTTTTTCCTTTCATACGAATACAAACATAAAATGCGCATAAAAATGCGCGGGCAGAGAAAGCGCATGAAATAATCAACAGTAACAATGGCGGGGAAAAGTGAAAGAGTGGGCTTGGCGTTGACAGCATACAAGTGTGTGTGCACTGGAAATAATGGATATTTTTTCATTAAAACTTATATTTTTCCAACCGAATTTCGTATATTTCATAAAACTGAAACCCCTAACCCATTGAATTTTAATAATTCTATAATTTTAAAATCATTCTAATCCATCAGTTATTGAGTAGTAAAATTTGGGACTATCATTATGATAGTTACTGGATCAGTAGTAACTTTTCAGTACAAGATCTGTGATTTCTTCACCTCCCTAGGTGGAAACCCTTTGGTAAATCCCTGATATTTAATCGATCTTGAGCATTTTCCAACATTTTTCGCCGTGTGCGTGTGTGAGTGACATCTCAACCAGCTTGGCCGATGACTGGGATGTCCTAATGGTCTTTTGCCTCCTGTAACTGACTGATGTTTGGCACACACACACTCACACTCACACTCGCCCGGCGAGGCCATAATTAATGATGAAAAATTGCTACCCACACACTTGGACACTCAACATATGCAACAGCGGGTGGAAAAGCGAGGGGAGGGTGAGGGGAGGATGGGGGAAAATATAAAGCCATTTTGTTTTGTGCGCTGGAAATTAACATGAAAAGGGCAAAGCGCAGCTGCCATTCGCGTTTGGCCGAATATGTGAGATCGGTCCAAAGTCCAACAGCCCCACTCCAGAGTGGTCAATGCCAGAAGGTCGCCGGGTTTTCCGAAACAGAAAAAGTGCCCAGCCAAAAAAAAACCCCACTAAAACACATAAAGTGGCGCACTAAAGCTGCGAGCTCGGCAAAGTGATTAAATTGAGTTAATTATGTCCACCGAGAGAGTGTGCGTTAGAGCAAGACAAATACGAGTTTGAAGTTGTACATAAATTATTACAAGGATATTAAATGCGGCGCACAAAACGGGGGGATTACCCAAGTATTAAGTGCATATTATCAAAGGCCGTTAAATGCCAGAAATAAAACATTTCGCCTGTGTGAAATTGCTTTAATCAACCCTTAATCTTCATTTGCAGCCAGCACTTTGTCTTGTTAAATCTTCTCAAAAGTTCTTTTGTTTTTTATTCCAACAGAGGGTTCCCGAAAATATTTCTCAATTCTCATTTAAAAAGCATTTGGCAGCGGGGAGTGAGTTGCCATTTCGATTGAGTTATGTCGCGAGAATTTGCCTTGCGAAATCGAACTTCTATCAAAGTTTATCAAAGCTAAAACATTTAATGGCTGTGCAAAATGATTCGACCATTTTTTGGACTTTGCTTATCCCTTTGGACCAGCCCGCTTTTTATTTGTATGGTGGATGCCTTTTTTTGCTGTTAACTGGTAGTATGTATGTATGGTGGCCCGGCTCTTATCTAAAAACCCGTTAAATTTATTATGCAACATTGCGCGCGGGTGGAAAATGCGATTTCTCATTCGATACGGATTCAGGTAAACATTCGCCGTGTGTGTCCGGCAAATAAATAAAAGCGAATATTTTCTGCTGGCGCGTGTAACGCGAAATAAAAACCGAAAAACATTAACAAGCGGCGGCGAAAAAAAGTGTAACTTAATTGCCAAACACACACACAAATACACGCACACAAAAGGGTGTTGTGTGTGTTGTTGCTGTGGTTGTGTTTTCCGCGGGGGGGCTTTCCGGGAAAATGGAAAATGGGGGCGGACCTTTCTGCTCTTGGCGTGCGTGCGCCGTGCGATATAATTTATGTTTCAATAACTTTCGAAACTCATTGAAAAGTCGCTTATGTTTGCTTCAATGGCAGCAGCAACAACAACGTGCACAAGAAGAATGCTAAAAGTACAACAATAAATTGTTTGGATTTACTTATGCGAAGGAGGGAAGACGGTGGGCGGTGGGAGGTGGTATGGTGCGTCGGTCGGGTGCTGAGTTTCCTTTAGCCGGCGCTGCCATTTCCCATTTTACTCAATTTTTTATTGTTGCTGCACTTGAGCGACCCCGCTTTGTCTTCTCGCCCGCAAGAAAATTCCCGCTCAACTTGCAAAAGTTTTTCGCTATTTTCCCTCTCATTCTTTTTTCTGTGAATGTGTTTTGTTTGCCATTTGCTTTCATTTTGTTTTCCCCGGCTATTGCCTTTTTTTTCGTTTTGTTTTTTTTTCGAAATTTTCCTCCTTCTGCCACTGTTGTTCATTTTGTGCTCTTAAAATTTATTTGCAAGTTTTCTAATTTGTACTTCACTCCATTTTATTGTAATATACAATCTCATTTGAAGTGAGATATCTCAGGGCATCTATCTAATGCAGGAATACACAAGTACAAAAGGAGAAGGGATGAGTACAGTGAACGAAATGAATTTAATTTTATTTAACCAAATAGATTTATAAATCTTAAGCAGCTTTAAGTGTGTAAATATTTTCATTGAAAAAAATATTTATTTGAATATAGTAGGTTTGTATCAAAAGAAAACTCTTAAGAATTGTTTAAAAACACACACAAAAAAACACGCCGGTATCAAATCGATATGCGCACGGTAAATTTCTATTTATACGCATATCGCTTTTACCATGCAATGCAATTAATTTAGCAAATTCTCTCTCTAATAATACACATAAGAAAAAACACGCCTGGATCAAATCGATATGCGCATGGTAAAATTCGAGTATTTATTCGCATATCGGTTTTACCATGCAATGCAATCCTTTTGAAAAATTCTCTCTCTCTCTCTAAGTAAGAAGCAATATGAGGACCTAAATTACGTGAGTGGGAGCCAGAAAAACAATTTGAAATAGAGCGAGCTAGCGCTTCGAACTAACCAGTTATTTACATTTAGAGTAAATCAAATTGAGATGCCGCATATCAAGTAAAAATTGATACCACATAATATCAAATTGATCATCGTTTCTAATCTAGTTTTCTTGGGTGTAGTAGTAGTCTA
This sequence comes from Drosophila pseudotakahashii, assembly GCA_035046095.1. NCBI lineage: Eukaryota > Metazoa > Arthropoda > Insecta > Diptera > Drosophilidae > Drosophila > Drosophila pseudotakahashii. The sequence continues at coordinate 131,947 of JAWNOE010000262.1, forward strand.
ACTATAGACAAATACTTGTTGGCATTGAAGTCGATCTAGCTCTAATTGGTTACTTCTTCCGGGATACCACTTTTTTCGCCGTGTAACCAGTTAGCGGCGGTGGCCTATAAGTATGCAATGCCTGCTGATGGCTGATCCTAGCGGCGTATCCTTGTATCCTGTTTCGGGACTGGGGCGCATATTTATTAACCACACTGTTGACTCTCGCTGCGGCAACTTTGCGTGCAGCTTGTTGCTCCACTCCGCCCCCCTTTCGTCCTCCTTATCCTTCCCAGTCTTCCGGTTTTGAATTTTGTTGTCGCACCTTCTCAGGAATTCTGTTTACATTTATTACTTTGCGCAAGTTTAAGTGAAAAATTTCCATAAACATTCTTTTAAGCGACATAAAGTTTTTATTAAATTTTGCTAGAAATCCCTGACACGATGATATCAGGCAGCACAACGGCAACGGCAACAAATAGAGCTGCGGAATTTACAACTACCAGAGGGTAGAACACCTGCCACCCCGAGCTGCCGCCCTTCAAGATACTTTTCCCAGGGTCGGTGGTTGTTCGCCGTGTTTGGTGGGGGAGTGGGAAGGGGGATTGGGGAGTGGGGAGTGGGGAGGCGAAGTGCCAACTGTTTTACTGTTGGCAGTACGAGATACTGCTCCAGCTTCAGCTGCACGCAGTTCATAAAAATTTTGCCAGCCAACATGACATGCACAAAGGCGAAAGGACACACGGCTCCTGAACCTGCGAATGGGGAGAAGGGTCGGGCGGAGGGGTAGAAGGAGCAATGCAGGAAGGTGGCATAAACTTTCGTCGCTTGTTAACCTGAAAGCTTCGCCGCCACTCCACTGACATTAGATGAAATTCAATTAAAACAAAGATATATTTCGTTGGACAAATTCCAGCAGGAGTTGTTTAAGCCGGGCGAACAAAAAAATTCCAGAAAAAAGGGACTTCCGCGCATTGTGTATACGCCCCATAAAACGCTTAATTAGTGCAAAAAGAAAACGGAACATAAACACTTGCTAGTTGGGCACCCTTAAACTTTCTTTGTGGAAAATGAAAATGGACTTAAACTTTTGTATCAGGTGCAAAATTGCAGGTGGAAAATAGGAATGGTTTATAATAAATTAAATACCAAATAATATTTAATTTGCATTAGAAAACTTAAAAAATATAGCGCTAAAATCAAAATAAAAAAAATTTTAAATAAAACTTTAAACAACTTAAAACGGAATCATAAACAGCTTAAATACTCGATTAAGAAGGCTGTATATAATTACTTCCGCTGCTGAAATGGTCTTACATTTTATTTGGTGTATATTGAAATTGAAATTGACTCGTTTAAATGCCATCTCATTATTCATACTGTCCGCAAAAACCAGCTAATTTACGTTAAGCATTTTTAAATAAGGTCAAAGTACAGGATTGGACGTCGGGGTGGCGAGGGTATCGGCCACGTTCAGCCAACTGAAAGTTGATCGAAACCGCAACAAATGACAAACGTTCCGGGAAAAATACACAACACAGAAACACACACACATGTTCACAGAAAACGGGGGAAAGGGAGGGAAAACGGAGTAATAGGTAGAAGAGTAACACAGAGGAAAAAATAAAATCAATGAAAATGAAAACCAATTAGCGGTTAACCAAACTGTTCAAATTTGGAAATGGATGCAGCCGTGCATGGCCATAAACAACAACGGCAACAAAGATGGCAAAAATGTAGAGGGCTGGCCAGATGAGTGATAGAGAGGTCAACGGAAAGGTAAAAGGTTGCCGGGGTAACAAATTTATTACACGAAAATGGGAAATAATTAAAATCAGTTCGAATTCGAAAATCATTTCGGGTAGAATGAGGAAGAGCCTTTTGATTGATAGATTGTATCTAAATGGCCTAGAAAATGATATTAAAGAGAAAGCAGGGATATTTGAAATTTTACTAATAAGAATCTTTTTAATATAAGTAATTCAAATATAGAATAGTAGTATAGTAATAAAATCTTCCATCTCCATTCCTTAAACATTCTTTCCCAAGTTCTCTGTATTTACCCAGGAAAAACCTGTAAAATGTTTCGCAATATCCACCCTTTTTAGATTGCTCACCTGGATCTGCGCGTCGTGGGATCCTTCATGACCATAGCCTCTGAGATATCACCGTACCGTCCAAAGTAATCGCGTAAGCTCTCTGAAAGAAATATAAACAAATGCAGTGAATAATCAATCAAAGCCGGTTTATGGAATGTCCTGGGGTTACACTCAAGTACGGCCATCAAAATCACGACGCCAAAGTTACTAATTTCGTTATGCGCTTAATAAAAGTAAACCGAAAACAAAAAAAATAAAAGGGAGAAAAACGAATTTCGCGTGATGCCCGAATAAACAAGCTGGTTCGGGGACCCAAAAACTTCTTCTCCCTGCCAACAGAGGATTCTCCCCCGAATCAGCCCGTTTCCACACCCTTTGCATACGCAACTGGACATTATTCACATGCATACGCGCAGGATACACTCTAATTAATTTCGTTAAATTATGTAATTTAAGATTTTTCAGAATTATAAATAGATAAGTACCTTTCATACTATAAGTGATACGACCTATACAAATTTTAAAGGTTTTGATTTAGTTTAACCTCTAATATGTTAAAGTTCAGTTTTTTTTCAATTATTTTTTATTTTTCCAAGTGTTAAAACTTTTTAAATTTAGTTACTGACAGATAACTTAAGAAGGTCAAGGATTTTCCACAATTTATAATTTATTTATTTAGTTTTACCGCTAATATGTAAAAGTTTAGTTTTTTTTTAATTATTTGTTTTATTTTCCAAATGTTAAAATTTTTTAAATTTACTTACTGACAGGTAAATTAAAAAGGTCAAGGATTTTCCACAATTTATACACTTTTAAATTTTTAAGCTTTAAGCTTTATGGGTTTTTAAATATTTCTTAAATATTCAACTCATATTCTTTTGTATTTCTTTGACTGTAAACACACACAAAGTACACAGACCACTTCAGACTCGCTGCTTTGGTTGCCAGCGGCAGCTGTTGTCTGCGGTTTTGCGAGCTAATCTGACTCTGACTCCGGCCGGAGGCTGCGAATGCGGACTGGGAAGGGGTGGAACGGGGGTATGGGGGCAGGACTCCGTCCGGGTGGAAGCACTTCAGCGGCACGTACGCACACAAACGCAACACTGGAGTTATTTCAACAAAATTGCCAGACAAACGGGGAACGGAATGGGGAGGCAGCCGCACGACAGATACCAAGGCTCGTTGGCTGCGATTTAATGCAGCAAAAACAAGCAAAATAAACCGATAAAGTCATCTCTCGCCCGTCGGCTGCTGGCGGAGGAACCCTAATCCAGTCGAGTGTCGACGCTGGCGTCATAAATTCAAACTACAATAAAAATTCAATAAAACAAACGATTTTGCCGCTCACGCCGCGTGGCCAAGACGCTCCGGCCATAAATGTGGTGCGAGAAATCGCACCAGGGAACCAGTAGCACCCCCACCACCACCATCACCACCATCACCGCCATCGCACCACTACGCCGTTCCAGAAATCGCAGCCCCGTTAGCACACACGCACCAAAAACAAAGCTAGAGCAACTAGTTGCGCCTTGTGTCGATGCAAAAAGCCACACTTAAACCAAAAATATCGAGTCCTTAAAGCGAGTAGGTAATTTAAAGAAAGCTGAAGTAACAAGATAGATATATTTTGACTATTTCTTGATAGTAAGAAAGTCTGTACAAAAGATGAACAGTTATTTCCAATACATTTCAAGATCCTTTAAGTTTCCATTCTTACCAGATGTTACTAATATTATCATTTTTGAATGAGGAACATAAGGTATTTACTTATTTTATTCATCGCTTATAAAATGGTATATAACTATATTTATATTTAATATTCATGTCAAAGATATTTAAGATATTAGACCTAAGATAGTAAGATAGTCTTCCGAAATAGATCCTAAAATCGTACCATTTTTTGTATGCATTTAATTCATCCCTTCTATCTAATTTCAACTAATTCCCAATCTAGGCAACATTTTTACAAGTGCATGAATAATGTGGACAGAGAAAGGGGTATGGAAATGGGGTGGAAAATGGCAGACAGTCAAGTGGGGGCAATGCAACGCAAAACGCGAAGCTCGTCGCGTGATTTACATAAGTATGCACAATAATTATGAACAATAAAAAACAATTTGTTTGCTTATGACAGTTTTGGAACCATAAATAACAACAGCAACTGGCGCAGCGGTTCGAGTGGCATGTGGATGTGGGAAATGGTAGATGGAAAACGGGAAAGCGGGGCCGCGGGTGTGTGTGTGTGTGCGTGTGCGGCATGCAAATTGATGGGGCAGCCAAAGGGTTGCGTTCCATTTCGTTACGTTCGTTGCGTATGTGGCGCTGCAAAGTATGCTACACTTTAAGTTTTAATGGGCAATTGCCCCTCAATGTCCTTGGGCGAGGAGGAATCGCCGGCATCGGGGGGGTGGGTGACACTATTCTATGGCATGACTTGGCCATTAGTTGAAGTTGAGGTGTAAATAAACCAGTCGGAGTCACCCAAGCCCCATGGCTGTGATTGAGTGGGTCACAGGAAAAGAGAATTCGCAGTTCATTCGTTACGGTCGCTCATGAAGTTGCAACGTCGCTAAAATTTTTGGATTAATCCAAAAAATGCCACATCGAAATACAAATAGTTAGATGTAACTCAAAGACTTTTAATTGAGGTATTTAAGGAAGAAATAAATATGATAAATTTTAAAATATTAAAAAGTTAAGTCTCTTATCGAGTATATCATTTTTAGGTTCTACTTGTGGGCTCGCCCAATAAAATACAATTTGCCAGCGGACATCTTCCATAAGAACCCCGATTTATTTTTGATTTACACATGACACTCTTCTCTAAAACCAGAATCCCGGTGAAATGCCAAAATGAAGTCATCATCAACGTGTCAATCAGTGTGCTCTATCCCACTTCTGGCGCACACATACCTTTCCGCCCAATTAACCCTTCGCCGTTTCTCACAGTGCACCATCCCCCTCCCCTGCTTTGAAGCCCCCCTCTTTCCTGTCATCCAATGCGACGTTCAGTTTTGAGTGACAGCTGCAAAGTTTGTTTTGCATTTCATATTTGCGAGCTCGTCTGCAGCCCCCGCAAACCCCCCCCCTTCCTCGCACTTTTAGCAGAGCTCAGTGCCAACTGTCACTTGACCGGCCAGAACCCGCCTCCCGCCACGCCCCCGCCCCGAAAAACCAACATGGCCAATAGAAAAGCTGGCAAACAAAATAAATGTGTAAATGTGAAGAAGCAAAAAACTGTTGGAAAAAAGAACAGGAAAAAAAAGGAAATGGTCAACAAATTAAAACGCGGCAAAATAAAAATAAAATTAAAATTTATTTGCTACCCAACGGCTGGGAAAAAATAAAAATAAAATAAAATACACATAACAAAAGCGGGGGGCAGACGAAAGGGGAGGGAAAGGAAAGGAGCAGCGACAAGAGCGAAATATATTGTAACGGGCCAAAAGCCAAACTTGGATTTAATTAAAATGTTTACCACAGTCATTTCATTTTCATAGCCAGCAAACATAAATTTTGAAGAGGAAAGCGTGTGCGAGCGAGAGGTTGCGAGTGCGGGACCGCAGAGCGAAACAGCTGCAAGAAAATGCCAAAAACATTAAAGTTACCACACCATGCTAACGCAAAAGTGGAAATTTTGATTGTTGCATTTTGGGTTTGGGTTTTGGGGGCCGAAAAACAATAAGCGATAAACAAAATAGTTTCAATCTGGAAAATCTGTAAAGAAAATGGATTTGCAGGTAATTAGTTCAAGCAGGCACACACGAACACACGCCGCAAGCAAATTTATCCCGAATCCATTTAGTGGGATTATTTATAAGAAAACTCTTTGGCCCCCCCAGCCATTCCGCCCAAGGCAATCCGTTTTGCGGTTGCAGGCATATTAACCCCTTAACGTCCTGCCAGCCCTTAACCCCTCGTCGCCACCCCGCCCCCAAAAGGTCCCCAATAGGCCACCGCACATGTTGTCAAAAGCACAATGCTGAAACCATAAATTTATGTGCCTTCTATTGTTTTTGCCAAAGAAAGCGGAAGTTGTGTGCTCTCTGCGGTGAGCTTAGGGGGCGCGGGGGGCTGGCTGGGGGCTCTGGAAAATGGGGGAAAACTACAGAGCAGCAAAACAGCAACAAAAAACAGAATGAGTGAAAAAGGTGTGCGCAAAGGGATTTCAATCAATTGTGAGGCGAACTGAGGCAACTGGCAGCCAGAGCAACAAAAACTAAAGCTCAGCTTCTGTTCCGTTCGGTTTGGCTCTGCCCTGACCCACACTGAGAGAAAATTTCAAGATAAATTAAAATTTTATTGGGAAGTAAATTCTTAAATTTTAAAATCAGCTATATGATCTTAAAACTTATATTTATGCAGAGTGAAATAATTTATTTCTTTTAACTCGACTGGTGTTTTTGTAATTTAAAAATTTTTTAAATTCTTGTGTTTTTATTGAATTTATAACCTGTTAAAACAGAACAAAACTTATTCGCCCAGCGTATCGTTTTGTTGGAAAACGCAAATTGCTATTTTGTCTGAACAGCAAACGAGATGGCAATTCACTGGAAGACTGGCACACACAGAACGAGGCAGAAAGAGACGGGGCTATGGGGAAAGAGAGAGACGGGACGATGGGAGCAGTAGAGCCTGTTGTAACACATCCCGGTCGTAGCATCATTTTTCATGCGCTCCAACAACTTTTGACAAAGGTCGGTCAAGCAAGTCTTAAAAACTTTGCGACAAGACAACGCACGTTCCGTTCCAGTCCCCCCCTTTGACCCCCTCGGAATCACCGCCCTGCGAGGGCCTGCCTTTCGCTTAGTGAATTACGCCGGCTTTAAGGGGTTAAGGTTGAGCCCCCGAGGGCTACGGGTAACAGTTGTCGCTGTTTGCTCTTCGCCCTAAGCCGTAAATAATAATATTTGGACAAGTTGGCCGGGCGATAAATCGAAAAGAGCGAATGCCCGATGCTCTAGAAAAAAAATTGACTTTTCAAGAATTTTTAAATTATTTTAAATTATTAAAAAGCGCACCACTCGTGCTGTAAATTTATAATTTATTTATTATTATTTTACCTATAAAGTAAATTTTATAAATTTTATGTAGCTTGCTTTAAATCACAAATGATAGTGATTTGTGATTAAAATGGATCCATAATACCCCCAAAAAGTAAAATCCTTTCCTTGTCTTCTCCACAAATATACTTATAAAATACAACCAACTTTGATCTCCTAAAATGATTCGAAACCTTCTTTAATTACAAGCATAACAATAGAAAACTAATTGAAACACTTTCAGACCTGGCAGCTCCAAGCTCGAAACTCGACCAAACAATTACACCGAGATAAGACCCACTTTGATCTCTTAACCTAATCTGGGCCCGTATAAGGAGCAACTGTTTTAATTATGATATGCTTAGAGGACTTTCAAGCCCCTTTCGAAACTTTCGCGGTAAACATCTTCATGCATATGAAAGTAAGCTCTCTGATTTGGGATAGATAAATATATGGCAAAAACTTTCCCATACCCTCTGCGGAATCCTTCGCCCACGCAAAATCCCATAACCCTACTCAATGGCTCAAGAATGGAAAACTTGTTTACAAGCGTCAACATTTTCACCTGATCTACGGAGAATGTTTGCCCAAGTTGGTGCGATTTATGGCAATGGCAAGTCATAGACTTATGGATTGCTATAACTTGCAAGCGGCACTTACCATAATTGCATTGGATATTGGAGATTTTTGGGGGGGAAACTGGCTGAGTCGGCAACTTTGAATAATTTATGTGAGCTGCGTTCAAAGTTGAGGGGCACAAATTAAAATCAACGCACCAAATGATTGATGAATGGCCGGGGCACGAGGACGAGTGTTCCGTATCTGGATCCGCCTTTGTTTCGGGTCAAGTCATTTAAATACGGACAATGGGTCACCGACGCAAGGTAGGTAAACTCCAAACTAAACAGAATGTCAAAAATCAAAGTCCAAACTTGATGGAAAACAAAGGCCAGAAAGTAGGCAAGTTGAAGAAGCGCTGGTTAAACAAAAGGCGGTGAAAACTTTCCACGCACACAAAGCTAAAACTTTCGGAGCAGAAAGAAAGTGGGTTGGGGTTTTCGGGGGAGGGGCGCCTGTTCTTATCTCTTCACGACACAGGGCCCAGGACCCAGGGCGGCATCAAAAGCATGCTAATGTCCAGCCCTGGCCACAAAACGCCCACCACGTAAACAACGGAGACCGAAAGGGGGGCCAGAAGAGACAAAGATCCAGACAAGAGCCGAGAAGTCAAGCACAAAAAGGGTCAAGATGGTCCTGAGGGGAAGGGTGTATAAGTCCTCCTCCACGCAGGATATGCGACGACTGCGACGACGAGGACGACTGTGAACGCATACGAATCAATTGATTTGGGAAAGTGCGGCGGCAGGACGAACCGAACCAGGATGAAAGGTCTCCTTCTCGGTCTCTCGCTGAATGCAAAGTCCCAGCTCGTTTCCTATTCCGTCTCTGCGCTCGGACTTTTTTGTTGCCAATGCAGCCAAGTGGAATAAATTTCCAGCAGTCAAGGTAAATCGTCGTGGAAATCACTGAAAGCAAATTAAAAAGTAACAGCCAGGAGAAGGGGCAAAAGGATGACCAAAGTCAGGTGAAGTATGTAGATAGATATGCCACCACTCACTCAATCACTGTAAAAAAGAAACTGGTTTTTGTTACTTTTAAAAAGTTTTTGGAAAGTTTAAGGTCTCTTATTATGCATTGCTTACAGCCACCTAATATACCCTTTATATATTTTTTTTTAATAATAAAAACTCAGCCCTTAAATAATAATGGATATTTTGGATATTTTAAAATGTTTCTGAAGTTTTTTTTTAAAAAAATTGTCTAAATTGTCTTTGCAGAACTACATTTCCTATGGTACTATTAAAAAGACCCAAATGCAATGTGCTAACTTATTCTGATAGGCCCAAGAAAAAACTTAATATGAAACGATTATCAGTTTGATATTATGTGATATTAATTTTGACTTGTCATCTTAATTTGATATGCTCAAGATGTAAGAAACAGGTCAGTTCGAATTTCGAATGTGTCTTTCTCACTCCTACTTATGTAACTTTAAGCGCAATCTCGCTGTATTTTAAATTGAGAGAATTGGTTCTTCTCGCACTCAGTCGAACTTAAATCGTCATATTACTTCTTAAGTCTCAGAAAGAGAATTAAGCAAAATGATATATGTAAATGTAAATTTGACCAATATTGCATGGTAAATACCAGAAATTTGCCATTTGTTTTTTGTGTGCAATATTGAATGGCTAAGTTCATACTCAGTTTCTTTTAAAACAGTTTCTCCCATTTATTTTATGTAAAAATGATTTCTCTCACTGCTCAATGATATATTTTCTATATAGAGAGACAGAGTCAATAAGGATGATGGGGATAGAGGAACAAAAGGGTCAAGCGTTCGACGCAATAAACCAAAATGCGACTATCGGGCCAAAAGGAGGCGGTGCCCGGAAAGATGGGGGAGCTCTAAAGGATTTCCTTATAAATTATTGTGAATTTATGCGAATCATTTCCAGTTGGATTGCCGCCGCGATGGCGATGACGCAGCCCCCACGAACGGGGCGAGGAGGAACAGGAGGAGCAGGAAAGCCGCCGAGGATTTTAACTTTATAATTGAATCCATTACTTAAGAACGTGCGTCCAAGATTTCGACGTATTAAAGTGTTGGCACCCCCTCCTATCGACGCACCCCGAAAAGGCAACCCCATCCATCCGAGGAAATCTCTACCGCTGATTGCCAAGGGTAAGGCGAGTTAAGTTCTTGGTTTGTTGGCTACACAAAAACCCCGAAATAAGTTTTAATTACGGGCATATGATGGTGGCCGATAATAATAATAATAATAACGGCAAGCGAGCGCACGAAACGAAACCGAACCGAGTTGAACTGAGGCAAAAGAAACGTTGGAAAAACTTTTGGCGCCCCGGCAACGGAGACGGACTGAAAAATTCTATTATAATTAATAGCAGAAAATTATGAAATTAATGCAAAACAACGAAAAACGGAATAAAAAAGAAGAAAACGCACAGCAGCTCAGCCAGAACAGCAGCCCGAAATTGGATTCATTAAAAATTGAAGTGGGTTTCGTGGCAGCGCCGAGCAGAAAGTGTGCTCGAGCTTATCCCAAAAACTTGGAATGCAGCGAAAGGGTTGCAGAGGGTCGACCTCAAGGAGGCCCGGCAATAATTGAATCTCTCAGGTCGCTTTGGCCCCGAGTCGGCATAGATTTCTCCAATCACATTTCAGCTGCTGAAATGTTGATGAGGGACAGATTAGAGGTTACAAATTTGACATTCCGCCGAGCGGATAATCAAGAAATGGACTCGTCCGAAGGGCAATGGAAAATAATAGAGTTGAAATCCTGGCAGATGTCTTTTCAAATTTTAATTCGGGCCTAGAACTGAATCATTTCATTGTTACCACAAAAATCTTAATCACAATAAAATAAATTAATTGAAATCCATATAAGTATTATTAAAAATGATCTTCAAGAATAAAAATATTATATTTACCATGAAGTTTTTTGACAAAGATACAGAAAAAACGATTTACTGTACCTCCTAATGTCTAATAATATTACTATGTTAATATGTAATTCCAATATTTTGTTATACATATATTTTTATTTCAGACTTCAATTATATTTCAAATTAAAATCAAATTAATTTTAATGCGTTCAAATTAATAATATGCAATTGATTAACATTTATGAATTGATATGTATGAATTTAATTAGCACAAATTGAAGCCATGATTGGAATACTAATATTCTGTTTAACGTTTGTATCGGAATAATAGTTTCTGAACCTGATCAATTTAATTGATTTCCCAGACAGGTACGATGTATCCATGTACCAAGTTTGATGAGAGCTCTTTAAATCTTAAAGCTTAGGCTATTCCATAACGAGATAACATCCTCTTAACCACCTTTCATTTCATTTTCCAACTGGATTTTCCCTCGCTGGGCTTTATTTTTTGTTGCCACACGCAATTTTTCATACTAATTACCAAGCAATTTAGTTTTGTGTTTACACTCGCTGGCTGCTTGCCCAGTTGATTGGCATTGGCAGCGGCAGGTGGCCGCCTCATTAGTGGCTTAACTTGCTATACAAAATGTGTGGCACTTATGGCAAACAGAACTGAACAGAGCCCGGAAGTGGTGGCAACATGAAACATGAAAAAGCAGCAGCATCAAATTGACACTTAACCGGAGAGCCAGGGTGGCGAACTGGAGGAGGAAGGCAACAATAAGCAGCCACACGTTGACCAGCTGAGTGGATGGGGAAATGCGGAATGGGAAATGGGAGGTGGGTCCAAGGATGGGAGCTGCAGGAGCGGCAGGAACAACAGCATTACCAACTGTGTAAACAAAAACGACGGCGTCGAGGACAAGGCAACGTCGCTCACATACACACGTGCACGGTAAAAAAAATGCAGTCCTATAGGCTGATCCTGAATTTCCAAAAGCTTACATATGAAACAGTCTCAAAAAAGAAGCAGAACGATGTTGGAAGTCAATTGAACGGAACTTCAAAAACAATCAGCTGATTTTTAAGGGAGCAGAACAACGGTTTTCTATAATAGTTTAATATAATAACATTTATTTATCAAAATTCTCTGTTTAGTTTCCCAAATAAATTGGATTGGCTTGAGTTTCTTTTATATAAATTAATTTTATTAAAACAGATATTTTATATATTTACCACAACTAAACTCGCAAATAGATAACCTAAGAGATATGTCTAAATGAACATTTAAAATTTCTAATATTTATTACAAATTTGAAATTATATTATTCTTTCAGTACTTAAACCATTATAAAAACCATGAAACAAATTCGAATTTTAAAAGTGATATTCGTCTAATTATTGTAAATATTTCTGCCTCTGCACAGAGTGCGAGGAGATGCGGGATGGCGAAACGACAGCGACAAAGCCTGCCACATATCAGTCAGAGATGAGACAGGGACACAGACAGAAACGGAGACAGAGAGCCTGAGACTGGGAGCCTGGGAGCCCGAAAGCCGGCGAGAGATCCTTTAAAGTCGACCCGGGCACTTGTTGGTGTCCATAAGCTGGCTGGGCAAACAGGCAAACAAACCCAACTAACAAGCCATAAGATGACAGCCTGCCAGTGACAAATTGTGCCAAATCGAAATGGTAAACAAATGCCAGCCAGTGGAAGAGAAATGCCAACGGAGAAATGCTCTGGAAAAGCTGGGAAACGGAGAAACGGAGAAAGCGACAGATCTCCGGCCCGAATGGAAGCAACAAATATGCAAATTTTGCACATCTGCTAATTTGCTAAGCTGAAAAATAGAAGCAACAGGATGGGGATGAAAATATTGATGCCGAGCAATCAAATGTGCCACGGGGCGTATGCCCAATATTTGGGGAGGCCAGTGGAAAAGTGGCCACAGATCATAGCTCACTTCGGTCCACTTTGTGCGGCATTAGCTAAGCAAATAATCATTACATTTTCCATTTGTTTTTTGAATACATACATATTTATCTGTGTGTGCCTGTGCGTTATTTTCGGCTTTTTTTTTCGGGAGCGTATCGATAGCCCCGCAAATAAAAATCTCTCACGCATTCCCAGCACGTACCACATGATTCCCATTCCCACCCCCAAACCCTCTCATCACTCGGCCCCCCACTTGACGAGCAAACAGCTCTTGAGGCATAAGCCACCCCCCAGAACCCCACCCCCCACCAGAATCAAGCCGCATCCTCCCGCCCTTGGAAAATCCCCCGCAGCTTCCTCCATTTAAAAAAGTATCAATTTCATTGTTACGCGAGCTCGTTTTTTTCCCTGTTCCTCTCTCTTAGTGTTTTGGTTCTTTATTATATGGTACATCCTCGGAGAAGAGTCTTATGAATACCATAAGAAGCTGATAAAGAATAACACAGTAAAGTGAAGTGGCTACGGACTAAAGTGTGGAGGAGATTATTGAATAAAAATCAAGCACTTAAGTAAGAAAAACTTTACACAGGAAATTATGATTATGGCAAAAAGCAAAGTACCAAGAGATAAAGGAAAAAGTCTATAGAAAATATTGAATAGATTCTTATGTAAAATTTGACTAGCTTGGAATAAATTTGAATGCCAAAGAAATTAAAGTAAATTTTAATAGTTTCTTTATAATTAAAAGCAAATTCTAAGAGGGAGACAAGTTAATTCAAAATGGGCTTAAAATTTTCTATGATAAAAATTTTATTTAAGTATAAGTAAGCTTTTATTAGGTACAAAATCTGAAAAGGGGTTTAGGTATCATATTAAACTGTATGTATTTTTCTATGTATACTCCTTTTTTCCTCTAAGGGTAACCAATATTCGACTTTCGTCCAGTGATTTCCCGATTTTCTCATTTTCATTTGACTGTGCAAAGTGAAATAAATTTTGAAACGGCAATTGCACGAGGGCCCATGGCAATATTAGATGAACATTTTCCGCAGGACCCCGGAAAAGGAGCAAAGGCAGGGCAGGACAACAAATTATTGCCCAGTCATGACGTGAGTTTTCATTCGACTTTGAGTTTTTGCATAAAATTTCAATAAGGCCAAGTAAGCAAATGAGTTTTCTTCGAACCGTTTTTCTTATTCCCTTTGTTTTCCAAGTCCCCGTTTCCGTTCCCCTACCCATGATATCGGGGTAGATAAAGTACCAATAGTTTGTTTTAAGACTGTCCCTAGTGTCAAATTGAGCTAATCAGGCTCAGGTTGTGCCCGGGAAGTTATCGTAACTGGGGATAATGCATCATTTTGTGGTCAAAATGGCAAAAGCGTTAAGTTTTTATGGCCAACGACTTTTTGGATCTAGACCAAAAATAATCTCCTGCTGTTTCAGACCGAGTTTGCTTGTTTGTTTGTTGGGAGTTTCGCTCGTTTGCTGTGTATTTTATTTTATCGCTGTTGGCAGCCAGACCGAAGGCAAACCGAAAACCAAAACAACAATAAAACCAGTCAAAAAGCACTCGAAATGCCAAATGAGTTGAGTTGGCCCCGCCCACCTTTTGCCTAATGGCCAACCCCCCCAAGCCTCCCGGTGGGCGGGGAAAACTCAGGCTTTTCCCTGTGTGAGAGCTCACCTTTTGCAATTAATCCGTGGCTGGGAAAACCGTCGCCTCCGACGCCGCCTTCGTCTATGTCTATGGAAATTTTTGGCCCACGAAGAGCCTGAATTTTCCACCTTCCGCCCGCCCGCCGTTGTGTTATCTTCGTTTTTCATAAACAAAATGGGAAAATCTGCTTTGGCTGCCAGCGGGAAAAACAACAACTTCCAGCTGCAATTTGGCAGCGTTTTGCGGCGCGGATTTCCCCGACCCAATGCCAACTCCCAGAAGCCCTACCGCAATTGCTACTGCCATTTTTCGGTCTCAAGTGACAAATATTAGAGGAGTCTTTATCGCTAATTAGACTTTGTAGCCGTAAATCTGTTGTCATTTGTTGTGCTTGCCATTTCTGGTACTTTTGGTCGGGCGAAAAGGTCCTGCTGTGCGAATGCAGTTTGAAGTTTGCCAACTGATGCCGGAAACATTCGAGACTCCAAGGAGTTTGGGCTAAGAAGCTAAGCCCGGGAGCTTGGGAGGCTCACTGCCGAAGGAAGCGCCAAGGGAATAGGGATCAGGACATACAGAAGTAATGGCCTGGAAGTGACTTTTAAATGAGTTCAGAAATTGTCACAATATGATCGAAGCACTTGGGCTGCAGAAGTCGTTGCTTTCATATATCCTCAGCCGACCAATGCAATAGAAAAAGGATTTCTTTTTTTTAGAACTAAATTTAAGGCATTTTTTTTAAATTTTGTCATATTTTTTGAACAAAAATAGATTCCAAAATTGTAACAAGATACTTTTATTATCTGATTTCCAAATTTGAATTCTGTTTTAGGTACTGCTGATAAAAAATATATAAATCAAAATATTATATATTTTAAATAACTTAAGAATTTTGGATAAAAGATTTAAAAAAACAAATTAAAATAAGATTATTTGGGAATGTTACACTCTATACTATAAAAATGTATTAGCGAAATAAATGTGGTAAAAATAATATATGATTTAGAAATGAGGCATTTTTTAATAATTATCAAAATAATACCCTATTAATATTTGAGTTTTTCTTGAATGCAATTCAAAGCATTACAAAATAAATCATTTAAATGTTTAAAAATAAAAAGAAAAACTTGTTGACTCCCAATACACATTTTATTAACTTATGAGGGCCAGTAATTCCAGAATTTTTGTACTGTGCCATCATGTTTATTTCTGGTGCACCACAGGCGGCAATGGCAGTGGCTAACTATGGAAAACAATGGCCTTGGATTGCATCCAGCTGCCATTTCGAGCGGATGGCAGACGAAAACGATTTCTGCGGATGCGGATTCACCAGCGAGACAAACGACAAGCGACAGCAATGGAGACAGAGGAGGAGCAGCAGGCTTTCTACGATTATACGAATTTTTTATGGCACATATGAGACTAATAGAGATTGGGTGAGGGGCGGTGCGGGATGAGGAGCAGGAGGAGGAGTAGCTGGAGCAGCTGGCGCATGCCAAGAAACGAGCCGAGGCCAGTGGCAATTTATGCGGCTCAGTGTTGCATTAAATGTACAGTGAAATGCTTGAGTTAATAAAAAAAACAAGAAATATAAAAAACAGCCGGGCGAAACCCAAAAATAAAAATGAAAATGAAAAGGAAAATGCGAATGAGAATGAGAATGAAAAAGGAGCCAAGGCCCAGAAAGAAATCCTTCAGCCGCATCTAGCTTGAAGTGTGGCCGGAAATGAAGCGTCCCCATTTGGAGGTAATAAGTGTTTTCGGGCTTTTGTTTTTGACATGCCCATGATGAAGTGGGGTATCAAGGTTTCGTCGTGCAGAATGCGACCAAATGGGGATTTATCTTTAAAATAAACGTGATCAAAATGGATTATTGGCAGTGGCTTTGATGACAAGGGATAAACAGAAGGCCAATCCATTATGGTAACAAGTAAAAAGTCCCTAAAAATGTTTTAGGTTTTTAAATGGTATACAAATTACTAGTCACTTAAAATTGTAAATATTTTTGGGACTGTGCTTTTCTATTACTTATTAAAAGTTATTTTCGTGATTTAAACTTTTAGGTACCAACTCTTAAGATTTGTTCCAATCCAAGCAACCCTACACGGTAACCTTGCGTCTAATCCCTTCCCCGTTTAATGGGAATAATCCAACAGATCAATTCCGTTACTCCTGTTTTTCATTCCGTGTTTCTTCGCTGCTCCGGAATTATTCTCTGAGACGAATCGTGAACGAATCCCGGGCCTAACCAAGCGCAACCAGAAACTTAGTTAACATACGCACGCACACACACAGGCGCACACGGCTCACTTTCCCCCGGTGAAAGTGTGTGTGGCATGTGTATGATAAATAGCTTTCAATTTATATGCCTCGAGGGCGGTCAGGCCAAAGTTTTTGGCTCTGGGATTGCGAGGGAAACGGGCGAAGACTTAAAGGTGTTCAAGGGTCATTTATCAGGCAGAGCGGCAACATTTAGCGCTACCTTCAAGCCCCCAACACACACCTACCCACCTACCCACACTCACATGGGTGGCAGGATGTGGAGGTGTGTCTAAATATACCTGTACATGTGTCTGTGCGGCCAGGAAATTTATGCCCTCCGTCTCCAAGGGGAGGCTGCCTAGGGATGGGCAGGGGCGCCAACTCCTCCGACTAGTGGAGTATTCATTTCGATCTGAAAGTGAAAATCATTTGCAATTGTGGCAGTTGCCAGTTGCCAGTCGGCGACTTGTAATGGCTTCGTAGAGCGGTCGAAATTACTTTAACCCGCCAGCTGGGTCCACAACTAACTTCTCCTTCTGTTTTTTGCACAGAGAAAAATATTTTGAAATTGTAGTTAAAAACCAAACTGCCCAACTGGCACATCTGTAATAGCTAGCGGAAAAATAATTAAATAAACTGAACTGAAAAACTTAACATCATAAAAACTAAATACGACTTTAAGAGATTCTGCAGACCACACCAATAAATGGGGCTAAGAAAATAAATATTATTGAAATTGGTCAGATGAAATATATCTAAAGATTATTTAAAAATGTTCAGTTCACAGAGGAAAAAATATTATACATTTTAAAACCGCTTGTAAACTGTATTCCAGCAATATATCGTTACATTTCGTATGCGATTCAGAATAAAATAAATAAAATAGATACCATTTTAAAATGGTAGACAAATAGCACTACTTTTGGGACTGTGTAGCTCCTTGCCCCGCCTGCCTCTCCATTAAATGAGTGAGTAAATGTGTGTAGCTGTCGACAGGTGTGCAAGTAATTACACTCACACCCATCATCAGCAGCTATCGAAGGGGGCTGGGAATCGGGGGCTGTTAGTTGAGCGGGGGGCGTGGCACGGCCTGGCCTTTGCATACCCGGGCACACAATTTATATTTGCCAAAGCTGCCGCTGACGCTGATGCTCGGGCATCAGGGCTTCAAGGCAGACAGCCAGTCAGTCAGGAAAAATGGTTGCCATTTCCTTGGTCTCGTCAAAATTAATTAATTTGCTGCGCTGCTGCTGCTGCTGCTGCAGCAACGACTACGTCGGCCGACGGCAGCAGACTTAGCTTCGCATTCCATCTATCCTGCGGTTATGCCTTAGAAAGCCACCTCTCAGATCCCCACCCACACACAGTCCACAAATCAAACCGAGCAGGCAGCAAACGATTTACACTGTCCAACAAGATGATTGACGGTCCGAAGGCACTGAGAAAAATTACGCTTTTAAATTGAGTAATTAAACTTTGAGAAAAATCTTAAACAGTTTCGGATACAAAGGGTTTTCTACAGATTCAGAAGATTTTATTCGACTTGAAGGGTTTAATTGTGAATTATATCTTATTACTTCTTTAGTTTAAATACTTTAAAAAGATTTTCTTGAACCTCTCAACCTTTGTACAACTGATTAAATTGTGCTTTTTATTTTCCTTCTTCAAGAATACTTATCTTATTGCTAAGAATCAAATCCAATGTTCTTCTATTGAGCTACAAAGCAATTTCATAACAAAAGCCGGGTGTTATATGTATAACACTTGGATTTGTATTGGAAACTTTGTTGCCGAGTGAAATCAAATCCTGGGGTCAGATGCTATTGATTACCAAAGTGCGAGCCAATTGAATTGAATTTGTGCTACAAATCAAGTAAGCAACTTAGCAGCTAAACAACAACAACAACAGCCCGGGGCACAACCACCATGCCACTCCCACTGCCTCTACGTCCCTGTCAATAGCTGACCCCAATCAGAGGGGGCAAGACACGCACACACAAACGAAACATGGACGTGGGCGAAGGGGGGCAGCAATCAATTGCAAGGAATGCGGGAACAACAAAAAATGCCAAACAGAAACAGCAGGGGGTTCGGGGGTTAAACCTGTCTTCAAAGGCCGAATACTCCGCTACCCTTAAGAATCTGTGGTTCTCTCGGCCTTCCAGCTTATTGCCATATTTTAATATATTTCTGGTTTCCAATTATACAACTTTAAAGATGCCGATAAGATTAGATACATTTAAATCTGTCTGGCTAACACTTCGTTTTGGAATTCAAGGTTGATTTTATTAGGAAAATTGAATTATGGTATGCGTGTATTTTAGAAAGAAACTAATAACTGCATACATTGAGGAATGACATAGACTGCATACCCTATCAATAAGAAAGGGTGGCAAGGACATGGCTAAGAAGAAAATCGAAGCAGGAACAGTGCCGGATCCGCTCGCTTTTTGTGCTTCGGCTGCCCCACGTGGCAGTGAAGTGCAGCTATAAAATACTAATCCGCATCAAATGAATGGTACATCAATCTTGTGTCGGGCGCAGGCGGTGGCGGCGGATGATGCGTCGCCAGGTGCGTGAGGTGAGGAGTTCGGGGACAGCCCGGAGACCTGGGCAACCTGGGGTGTCAGGACAGCAAGGACAGCCAGGAGCCATCAACCATCCGCCGAAAAGGATGCAGGATGCACGAGCGAGCCAGCGACGACGAACTGGTGGCAGGCGCAACTTTAATTTTGTTACTAAGCCCGGTCAGGGACAGCGTGGGTTTCCAAAGGGCAAAACGGGGAAATGGGTACACAGAAAGAAAATGTATAAAAAGGAGGTTCAACATTTGACACCTAATAATTTAAATTTCACTGTATTTTAATTTTTTATTAGACGATAGTTTCTTCGGTTTAATTTATATTATAAAAAAAGTCCTTTGCGTCGAGTGGCGGATCTAGGATTTTGTTGTGAGGGGTGATATCATAACAATTTTTTTGTTGCATACTTTTTGAATACCAAAATTCCTTTAATTTTTTACCCGAGTGGGGTAAAACTTATAGTTTGGTAAAACCTATAGTGGAGCTAGGAACTTTTTATTAATGAATTTTAAATGTTTGCCATTAAATATCAAAATTATATGAATTCCAGGAGGCGTTTTTTTGGCTTAGCTTGCGTTTTGATGTTATAAAAATTTAACGATTTTGTGTAAAACTTGACTTAATTTCTTATCTCTTTAGCCGATTCAAATTTTAGGTGCGCATTACTTTTTGTAAAGTCATTAAAAGGTTCAACAAGTTATTAAATTTGGTTAAAACCGTGAATATAAAAATGTAGACACAAAAATGTAAATAAAATATTGCATTTGGTATTAAAATACAATAAATACAATCTGGATTTTTTCTGCCATTTTTATGCATATCTCACCATAGCTTCACTTTTTTCATTGACGTTGTTCAGCATTTTTAATCCTTAAATCCATATCTACAATAACCCTGAACTCATACCAATAATATATCATTCCAATGTTAGGATATAGACAATTTTTACTTAAAATCTTTAAACCTCTATAATATACAACCGCGAGCTTAGCTAGAGGAACCGCAAATGGGGCCTAACTCGTTTGGATCAGAACTTTAATATTGTGAAATCCAAACTGCGATGCACTCCAAAATCATAAAAATTTTGCACAGTGTTATTATACGTAGAAATTTTCTTTCTCTGTAGGGGAAGCGGTAAGAGCGACGACTGTGGCAGTGTCGGTGGCAGATGCCGTGGAGGAACCGCTCAAAAGTCATTTCCGCAAATGTTGTCGGCATCGTTGTCGGTGTCGCATCCTCGCTTCGAGGATTGCGGATTCCGGAGGCAGGAGACAAACGGGCAGCAAAAACTAGGGATTAGGGATTTGCGTGCACATAAATGAATTTCGTGTACGCATGGGAGGCAGTTGGGTCCTTGAAGGGGGTTAAAGGGCGCTGGCGGGTTTGAGTGGTTGAGCAGTAGGAGCCACCTAAGCCCTAAGCAGCTGCTGCCGCAACAGTAAACGTTATCTACACACGTGCAACGTGCAATGTGCAACATGCAACCAATGAGCTGGCCCCTCATTTTCCCAGCCCCCTACACATTTCCCTCCCCCCGGGCGCATTACAATCCCTACCACTATCCTCCGTTCTATTCCAGCCCCATCGTCTGTGTTTGCATTGGTGTGCAATTGTTGGCATTACGTGCCACTCTCGATTGCCATTCAATGCCAGGAGCAGCAGGATCCAGCTTTAGGACGGGAATCCTCGGCACCGGCACAAGGATGGAGGACAAGGACGGGGACGGGGGACTAGGATGGGCGGAATCCACAGCCCACGCAGAGCCGCCAACTATTGAATTACTTTCAACCTGCGACTGAAGATTGCACTTGAAATAGGATTCACAGCTCACTCGCTCTCCAAAAGCTTCAGATTTTCAATTTCCGTTTCCTTTTTTGCGCTTTTCCAGCCCGCCAATCCCACCGCCCCTGACCCTGCCCCCGCCCCACCCATTCCCCTTTGATCTGTGCGTCTGGGATTGGGACTGGGACTGGGATTGGGTCCTCCATCTTTTTTCCCCCGTTTTGTTCATGTCTAAGCAAATGGAATAAGCGCGCTCATTGCTCGGGCTTGTTGCCGATGGATAGATGGATGGATGGATTGATGACACGGGGACGGATGCGGAGGGGAACGGATGGTCGGGTGCACGGATGGATTGATGATTCCCACCGAGAAAACTATGGAAACTACTGGCATGCCCTTCGCAAGGTTCTCTGCCAGAGGTCAAGATGTTGAAAGGGAAAGTTTTCACCCTTAACTTTTATATTCAGATTTTGAGAAACAAGGAATTGAACAATACCTTTTTGATTTTATTTAAGAAAAATAACCATTTAAGTGTTTTAATTAATGAAAAACAAGGGAACGTGTTATTATGATTTAGACATCATTTAAAAAATATCTTATTCCATTTTTTTTTAAAGAATAAAGTTTTAATGGAAAAACAAAGGTTAAATTAGGTTAAAGGTTAAAAATATTAATATAATAATATTGTTTATAAACCTTTCTTATTATTATTATTATTTCTTAATTTATTAAACAAATATATGGCCGAAGGACTTCAGTTTTCAATGTCATTATTTTCTTTTAAATTAAGTATTGTATATAAGTATTTATTTATATAAATAAAAAAAAAATTTTTTGATTATACAAATATACTGTGTCGATTTTTCCAGCCTATAATATTCACTGTAACTACTTCTCACTTTCCTATAACATCTTTTTCTGCCCCGCTAAAATATGCATGGTAGCCACTAAAAATCCCCACTTATTTGGCAACCGGAATCGCAGAGGTTTTTGTGACGACCTGGCCAGAAAAAGTGAGGGGAGCGTAGTGCATTTTACAGTGGCAATGTGGATGGTGGCAGCCAGTGCACGTGCATCGGAGCAGTCGTTGCCATGGGCAACTACCACCCCCATCTCCAGGTTCACTTTCTCCGCCCCCCATCCACATGGCCTTTCCCATTCCTCCAACGGCAGTACATCAATCCTTTAAGACGCAACATTGAGTGCCAATCAACAAGTGCGTTCCATCTTGGACTCAACCTGTGCTGAAAATTCTCCGCCCCTTTTTGCACCACCCCACATGCAACAGTACGCTGAACACTTTTATTGCTAACCATTTCTTTCTTTTTCCCCACTTTTTTTACTTATTCTTTTTTTTGTGAGGTATGGCGAATGTTCTAGCAAGGATTTGTACATACATTTGTACGCTCTACACACGTTTTCAGTGTGCGGGTGAGTGAGATAGGGTGGCAGAATCGGATTGAAAAGAACTCGGCACGTATTTGTCACGTATTATATATTTATAGCAACCAATGAACCGTTGAATGCATGGACAGACTGCAGGATAGGATGTTGAATGCATAGAATGCCTCCCTGGAAAGTGCCCCTCCTGCTTTGGGTCCCCCTCCTGCATTTCGACATTGCTCATACGCCGCGTGTACTTGAGAGTTGGGCTTAGTATAAATTGAATATTCCTGGGGCTGTCTGCGGCACTGGGAAGTTAATAGTGGCCACACTGAGGTCAAAAACAACATCTTAAGTAGAAAACTCTAACATTTTTATAATTTTCTATGTAATAAAAATTAATAGTATTTTTAAAGGTATGATTTAAATTATTTATATTTGAAGTATAGTAAGAAAAATTAGAATGAATTTCCTTTGAGTTGTAAACCTTTCGATGTATTTTACAATTTCCAATTATGTAGGGGCCAATTTTCAAGTGCAATATCTGCTTTAAAGACGCTCTTCTTATTTTCTCTGTGCATGACAGAACAGGAGAGTTTGCAAACGAGAGATAGA
Source organism: Drosophila pseudotakahashii (assembly GCA_035046095.1). NCBI lineage: Eukaryota > Metazoa > Arthropoda > Insecta > Diptera > Drosophilidae > Drosophila > Drosophila pseudotakahashii. The sequence continues at coordinate 154,746 of JAWNOE010000262.1, forward strand.
GGGACAACCATCACAGTTTAATTATAATTTTAATCACTTTTGCAGCAGCAGGAGCAGCAGCAACGGCGGCGCGGAAATGAATTTTATGAAGCGTGCTCCGAACTGTCGTGCCCAACATAAACTGTTGTCAGTTCCTGGGGATCTGTGGCAGGAGCAGAAGGATGTGGGCCAGCAGCAGCAGGAGCAGGAGCGGGAACGAGAGAACGGGGAACGGCAGCTGGAGAAGGGACAGCCGACTGTCATGTCAATTCAATTTTTGTGCTTCCGTGCGCGGCGACAAGTTTTAGCCAGTTCCACGCCCCCACCCTCCCCTTTGATCCCCTGACATTTCAGCCAGCGGCACTTTATGTACATCATCATCAACACCTTTTGCCAGGCACCATTTACACGCCGTCGTCTATCCTCGTCTCTAAGTCTAATCAGCCCAGACAGCCATCAGTCGAGGGTTTGCTATCTCTTTCGCAACATCTCTCCCCGTCTCTTTCCCCGTACTCTCTGCATCCCTTTCTCCCTTTGCTTTTGTTTTCCCCTTCCCCAGCGATGTGGGTAAGCGAATCAATTTTAATGCCGCATTTGTTGCTGGGATTTTCGTGGAGAGCAAAAGGAAAAGCTGATAAAAATTTTAAATCGATGGGCAGGCTTAGAGTGTACCCTCGAAAACTGTGCCAGATAAAGCATAAAATGCTTATTACAAAATACTAATGCAAGAAATGAAATACTTTAAAAGATTTGATGTTTAAAAAAGAAAATTAAAAAATGTATTTAACATATTTGTTTTATTACAAAAATAAACTTAAAATTGCTCCTATATTATGCAAAAAATATTAAAAAATATTTAAAAAACATTAAATTTGTTAAAACGTACAGTTTATTTTGTCAAATTTTAATTTTTAATACTTAAAAAAAAATAAAACGCAGTACTCTAAATAGATTTACTTAATCTAAAACTTTCCAAAAATTTTTCTTTTCAGTTTCATAATGTTATACAACCCATCTCCCCCTAAATACCTCTTGGTGTGGCCGAAAAAAAATTATGAATTATATTTCTTTCTCGCCTCGTTCGCCGGGGCAGGCAGAACAAATTGAATCATATTTTTAACAGCGACGAAATGGGAAATTATAATTGCCAGCTGAGCATTTGCTTTAGACTCAACAAAGTTTGCACTCGCGGGCCTGCCACACTTCACTTCATTCATAGAGCGTTATGAATTAAGGCAAGTGCATATACTGTGGCCGTATATATACATTCGTGTATATATAGATAAATGTGTGGATGGGGGGACGAGGCTGCTGACATGTTTTGTCCACAGGCACGCATTCTCTTGCGGCCTGGCTAACTGGCGAGCTGGCGAGCTGGTGCTGTTGGCCCGGCTTTTTGGCTGGCAACTTTCCCAACGGCACGCGCTGCCTGCTTCCTGAATTTTCGCTGCCCCGCCCCTTATCGCCCGGAACCGCCCTTTTTGGTGACGACAAGTCAGCCTGGCTGTGTCACTCATATATGAGCCGCAAATATCCCACTCGAACCCCAGGAGCTCACCCCTCTGGGTGGCATTTCACGTTGATGCCACGCACGAACGCTTACTTTGTCGCATGCCCAACTTTTGGCTATTAAGTCATTTTTTGGCTTTTTAGATTTGCGACAAATTCCCGGCGTTGCGTCCACTAATTGCCCAGAATCTTGTGGCGGCGATACGGAATGGAGATTCAAACAGTTTCAACAGGACAGCACTGCAGCAGCCGCACAACAGCATCAGCATCATCAGCTATGTAGCTCTCCATCATCGGTTGGTCAAGTGTTTTCCACTGGCGCAGACAGAATCGAAGCAGCTGATGTTGCTTCTCTTGGCCACACAACTTCAACTCTTTTATAAGAATTTACTTGAATGAATTGTGCAGAGTTTCGAGTGGGCCAGACGACGTCGGACGACAGGCATCCGGGAAAATCGGAGGGAAAACCGGGTTGAGGAAAGGGCGAAAAAGTCGACCGTAACAATGACAAGACAAGATGGGATGAATGCAGTGGATGGCATGGAGTGATGTGCTCGATGGCCACTCAAAAACTCTATGGAAATCAATAAGAAGTGGTTGAAGACATTTTCATGGGACGGATACTAACATATTGCAAAGATTTTTTTATAAATATTTAAAATTAATAATATTTCCATTGATAAAGGGAGATTACAGATAAGTAAGAAAAAAACTGCATTTCGAAGATTTTATTTTAATATTGTAATAAGTTTATAAGTTAAGAAGATATATTGTCAGTACTATATGTTAAACAATTACGATTTTATTTGATAACTCTACAAAAATTATTACTAGCAATAAAGGAATTGAACCCAACATATGCTAAAAACCATACCGTTTTTGTACAAAATTCACCAACTGCAAAAACGGAACCGAATGTAAATGCGTAAAAAAGGCTAATTTCAGTGGCAACAGCTTGTGTGCTTGTTGATTTATGGCTGTTAACTTTGTATTGATTAAAAAAGCAACCAAACAAATGTTGACACAGCAATGATTTTCTGTTAAAAGTTCAGCGCAAAGCCAGCTAAATCGTTTGGTTGCCAAAGCGAAAAAAATCGCAAAAATAAAATCCAGTTCGTTTCGGCCTTATCTTCAACAGGCTGAAAGTAAACTTGAATAAAGTCAGTCGCAGTCGAAAACGTATAAGAAACTTAACTCCGCAGAAGGCAAACAATGGACACGGCCCAGGCTACTTAGCCACTTGACTGCACTTCCACTTCCACTGCCAGTTTTCCTCAACTCCAGCCCAGGGAAAAGTGAAAAGCTAGATTTGTCACGCACTGATGCGTCTTTAAGCGTTTTAATTACCCACCAAACGAAACGAAAGGCAACGAAACTTGAGCATAATTTGCAAACCAGGACAATAATTCACATTGTCCCTGGGCACAAAGCCACTAACTGATTTGTCCCTCCTCTTCCTCTTCCTCGGAAATAGGGCTTACCACTGCAGTTGCACTGCAAACAATTACGGAGATTTCGATTAGAATTTGTAGGCATTGCCGGAAAAAAAACCTACATATACTTTTGTATAACTTGATTAGTATCTTCAAAAATCAAACTTGTTGGCATCAAAATATTTTGTTAAATTCTTTTAGTAACCTTAAAATATTAATAGTATCGGAATTAATTTCTGGCAGAAAATTGCATTTGTTTGATAACTAATTTAATATTTTAAAATCTGTACAGATTTCTGTAATTTATTTCTATGTACTTTTCATACTTAATCTTAAAATCAAGAAATCAGTTTTATTGCTACCACTTGTATACAAATTTTCCCAGTGAAGTTTCAGTTACTATTGCAGTTGCAGTTGCATTTGCAATTTGCATTTTGGACGCTTAGGCAATTAATAGCGCACACGTAAACAAAACACAGCCGAGTCCAAGGCTGGGAAAAGGGGGCGGGGCGGTGAAAGGGGTCCTGCAAACGGTGGGCGGGGCTGGGCTTACGACAATGACGATACTAAGGTTAGGGACTATCAAAATGCAAAGCAGCAGGCAGGTAATGAAAATGCTTAATGGCTTGCAAAGTGTCACAGTGGCCGAGCGCCTGTGAATAGGCAATGGAAATTGGCAGAGAGAACCGCGGTGCGACGGGGAAAGCCCAGCCAATACGAATGCAATTGGCAAACTTAAAGCGCGTTAAATTCAACTGCTTCGGGGGCAAAAGCGGGTAGAGCACATAAAAAGTCAATTAAAAGAGGCAGTGGCAGTTGCTTTTGCAGCTGCGCTTCGGTTTGAGTTTTTTGTATTTGTACACCCGGCTGTCTGAGTGTCTGCCCACTGCCACGCCCACTGCTCATGGCTCGCTTTTCCCGCCCATTTACACGCAGAGAAATATATTAGTTTAAAGAACTTAGTGTGCATTCATGAGTCAGAAGTCAAAAATGTATTTTATAACAAAATTTAAAAATATTTGTTTGTTATATAAATTATAAATTTTATGTATTTATTTTTAGCCACTTAAAACTTTTTTATGCTTTCAAAATATTTACTCAGTACCAATAAAACTGGTAAAAATATATTTTGCACAGGAATTCCATAATTTGATTTGAAATTTAGATAAAATATTTATATGTTATCTTAAAAATGTATGAAATGTTTTTAAAAAATTTGTTATTTCTAAACATATTCCAGAATTTTTGAATCTACATTTTATGGACAAATCTATGATCAGGAAAAAGTTGTGAAGTAAATTGTAATTTCCTATCATACTCCAGAATATTTCAATCTACATTATATGGACAAAGCTCTGAACTGGTCTGGCAAAGATTTTTTAAAAGAAAATATGACAGGAGCCCACTTTTATTTCGGGTGCACTGTCCAGACTGTATGTGTGTGTGAGCTGGTAAGACTTTCGAGTGCATGAGTGTTGGCCAGCGCTTTTAGCAGAATAAACAGTGAAAGTTGCGCAAAAAGGACACGGCCAAGACACAAGTGAAAGAGTCAGAGACACACCGAGGCCGAGTGGAACAGAAGGAACAGCCAAAGCAGCCAGAGCAGCAGAAAGAGATGGCCATAAAAATGGGTGAACGAGTCTGAAAGAGTGTGAAGCATGTTGGGACCTTTGAACGTGTTGAACTTTCAAATGGCTTTGCGCGCCGCTGCCAGCTAATGGCATTACAGTTCACCCCGTTCCAGCCAGCACCACCCCTCAATCCCCACAATCGTAGATCCACCGTTTGCCACCCCCTTTCACCCATTTCCCATCTCCTCCCCCTTAACCCCTTAGACTGCATACAAAGGCCGAGAACGAGAGGGAGCGTGCGAAAAAGCAAAGTGTAACTGCAATGTGTGTCCAGTCTGTCTGCACTGCCGGGAAAAATGTGGTGTTTTGGGGAGCAAGTTAAATTGTTTTTTTTTTGTAAAAACAAAATAATCAAACTTTTTCCCAAATTATTAACTTCTTTGTATAAATTATATTGATATATAAAAAAAAGAATGCTTTAATAATATTAATTATCATCATAAAAATATTTTCCCATCCCATTGCAAATTTTATTCCGGAATTATATAGTTTATACTAGAATATACTAAACTATTGCAATTTTATTGAATTTAATTTTTTTATATATTTTAATATTTCATTTTACTAATTAAGAGTAAATCCTGCAAAAATGTTTTTTATTAAACATATTTTTAATTTTTCGGATAAAAAACCCATCTAAAATTTTGAACAGTATATGGGGGGCATGTGCAATTAGAGTGACGTACGCTTTATTGATGCCCATAGCCATTTGGCATGCATTAGAGCACACAGCACACATACATTCGCGCAGCCAAAGACATACACACACTGGCAAGCTTACATACATGGAAGCAACTTGGAAACAGTTCCAAGGTAAAAATATCAAAGTTGAAGTGCACTTTTTTATTCGTTTGTCACGCAGCACTGGGTCTATAAATTATTTCTTATGATAATTGGCTCAAACGTGGGCGAACAAAACAACCAGCAGTAAGCTGAGTTTACAGAGTGGGAAATGGGAAATAGGAAAATGGGAAATGGGGCGAGGGGACCAATCAAAGTGCAGCAACAATAACTGCAATCAATGGTTGTTAGTTAGAGCGGAAATCGGTAGAATACTGCCTGACATTTGGCCCGTAATTACCGTTATGCCACTGCCACTACTGCAAACTGCAACTGTGAGCCAGGTGAAGTGTGTTTGCTCAACAAAATAAAAAAAAAACTCTATTGCGGGAAGGTTTGTAAGTAAGTTTATGCGATTTATTTGAAGACAGCAAGGATGTTCGTGTCCTGCTAAATTAAAGTAAAGAAAGTGTCTATAACCACAAATTGTGTTTACATCGATTGCAAATACCGTTGATCATCCTGACCTGGTTTATTTTAACCATATAATGGTATTTTATGAATAATTAAAACGTAATTCAAAGACTGAGTTATTAAGTTGTTATTCTTTGGAGTTAATAAAAATATAATTTTTGCATTCAAAACGACTTACACAGATTTGATAGTTTGAGTTGAAGTTAAAAATAGATTTCATTGAATAAAGTGCAGTATTTATGAGAGACTTTTCATAATGGAAAAACTTTTGCCGTCGAATTATATTTCTTTGAATATTTATTTTGATGCGTGCGGAACTCACAGATTATTTCCGCTCGCAAAGACAGCAATTAGATGCATTTAGGAGATTATGCCATACACTTTTCATCTTGCCATAAGCCCCGAGCAATTTTTGTGGCCATACCAATTTTTCATAATCTCTTTTCCCACATATATATTATTTTCAATATGCAGTCAAAGTGAGTCGAAAGTGCGAGTGCGAGTGCGAGAGGGGGAATTATATTCTGGGAAATATGCGAGCTACTGTATCTCTGAGATATGAATTGCATCGTATGAAAATGTGCTTAATTTAACTGCTGCCAGAGTTTCTACTTCTCCCCTGCTCTCCTTCCGTTTCCCTGGGTCTTTGTCGCTGCGTAGATGATTTAAAATGTGCATAATAAGCGGCACTTGGAGAAGAATGAAAAAGAAAAACAAGCTACATATAGACTAGAGAATCAGTTGAAGAAGATGCCATGTAGAGGGCAAGGGAGGCGGTCTGGAATACATTTGAATCACAAAACTAGCAAATAAATAACACAAGCAACGGGAATGTGTAAGACAAACACACAAAAAAAAAAAAACAAAGTGGAAGGGAGGCTAGTTTTGGGCACCGATGATTACTATACTCTAGCGCAAATGTATGGTTTCAAGAGCAGAAAGTCTAGAAATCTAGAATATTTATCATTTATTCTAGGTATGAATGTTTCCTTAAAAACCCAGTTATTAAAAAATGTATTTTGGTAAAGGAATTTATGTTATAATATAGATATTTGTGCCGGTTATCATGAAAGGCATTATAAATCGATGGGTTCATCACAAAACTGTTACTGAATAATAATTTAAAATATAATCAGGGAGTTTTATAACTGAAGGTCAATCGTAATGATAGGATAGTGGATTCTTCTTTAAACAACTTATTAGACAGGAATTCCAAGATCATTGCAATACCCATTGTTAGGGCATTGAAATAGGGAAAAAATTCGAAAAAGACAAAACGAGCAGACAAATGGCAAACGGGATCGTTGGACAGCCAACAAGGAGAGATAGTGCGAGGACGAATGAGGAGGGAGGGATGGAGAGGGGAGTGGAGTGGAGTGGCAAAAGTAGATGGGTAAGAAAAACATATTCAAATTTAAAATTTCGCCTGATTTTGCCGCTTTCCCCGCTTTAGCTGTTTTCGTTAGCATTTTCGCCAAAAACAGCGCGAGACGTGGAACTTTTCGCACATGCAGCTGGATGTGCGAGTGTGTTAGTGTGCTAGTGCGTTAGTGTTGGTGCCAGTGCGCATATGTATGTGTTTACAGTTAGCGGGCGCCAAACCAAGGTGTCGCCATGCACCCAAAATCGTTTCAGCGTGAATACATTTGCCCCGTCTCCATGTGTCAACCCCCGGCCACGCCCCCTCCCCCGATCCCACCTGCCGCCCCCCTTTGCATATCCTGCAATTTCGACAGTGGTACCGGTACTGGCACCACACAGGCTCAAGTTAACTCCATTTCCCTGGCATAGTAATTTAGTTAAAATATTCAAAAAGTTTGCGCAAGTATTTTTGCTATGCGTACGAAGATGGAAAAATGAATTCGATTTTTAGGGACAGTTTTTGAGGGGTGCGGGGGAGTTCAATTTACCCATAACTTATTTGTGGGGGGATATTTTTAGGCGGGTGGGATGATGTGCTTTGGAATGCCTTCATCGGTATTTATGCTGAAATCTGAATTTATTAAACATGCATTGTTTTCGGGTATTTGAAGTATTCGCATTCAATCATTGTGGTAGACATTTTTGGATTAAATAGTAGCTTTAAAACTTAAAGGCACACTATAATGCTGTGTTTACTTGTTTATAAAATGTTTTTTAGAAATAATGCAATGAAATTCGATTAAAATGGATTCGAAGGGAAACTAAAAATAATAGTGTCGTTATTTCGTCGCTTTTTTAATTGCCAATTAATAAAATGAATTTTCCTCCAGCCTTCATCTACATTTCCACTTTTCCTTTGCCACTTCATGGGCGGATCCACGGGGGGTGATACGGGTGATATATCACCCCCACTCGGGTAAAAATTGAAAGGAAATTGGTATTCAAAAAGTATGCAACAAAAAATTTGTTCTAATATCACCCCCCACAACAAAATCCTAGATCCGCCTCTGTGCCACTTTATAACCAATTTTGAGTGGTTTCGATCCACTGTTTTTGGCCAGGCCATACCTTGAAAACGTTCGTAGCTGGCGAAATGTATTCGCATTTTCGCAAACGCGCTGCATTAATTACCGCAGCAGCCTCCAAGCTTGAATGTGTATGTTTGTGTGAGCTAACACGTTAGCCCGGCACGGTTAGGTCCTCCCATCATCCCCCTAGCCCCTCCCTCCTCTCCCTCCATGGCAGGTGCTTTAGGCCGCGCAGAGGAGTGGAATTTGGGGGTGAGTGAAGAAGGAGGTTGGAAGGGGGCCATCAGAGCTACGGAATGGAGCACGGTCAGCGCTTCACTTTGCTTCGTTTCGTTTCGCTTGGCATCGTTCGCTGGCGCTGATATGTTAAGCTGCATTTTGGCTTACAAAAATATGGAGAACAGTTCCCAGCCAGCCAGCAGTTCTGGGCACCTGCAAATCCTTTTACCTCGTTTGGACATTTTGTGATGTATTACGTAAGTGCGGCATTTGTGGTCTATATAAAAGAGAGTTGCAAAATAGCCCCTCGCCCAAGCACACAGCCACACTGAAGCACACTCGCACACAGGCATGGTCACACACACAGCAGAAAAATAAGAGGAAGATGAAGAGAGCAAGAGAGAAAGAGAGAAAGAGTTGGCATTGGAAATGCTTAAATGATGAAGCGAGTTCGTCCCTTTAAAGTTGGCAATGAAAAAGTTTCATATTTGTGAAATGGATATGGAAAAGGATTGAGCAACTTTGAATGGTTATGATGAATGCTTGTGGCGGGGCAAGGCAGAATTTCGGGGGTATGTGAAAAAGCAGCCGCCAATCCATTAGATGCCCAGACAACTTATCAAAATAAACAAATTTTAATTCTGAATAAAGCCCTTTAAATAAGTACGTTTTGGGTGACTCAATTTGTTTGCGATTATTAAGTTCAATTTGGTAATTGCTTTATATTTTTCATTCTTTCAGTTGAAGTTTATTTTGAGCCAATTGAATGAGATTTTTATTAAATTTTTACAACTTAGTTCTTTATGATTTACTTTATTTATCTTTCAGTAGACTTATTCAGATTATTATAAACATTGATAAATAAGTGTGAAGTAAAGTGTTTTTATCTTGAAACGTTTTTATTCATTTTCTGTGCGTATAAATCCCCACTGAATCGGATTTTAATATTTTACCATAAATTAAATTGCTATTATTAATCTCTTAATTTCCCTTATTTTCAATCTTTAAACTTTGTTTGAGTGGTTAAGCTAAGTTTATTGATTCCTTTCGGTTTTTTTTAGAATGCTGCTTTTGGTCTTTCTAATTGATTCTCTGTCGAGCATCGACAGCACTTCCTCCTGTTGTTGACCACAATATCCGGAACTGGAACTGGAACCACAACCTTGTCACACACACACACACACATACACGCAAGCAAGAAGAACCCACACATGAACACACCACAAACTAAAAGGTTTTCGGTGCGTCCAATGCATAATCAACAAGCAGCATATATTTATGGCCTTGCCAGACGATGGCAATATAAATCAAAAGCTTTTGCAACTCCATCCATCATCCGGCTCGCAGCTTGCCTTTGCCACAACCCCACTCTTTGCCACGCCCCCTCCGACCACCCAATTCTTGCCACAATTTTCGCACGAATTAAATGCACATTTGCACCTCCCCCGACCCGAAAACTCGTGCTACTCCAATTACTAAGAGCTGCAGGTCCTCGGGCGGTTACATTGCACTTGGTCGCTCTGGGCATTGTTACGTCACATTGTGGCTATATGTTCGTGTCGTACGGAGGGGACAAATATTAATGCGCCACTGAATTTCCAAAAAATTCCCTTAAATTCTGCTTGGTCTATAAACTAAGATGCAAAAGGAACTGAACTAAACAGAACTGTATGTAATAAATTATGATTATAGATAAATAGCTCATAGATTTCAATATTAATTTAAATATAATATTAATAAGAGTATTTTTCTAACTCTCTATTTTGAGCAACTTTATTTGTTATTAGTTCTTAAATAAGCAAAATTATAAAAATACTATACCCAAAAAAAATCGATATGAAACGTAGATCGATTTTACAATATGTAATATCAATTTTAACTTGATATGGGGTCAGGTAAATTTGATATGGTCGAAAGGAGTTTTTCATATAAAACCCATATGGGTTTAGCATAACCAGAAATTTACATGGACATATCGATTTTACGGCGACATGCTTTTTTTGTGTGTATGGGATATAGGTACAAAAATATGCTTCTAATTTTTAAATACTTTAAAAAAGATCTTGAACTTGACTTTACTTTTTCAATTTTTTTAAATCCCAAAAGTACAATTTTTAAGTGTTCATTCATAAACTAAATAGACAGAAATTAAAAATTAAAAATAAAATAAAATTTATTTCATAAACGCCTAAATTTCAGATGTTTTTATCACTGCATAGCTATATGAGAACAGCAGGGATAAGCGATTAAGGAAAACCAAAGCGTGAAACTAGGCAAAAAGGATGCAGAAAACTGGCTCAAAGGCAGGTGGCGTACCAAGGCAAGATGCCGAGTCTGAAGTTGAATTTGAAGCTGAAGCTGAAGTTGTCCTCAAATTGAAGGCAGCAGGCGGATGCAAATTGGGAAAAAGGGAGTACAAAAAGGGAAAATAAGAAAACACATAAACAGGGAAGAAAGCGGAGAAAGCGCTCTGGCAGTTTAGAGAGCATCCTTGTGCTGTTGGCAAATTCAATTCAAATTTTGTAAGCATTAAAAATTGTTGTTGGCCTGACTGCAGAAAACTTGGGAAACTCGCCGAAAGGAAAGTCGCAGAAAGCGACGCGAAATAAAAGTGATTGTAAGTGCCAGCAGCAGCGGGAGGGAAAGCGAAACAGGGGGTATTTGGCGGGTAGGGAAAATGCCAGAGAAAGAGGCAAAAAAGCAGCAAAATTTATGAAAAGATAAAAGACGCAGGCGTTCATTCAAACATAACACACACAGATACACACGCCCACACACCCAAACTCAGGTGAGGACAAGCAATTTTAAATGGCGGCAGGCGGCCTAAGTACACTAAAAGAAGTGTTTCACAAACAATAGTTAATATTAAACAAAGATATTAAGTCAATAAGCAAATATATTTATTACAATTGTGCTACAGAAATTTTAAGGGAATTAAAACCTTTTAAAAAAGAGAGAAACATATCCTATTTGTTCCAAAAATCAATAGAAAAAAGCAAAGAAACAACGTCCATTAAATAAACAGCATTCTTTTAGAAAGCTATATAAAAAGTTTCAAGCCAGTATGGATTAGACTTTCATGGTCGAATTTATCAGGAATAAATAAACTTACAGTTTTCAAATTACGAAATAGTTTTGATTTTCTTAAAATTGGTCTGTTTTAAAGTGCAGAAATATAAAAACCTATTCTTAATTATTACTTCATTATGTTAAAAATATTTTATTTTCATATTTATTCTATAATGATTTTTGTTGTAAAATATTGCAATTAATTTGTTAATTTCCAAATTCTTGAAACACAATCCATAAAGATATATTGTTTTTTTTAATATTTTTTGAGTGTAGCATTGGTTAGGGGGTGTAGGAGAACGCAAAGCGGATTCTCCCCGTTTGGTGGCTGCCACTTGAGGCCGCATTACTTCAACTTTGAAGATGCTCGAACGCCTTGTGCCTTGCCTTCGACGCGGGCGACACCTAGCGTGCACAGCTGGAAGCTGCATTCGGTGGCAGGAAGAGAAATTCTGGTCGGATGGCTAAGGGCGGGCGGCGACCCACTGTCCTCCTCCAGCATCCCCAACATCTATGCTATGTAATATGCAAACAGATTTTTTTCACTTTCATTGGGGATGTTGTGGCTCCCACCCACACCCACACCCACACCCACACCCACACCCACACCCACACCCACACCGCATCACCCCCTTTCACTGCCTCTTCATGTTGCTTGTTTGCGGCAAACACAACACCCAAGCCCGCTCCACCCCCTCTTTTAACCACAGAACGTTTGCTGAAAAGAAGTTTTTTAGCAACTCAGCAGAAAAAGAAAGCACGATGAATGAGAGGAGGGGGTTGGTGCTTCGAAGGCTTTGTCTGTGGCAGCACATTTTGAAAATGTCCTCGCCAGTGGGACAGTGTTGCCTAATGTCATGTGCACTCCACCCCACAAACCCCCTCATAGCCACCCCCTCGCCACCCATCCCTTTTGTTTGAGGGGTGGCAATAAAAACACGCAACAAAAGCTGAAAGCTGCAACACACAAAACATTTAATCCCACTTTGCACAACTAGTTGAAAATGCAAGCTTGCAGCTACCCCTCCTCGAATTTACAACCCTCCGTCCCTTTTAAGCCCCCCACCCCCATTTCAGCACCCCCTTTTGTGCTGGGAGCTGTGGGACCAATTGGCAAATTAACTTTCAATTCAATTCAATGGCAGCATTTGAAAGATACATTAACACCTGCCCCATAGAGCAATTGAAATTGTCTACAGAGAGAGAAAAATATTATAAACTTCATATTGAATTGTTAAAAAAAAAAAAGCTTAGGCAATAACCGCTAGAAAATCATATTAATCGCTCGTCAACATACAAATATTAATAATAATATTAATTAATAATAAAAATAATTAGGTGCTTTAAATTTAAGATCTAAATAATTAGAGATTCTCGTGACAGTCATATTTAATGGTGCTTGTTAAAAATAAATTATGTTTTAATTTAGGTGATTTATTTTTTGAGTGTATAGAACCGGAAACTGAAAGAGTAGGAGAGACCGATAACGGTATAGATAAAGGGAAGTTTAGTGCATGCCACGCCCCCTTGGGGCGATCTCTCAAGCCTTTTGATTTCGCTTCTTGTGAACTGAATGGCCCGTTGTGTATTTCCCCGAGTGTGTGTGTTAAATTGAAAAGGTTAATCGAGTCAAATTTGTAATGATAGTTAACCTCCTTCCCCCAACGGCTTCACCTCTTTTGACATTAAATGTCAGCTGGGTTGTCGATAATGCCGATTAAATAAGCAGCAGCTTGAAATGAATTTGCTTATTCTAATTGATTTTGGCGAGACCTTAATGAATGCGATAAAATAAACAGAATAAGCAGTTTGAAATTTTAAAGAGAGCTTCTTTAAATTTAAATATTGCCATTTCCAGGATGTCGCACAAAAAACAAACGCGTCCCTAATTTATTTAATTTATTTATAAGAACTGGGTGGACAGACACCCTTTATTTTATTACCATAATAGTTAAGATAAATCGAATTTTCATCATTGCTCAGTTAAAAATAGTCACCACTAGTAAACCAAAAAAAATTACGAGAATTTATAAATATATATATTTTTTTACTTTGTAATCTTGTTACATTTGCAATTTTATTCTACAATTTATTTTGCTTTGTTACTAAAAATGACAAGGAAAAAAATGTATCTTAAAGTACACTTCTTAACTGATTGTGAGTTATTCCTTTATGCACTATTCATTGGTTTAGTACAGAAATAATTTTCGTTTCCAGCTGTACCCCCGAAAACTAATATCTTCATCTCTGCGTCCTCAGCCATTTCCGCATGTATTGGCCGTAACTCAATTTCCCTATAGCAGTTATTATGATGGCTCCGTGGAGGAGGCAGTCCACGCGGCTTATCAGCGGCTGAGGCACTAAATCAACTTCTGCCTCGGTGCCCCATTAACCCCGCCCCCGAGGAGTGGCACAGTTGTTACCTATCCCAGATAACCCCCAGATGCCCCACCTTTTGTGCTATGTCACCAGCAACATTCTGCCAGGACGAAAGATAAAGCCAAGCCAAATCCAGGACGAAATCCACATCACAACAATTTGCCGACGCTCTTAAGCCGTTCCGAGAAAGGACTGCGAGAAATGGCAGGGAAAAAATAAAGAACAGAATGAATAATTGCCAATATGCCACAAATTATTTCAAATGAAATGTGAGTCCCGACCACAAACGAGCTCGTAAAATATGTATTTATGATTTATAAGCACACACACACACACAACACACAACACACAAAAAAATTCCAAAAAACTAGGAAGGCAAGCTACAGAAAAAAAAGTACAAATATATATTGTGCAAGGCAACCTCGTAGATAAAAGTTTGACAGTATCGGGGGCGTGGTCGGGGGCGTAGTTGCATTGAAATGCAAGCGAAAGAGTTCGGACTCGCAGTCAAAAAGTTGGCACAGCCAATGAGATAGATTTTGACATGGACGGAGGCCAAGCAGGAGCCACTTAAGCAACGTCTGCCGCCCTCGCGTCCTTCGAATCTGGGGGCAACTGATCCGCCGGAGTAGATTGCCAAACGTCAGGACACGGCGGACACAAAGGTAGCAAAAACCCCAGAAAGTAATGGGTACCGTGTGGGTAGACGTTACGAGGATACCCTGGGGGAAGCGGAAGCTCAAATGCAATAGTTTAATTGTCTAAAAGAAGAGCGTGGTTTTATCTGGGATAAAATCCGAAGTTACAATATTTATTTTACGTAATAAAATACTTATGAAATGACGCAAAAAAAGTATATAGAGAAAAAAATATATTAAAATTAAGTATTTACGAAATTGTTAAATTTAAAAAAAGTTATAATAATATAAGTGGTTCAATTTAAATAAATATTACAATGCTTAATATAAATGTAACCCTTTAAAAAAAAAGTTTTTTTCTTCATTATAATAATTAAGATTGATAAGAAATAAAGTTTAAATACAATATTGCTGAGGTTATTAGTTCTCATAAAGGCTGTTCCTTTTCTGGACATAGCTTAGAAAGCGATAAATGCAATGGGCGTACCTTCTTACAGGGTATCAATAACTTAAGCTAAATAGAACTGCCTGCGTTTGCTTTTCCGTTTCCCCAGAGGTATGTGCTGCAATGTTTGCGGCACACAAAAAGCGAAAATTGAAAGGTAGCCAAGGCGGGAAAGTGGGGAAAAGCGGTTCGGGGTGGAAAGGGTGGAAGGGAAAAGCGGGCCCTGGCCGTAGGGAAAAAAAGGAAAAAAGCGGCCGAAAGTCGAAAGAGCATTTGCAATAATAATAAGTTGTTTACGGCGCGTGAGCTAGCATCAAAACAAGCGCTGACATTTAGGGGCGGACACGAACACGGACTTGGTAAATGGACACGGAGTTTTGGACATGGCCGAAAGGATGTGCAAGGAGACATGCAGTTTGGCTGTCTCCAGCCTTCTATCTCTTTTTTTTGGCCAATTCCCGGCCTGGCATTTCCTTGAAGACGTCGCCAAAGTGGCGCCAGCTGGCGTGGCTTTTCCGCAACTCGACAAAAAGCTTGACGCCATTTTTATGAATGAAAAGCGCTTTCCACGCGCCAAAGCTTGAAGAGAGATTTTAAGAGAGGCGCATAAGGAAGAGAGGAAAGAGAGCCGAAAGAGAGCGGCACGCGAGAGAGAGCTTGGCAGCAGCAGCTGATTGGGAGGTTTCTCGCGTTGCACGTTGCACGTTGCTGCCGTGTTTTAGTTTTAGTCACGTGCCAGGCTTCAAATCAAACAGGATGATGGCACATTAAAGGACCATTTGGCTCGACTAACGAGCTGCAACTTCGTGGCTGCAACTTCGTGGATGCAATGATTGCTACTGCTGTTGTTGTTGCGCGGGGTCATGCAACTTTAATATGTAAACAACACCTCCTCCCCCTGTCTGTGTGCCGGTGCGAGTGTGTGCGTCTACCGGAAGCAGACATGTTGTGACACTCTTTGACTTGACCTCAGCAGCAGCAGCAACACTAACAACACCCCTACAACACCAGCAACATCTGCTGCAGCAACACCAGCCAGACTAGAGCCATAAACGCATGTCAATCAGAGCCAACTGCCAGCTGACATTATAACAGAAAAGCAAGCAGAAACCCAGTAAAAAGCCAGAAACAACTTGCAGCAGCGAGCAGCGGGCAACATCAGGAAGCAACAACAAGAACAGCAACAACAACCGACAACCATCCGTGTTGTCTGCAACAACCGAAATAATTTTCGGTTATGCAAAGGAGCTACAAAAATTTTTGGTCTGACCCAGTTTAAGGCCAGCAGCAAAATGGAGGTCTCACTCACACAGACTTCGAGTTACGTGAGGTCCTGGCCGATTGCGGGTGGCTTTTGGCTAGACTAAGACCCACGTACACATATAAATATATATATATATATATGTATCCCTAGGAAGCTCAGGAAGTCGGGAAAGAAGTGGTAGTAGATTCAGCTAGGAAGACACGTAGCGCACAATTTCGTAATAACTTAATCGATGTCGACTCTGGGAGGATTTTTACCATCTCTTCGATATTTTTTTGTGCTGCATACCCTAAGAGTGATTTGGAGTGTATTAGTTAAGAGGATACTAAGAAAACAAGTCATTCCGATTTTATAAAAAAATTTAATTTAAATCGAAATTCAAGTTTAATGAAAACAGAAAACAAGAAAGGAAGCTAGCTTCGGCCAGCCGAAGCTTATATACCCTTGCAGATCATTCCTATTCATGTACAAAAACATAATATTTAAATTAACTTGCGTATATGTTACAACAATCCAAATTTTAGCTGCTTTCGTATTACTTCGGCATTAACTTTTTGATCCTTCCTATGGCAGCTATATAATATAGCCGTCCGAATTTTGTTAAATTTTATTCGAAATTTTGAAATGTCAAAGAAAAGTCATATCCCAGAGGAGAAGACAATGTAATAAAAATCAACAAAGATATAATTTTTTTCCTATTAATTTCCATTTAATTTTCCGACCGTTCCTATGGCAGCTATATGATATAGTGATCCGATTTTATAAAAATTTAATCCGAAATTCCAAAATATTTAATAAATAATATTCCCAAGAGTAGAAAGTAATATTTCAAAAAACATCAAATCTAGAATTTTTTGCACGATTTTTTTTTCGATCCTTCCTATGGGAGCTATAAGATATAGCTATCCGATCCGGCCGGTTCCGACTTATATACTACCTGCAATAAAAAGAAGACTTTTGGGAAAGTTTCATTCCGATAGCTCAAAAACTGAGAGACTAGTTTGCGTAGAAACAGACGGACAGACGGACAGACGGACAGACGGACAGACGGACAGACGGACAGACGGACGGACAGACGGACGGACAGACGGACATGGCTAGATCGACTCGTCTAGTCATCCTGATCAAGAATATATATACTTTATGGGGTCGGAAACGTCTCCTTCACTGCGTTGCAAACTTCTGACTGAAATCATAATACCCTCTGCAAGGGTATAAATATTATAGCAAAATACATAAAATAAATATCATTAAATAAATACATTTTACAAAGAAAAACAAATATAGAATATTAAAATTAGGAATTTAAATGAATATTTACTCTAATAATTCGTTTCTAGATAAAGGACAAGTCGAATTAGGTGCAATAAATTAAATTTAAAAATTAATATATGTGAAAAATCAATTAGTAAAATATATAAAGGGAACAAATTCCTCCTTAACCAGAATTATTGAAAGAAAAATGCTATCAAACTTTATTAAATAGAAATTCCTAAAGCAGTTGAGGGTTAGGGTATCCGGGTGTTCATTGCTCCCAATCCGTCTTCTGCCGGCATTTCCTTCATTTTTCCGCCGTGTGTGTGCGAGTGTGCGAGAGAAGCCTATCAAGTAGGAGCTCGGCTTTGGTAGCAGGCAGGAAGTTGGCAATATATTTGACTGCTCTGCGAACGGAAGCGCAGCTAAGGCCCCTGACAATGGTGCGGTGACTTGCCCCCTAATGGGGAAAAGTGGGAAAGTGGGAAAATGGGCTGGCTGGGCTGGGCTGAACTGTGCTGAGCGGTTAACAACCGTTGGGGAAAATGTCACTTAGAGGCACTGCAGCCGGCAGAGACTCAAAAATAGAAGGGAAAACGGTGAAAAACGTGCTGCAAGGGAAAAAGGGAAACAGGAGCAACGAGCTGGAAACAATGAAGGCAAAAGTTGTCGCTGTTCAGTGGTTTTCGGTGCGAAGTTCGGTTTGCTTCAACTTCTAATGAGACTGAGAGCTGGAAGCAAAGATATAGAAGTGGCTTTCATTATTGAACTCGGACACTCGAGGATAAGAATATTTACCTTGGCCGTGTCAAAATTGCCTGGCACCAAACAAACTGGCCACGAACAGACGAAAAACTTGCAGTTGTTCAAAGAAAATCAGAGCCGCAGAACCAATATAAAGGTTGAAAAGTACACAGGAAATAACAAGCTTTCACTTTAAATTAATGAAAATATATATTTCACGATACATTTAATACGCTTATTATCCTGTAACGAACTTTATTGTTAGATGATAATAAACTTATAATTAAAAGTTTATGATTTCTGCTAACTATTTTTTAAGCAATAAACTTATCATCAACTTAATCCGTAGTTTAAAAGAAAACTCTTTTAAAAATAATAATAATGTTTTAAACTTTCCATCAGTTAAGATGATAATTTTAATTAACCTTAACTTTAACCGGAGGTTAAATACTCATATACTTTTTGTACTAATTTTGTATATATTATTTTAAATTTAATAGTGTCTAAAAATACACAGGTATATAATTGGCTTTTACAATGTTCATCTCATAGTAAAATAAACCTGGTGACTAAAATCTACGGGCCAACAATAAAGCTAGACCTTATAGTTGAGATATTTTCTCTGTGTGGGAGACGTGGTTCTGCAATTGAAATGGGCCCAAAGACACACCGAAGGCATGGCCCAAACAACAAACACATAAAGTCGATAACCCTGCCAGGATGGCGAGTGTGTGTGACGTGAATCGGGGGATATATGGAGGAGGAGCTCCAGGAGCTGTGTGCTGCAGTGGCTCGACTTTTGTGCCCGACTGTCTGACTGCATATTTGCTCGTCTGCTTTGCCTATTTTTAGGTTTTTTTCTTTATTTTCCCTTATTCGCCAGCTCAGAACTTGCGACTTATGACTTCCCGAGCCGACAAAAAACCAAAAGACCCAAAAAAAAAAGTAAAGAAGGAAGGGGGCCGAACAGACACACACACATAGAGGAGAGACTCCCACAAGTTCGGTGTTGACACTCACAGCGCTCATTAAATGTTCTGCACCCAACCATCTCTCTATCTTTGGCAACTAAAAGTTGGTAAAGTTTAGTTAGCTGGGCTCCTTTCGTATTTGCTCGAGTTATAATGTTCTTGTTAAGATTTAGCAAATTGAAAAACCAGGAGGCGGCACGCCGTGCTTTAATCTACATTTTTAGGATCCCCAACCCGTCATATCTGCCCCCTTTTTCTCCCCTTTACCGTTATAATAATAATAATAGTTTGTTGTTATTGCATAATTTTAATGTGTCGTCCTTAATTTAAATGCTTCCGCTGCACACGGAGCACTAGGCGAATCCTTGGCAACGTCACGACATGGCCTCGTCTTGTATTTTTCCACCTACCTCATCGCTCTGTCTCTATCTACTGCCCTATAGTCCTCTTTCTCTGTCCCTATCCCTCGCTGTCTGCATTGTCGTGTTCCGTTTTTGGCTGCCAAAAAATTGTCTATTAGTTGGGCCAGAATGAACATTCCATAATAATGGCATATGACAAGCGCCACATGCGGCTGCAATTGAAGGAGAAAGCTGGGCGGGGCGGAGATCCTGGCTGGGTAGGTACAGGATAAGGCTAGATGCTTATTAATTTAAAATTTACGTAGCATGCACTTAGGCGCCGTCCCTTAGAAACCCAGAACCCAGAACCCCGTCTGAAAATCTCCGCATCCAAAACGGTTTTAGGGGCCCAAAGGCTACACGACATTTTGATACTTCGTACAAGTTAATTAATTGTTGGCAGGACGAGAGCGAGTAGCTGGTCCTGCAGCCCCACTCCCAGACGATCCTATATACACACACACACATACATACTATATATTCAGTGTCACTTGTGTAAATATTCAAACCAGCAACGCCCCCTAAAGTTGATAGCCAACACGAGAAAGCGGCGGAAAGATGAAGGAGTCGTCGCTGCAGCGGGTGAAACAACAACGTGTCTAGGACTTAGAGCCAAAGGCGCAACAACACGGCCAGAAGTCCAGGACATTCGCACTCACAACCGGTAACAGAATAATAGCTATAGTGATAAAAGTCTTTTATTATAGAAAAGTTTAAGTGACTTCAAAAATATTTTATTTACAAAATGTTTAAACTATTTAATTTCAAAATTTACATAAACACAAAAGACTTCACTTTTTAAGATTCTAAATATTTAATAGCAACGTTAAATATTTAATGCATTTTAAAGAATATTAAACTAAATAAACTTGCATCATACAATATTACTTTACCTGTTTAGAAATAAGTGAAAATCAGAAAATTTTTGCTAAAAACATTGATTGATTTTTGTCTTGTATTTTCTTAAATATTTTTTAAGGTTTGAATACTTAATTTATTTAGAATTTAGTAATGATAGAACTTATTGAAAACTTAAATCATAATTCAAGATCATAATACAAATTGCAAGGCAAATGTATGCACACATATTTAGTCCATTTAATAACAATATTTTATTAAAACTTTTCAAATAAAAACATTTATGCCAACATCCGAAACTTGGCCTGCAATGCTGTTATTCTGACCGCAGCTGTTCAGATGAAAAACGAGACGTAGTGAGCGGCATGTGTGAACTTTTTAACCAAACTCGTGCCAAAGTCAACAAAACAGCGAAACTGGAGACAGAAGATGGGCCAGAGGAAAGAAGAGCAGGCGGATGTTGGAGAAGGAGAAGCAGAAGCGTAGGGACGAGAAGCCATTGGCCAACTGGCAGGACATTAAATGCAATGCAAAAGCGAACGCAGGCGGATGGTCGGTGCACGACAAACCATTCTATCAGAGCCAAGATGCGGTGGCCACAGCCTCGGGATAATCACATTCAAAAGAATATGAAGCGAGCTGCAAAAACATCAGCGAAGATAGAGCGGGAGGATGTGGGTAAAAAACGAGTACACCGTGAAATAATATACCTCTTAGTGATAAAAAAAATAATAGAACATGTATGTACATGTAAACTAGTCTAGTAACCGAATCAATCTTAAAACGTATTGATATTAAAAAAAAAGAACTAAACATTTAATAGGGTTCTTAAAAATTTGATTTCCAGAGTTTTAAATTCTTTTATAATTAATCTAACGAAATATTCTCACCAAATATTTTAGATATAAAAAATTCGTAAACCATTTACTAAGGATATAAAAAAAATTTTTTTTTTCAAGATCAAACGACTTTTATATTTAGTTTTAACTGAAAAATCATAAGAAATTGCTTGATTTTAGCATCGTGCGGAACGAAAAGTAAGTGTTCTTAAAAATTTAATTTATAGAGCTCTAAGTTCTCTTATAAGTGCGCCTTAAAGTATGCTTTTACGTATATTTCTATCGAGAAATTTTCACCAAATATTTTATATAAACAAAATTCCTCATCCATTTACTGAGGATATTTATAAATGATTTTTTTTTCAAGAACAAACGAATTCTTTATTCTGCTTTAACTGAAAAATCCTAAGAAATTGTCCGAATTTCGCATCGTGCAGAACGAAAAGTAAGAGGGTGATAGTCAACGACTGTGAAAGAAACAGGAAATGTTGCACGGCAAATTCAATGCGAAGAAAGGGAAGCACTGAACTTTGACTGATGGACGCACTGAGTGACTGGCTGAGAGTAGGGAAAGGGCATGGGATTCGGTTTCCGATTGGCAAGGAGCGGGGTGTTTTGAATCTTCTGAGGAATGGGCAGCAATGGCCAGCCGTCCGGCACTTATTTTATTGACAATTTTATTTTCTTCTCCTCCGCTTTTTTCGCTCTCTCTGCTGAGCTATTTCAATTTGACGCTTGTGCTTGCGGCAAATTGTTGCTAACTGCCTTCGCCGTCGAGTGGCATAAATTAATCAGGAAATCGAACGAGGCAACGACAGCGATGACGAGATGGTGAAGGTGACACGCCTGCTCCACGCCCCCTTTCTCTACCCCCACATCCTGAGGTTGCCACGCCCAGGCGTGTTCCCAAATATTTGACAAATTTTAGATTTTAAAAACCAGTGGCAAAAATATTTTCATCATCGTTTGTTTCCTAATTGAATTGCAACTAGAGGGTGGCAATCGACTGTCAGTATTAGTTGGCAAATTAAAGAGTTATAGAGTGGCGCAAATCTAGTTTAGAATGTTGGCTGAAACTTTAATTGCAGCGCGTAAATGGTTTTCGCACTAAACCGTTTCTTAAGTGGTTAACTACCGGTTGGAGTGATTGATGAGAACAAAATCTGAATTCGTTTTGGTGAGCTCTTGACTTTTGCTTTTACTATACTCAGATCATAAATCGTAAAATATGTATATGCCCGTAAAATATTTATGTAACAAAGTCTTAAACTCATTTGAGTAGCGCAATTTAAAAAATTAGATAACATTAAAATACCACTCCAATAAATGACACCTTAAAATATTATGAAAATAAATCTAAATATCCACTAGCCTAAAAACTTACAAATAAATCTATAATTAAAACTTGCAAGTTACCTACTACAAAAAGTAGGTACATTGAATTGTATAATTTCTGAAAAACATAGCAAAATACCAAAAAAATCTCTTTAAAGGTAAATTAATTTTTTAAAGATGTAATAAAAGCATGTGTTAAAAAGGGCTTGCCTTTTTTCTGTTTCCCTGACCAACGGCACATGATAGACAATCCCCCGGCGCTGTTTGCTCCAACCTTTTGAACTCTTTTCAGCCATCTATTGACTTTACCTGGACAATTTGGCGGCGTCAAAGGAGAAGCGCTGCTAGAGAAATAAGCCCGGATATGCACACAGCCATAATGCTCGGCGCAAACAGAAGCTCTCCTTGGAGCTGGCTTCATTTTCATTTGCATGACACAAGCTGGCAAACAAACAAACAATAATAATAATAATAAAAGGCGAGGGGTAAATCGAGAAATGCATATTTATTTGCTCAAAGTATCTCGGGGAGAGTCTGGTGTCGCTTTTATCGCTATGCGGCATCGAAATGTGAGCGATATGCATGCATGGATTTTACTTACTTTTTGTCTTACACACTTCCTTTTTTTTTGATCAATTCACTTTTCTCGATGTTTTTACTGTTGCCCCCCGCTTATTTGTTGCATGAGTAATGTGCCGCACCGTTCTGCAGATGCAAATGTATCTGTATCTGTGTCTTTGGTGCATATATAAATAGTATTTCAGTTGAACGCACATCCAAAATAGCAAAATGCGGAGCGGGTCGCGTATTGTATTTCAAAAATGTTGTTAAAGTTGACACAAATCACGAGGAGGAGACAAACAAAAAGCCAGCGACGGCCTTTCATCCAGCCATATCCATATGTACATATAGATGAATGAATGAATGGAGAACTCTGACTCCTGACTCCCGACTCCCGACTCAGTCCCGATCCCAAGCCAAAAGCCCCAAAGTCGAAGTCGAATCGGGCGACGAGTGTTTCCAGGCGATAGCAGCAAATACATTTTCAATGCATACAATTACTTCCAGCAAACTGCTTGTGAAATTAAAATTAAATTACGTCGGCGGGCTGATTTCCCGGGAAAGTGGAGGAGGATGAGAAGGAGGAGGAGAAGGAGGAGGAGGAGGCTGACTGCAGACGGCAAAGTTCATTAAGTTATACGAGTATACGACTTGCTAGTTGACACGAAAGCATCACAAAGGCGGCACCTATCGGGGACGGTTCGCAGCACTCGAGAACGTCATTAAGTAGCTAAGACAATCGTGCCAATCATTAAAAATCTCGGCCCAGCTAGAGTCAAACGCTCCTGAGTGGTTTTTGGCCCCCACTGCAATGCGGATGCTTCTATTCCACTGCCCCTCATCATCGTCGTCGTAGCCATCATCTCGGCAGTTATCAACACGTACGCAGTCGGCAGACTCAGCTTCATATCCCGCCTGCGAGTCCGACCTGTCTAAAGCAGCCCTAACTATGCCGTTAGACCCTGTACGTTATACGTTATACGTTATGCGCTATACGCTATACGCTAGACCCGAGCGCATGTTTATAGACGCCCTAGATTAGGTCTTTGTCAGCAGATTTCGAGTGTGTACTGTGCGGGAGGAGACGCTGGGCATATGTAGCAACAACGGAGGTCAATATAATGGCGAAGATTCTATAAAGAAGATGTATATTGGAGATTAGGAATATTAATGTTCAGCATTTACAAAATTATTTTTTTTTACAAAAATTACCTCTTTGTAAGTTTTTACACCCAAAAATTTTGAGTCCTAGTTCTATGCGGAAGTAATATTCCGTATCCTGCCTCAAAAATGCAAATTTTAGATAAGATAATAAACCCTATCCTCACATTTATAAAGTTGAGACAAGCTAACAAGCTAGTAAGCTAATATATTCCCTTAATAAAATGAATTTAATTTTTTTTTTAATTTACCTATTTTATTATAGGGTTTTCCCAAATTAGAGCTATTACTCTGACCGCAGCTGTTTGTGCGACTGTGTGCTCGAGTGGCGATAGCTGCGAAAAATCCAAAGCATAAGCTTTTGGCGCGAGTGGAAGTGGGAGCCACTTGAGCCGGGCGTTCTGCTGTTCCGGCCTCTGCCTTCAGCGCCAGAGCTGCAACTTGGCTAACAATAATACAACTAGTGGTGCCCGAGAGTTGGGGAAGTACGAGTGAGATGAAAGGCCCAGAAAAGAAATAGCTCGGACTTGGGCAAAGAGCTTCTTTCCTTGCGCTCAAATGGCAGCTAATTGAATTGTTTGCTTTTCTCTGTTCCCGAAAACAAAGCAAAGATGTTTAATTTTCTGACTTTTGTGTGTGATTTTCAAAATCAAAGTCTTTTGAATTGAATTCAAATTAAATACTTAAATAAACAAGAGAGGTGGGTTACTTGAAGCATTTATCTGGGGTAAAGGAAAATAATAATACTTCGCAGAAAACTTGTTAATCAAAATAACGATCACTGCAAGTTACGGAATTATTAGATTAATCTAGAATAAAAATTAAAACTAATTTAAACTCATTCTTACTAAATTTCATAAATAAGTTAAAAAGTCTGTTTGAATAACTGAATTAAAACTAATGAGAAATAGGTATTTTTACATATTTGTTAATGCCTGATACCTATTTAACTCAAACTTTAGCCATAACCGATGCGCTTATGTTTAAAAAGCCATTATAAAGCCTCCATTCGAATGCCTTTTGATCGACTCACGTGCCACTCATTGACCCTTCGCTGCAATTTCCATTCCAATTGACTTCTGCTCCGTCTCGAATTCCACCAAAGACAATTTTTCTACTCTCGGAGCGATTCGTTTTTGGCCCTGTGCTGAGTTTTTGTGGGCCCTTTGGCTTTTGCCTAATTTACCAGCTCCATGGGGCCAACTGGCGGCTGCCAAGAAGCGAAAATAAAAATTAAAAAAGAAATAAGACACACACATCGGACACCGAAATGGCAAAAGATAACAAAAGAGCCGAGCAAAAACACACTCATACCGAAAACCAACCGAGGGACGGGGCAATCGTATTGAAGAAGCCATTTGAAAATTTGAAAATTTTTTGGCACAGGTACAGGAAACCGGTCCCCTTACGCCCCCGCTCCCGCCCTCGAAAAAAATCAAAAAAAAAAGGAAAAAAAATCGAGGGAATGGGGAAAACATTGAGAAAGGCTAAAATAAAGAGACAAACCAAAGACCGCATTGACTCTTCAACTATATACGTGAATACACCCGTGCATACGTGTGTGTAGATATGCGCTATAGGTTATAATATGTTAGCGTAATGCCGAGTGGCACTCTGATGATGGGCGGAGCCAACAATTTCGCTAAACAAAAAACAAGCGGGCCCGAGCAACAACACAAAGCAGCGATATATACAAATATGTGCTATATGGGGTCTTCTTTCCTTTTTCATATTTTTTTTTTGTATTTTTTTGTATTTTGTGAGCACTGCAGATACTACATATAAGGGCTCCCAAAAGGCAAGCGCATCTTGCCAGACGGTTGCAATCTCTACTTTGCAGACCTTTTTTTCGAGTGCCATCCAAATTCGGTTAATATGCATGCCGAGCTTTGATGGAAAGTTGCCTTTTGATTAGCCTAATGAAACTATGCGGCTGGATGGGGCGAGGGGATGAGGCAGGGGAGGCAGGGGAGGCGATCCCATAGAGCACCATCCCCTGCCCGCAGTTCTCGATTCTCGGCTTTCATATCTCAAGTCGTTCCACAATTGACGTGAAATTTAAATTCGAAAAAGGGAGCAAATCTCAAGCATTTGATCAATTACAATTTCCAATTTATTCGTTTCATTGTTGTCGATGTGAAATCACACAAAACACACAATACAAAACCGAAAAAGAATCAATTCGTAGGCCATTCAAATTGAGATACAATGTGCACACATCTCTAGATGTTTAGAAATTTGCTTCTCTGTTAAGAAATCGAAATGGAGTAGTAATGGGAGTAGTAATCATAAAGGATTTTATAATTTTTAAACCGGAAAATAATAATAAAAAAAGGAGATATATTAAAAGATAAGTTTTAAAATAAAAATTTGTATAAGGAGTTAATAGACTGAACATTTTGTACAAGATTACTTTTAATGATTTTATTTATTTATTTTCCAATCTGAATTTGATGGGATTTTTAACTCCCTTCTTGTGATATATAAAATCTAAAAGATAATTTTATGATCTGGTATCTTAATACATATTTTTAAAACATTAACATTCTTTTAATTTAATAACATTTTTTCTAGACGTTCAATAAGCATTAACAATGATCCACTTAAGAAATAGTTTTTCTCCACCCTAAGTTTGTTTGTGATTTTCAGATTTCCTGGTGCCTTGTTAGCGCAGGATTGCTATTTAACTCTGCTGCTAATTGACCTCTTTTATCAGACCCAAGCCAATTTTTAGCACAGATCCACTAATTTTCACTTAACTCGTTTTTCACTCACCTGGACTTGTCTGCCAACTGAGGCCGCCAATGAACATTTTTCTGCAACGAAAGAGAGCCAAGAGAAGGGAAGTATAAGATAAATGAGGCATTAGCTATATGTAGGAGGCACAGGCAAAAAAATTAGATAAATGTTATGGCCTGGCCAAGAGACAACAAACAAACAAACAGCAAGCTGAGCGATCTTCTATCAGCTCCAACGTCCGGACACTTCCACAACCATCTTCATTACTCCGGCGAAGGTGGCTTACATTGTACTGTCGTAGGTCTACCAGTTAGCCCCCATCCCCATCCCCGTCCTCGTCATTATTACCATTATCTCAATCATCATCAGCTGCGGCACTTGCAGTTCCAGTTGCGGTAGCCGCCGCCACTGCCTGTTGTCTGCTGTCCTCATCATTATTTAAATCATAGAAAATAAGCCGCTTTCCCGGCATTGTTTTCATGCTGGAAATCTCACCCACTCACTCCCAGGTTTCCACCCTGTCTCGTTTTTTGCCCCTTCTCACCCATTTTCCAGCCAGCCGCTGCACCGGCTTATATAACAAAAAATGAAAAAGAAGATAGGAACATGGCCCTAATTAGGAGACTTCTGAGATGCACTTCTCATTATGATAAAAAATTACTTTTTTGAAGAAATTTCAATAGCTTGTTTCAGTAACTATAATACTTTAAAGACCCTTAAACATATGTACTATATTGAATTGAGAATAATATTAATATTATTAAAAAAAGGATTTTTAAAAACTTATTTTTTTGATTTATCAGATAATTTTTAACAAATATTTTAAAAATTGATTGGTGTTCATCCATTAATGTCTTTTAATAAAATGAAGTTTAATTTCCAGAACAGGACTTTTCATAAATATTTTTATAAAATAAATACATGTATAAATTTAAAGTTTTAAATGCATAAGAATATTTAAAGAACGGAACACTATTTACAAACCAGTAGTTCAAGTAAAGTATTATTTTCAATTTCATTTCATAAAACAATTACAGAAGTAAATAAAGAAAATTAAGCGATAAACCATCATAAAATGAACTTATGAACTTTCTTAGCCGGCAAACTGAGCCCCGAATGGAAATAGGCTTTTCCCCAGGGAAAGCGTGTGGAAAACAAAAGGCAAAGGCTGTGCCCGAAACGAAAGTAGGCGGTGGAAATCCAGTAGCAGTAGGAAAGGCAGCGACGACGACAATGATTATGAAAACTTCAACAAACTGCAAAAGAGCGCAACAGTGGCATAAAGGGAAGTGGACCGGGCCAAGAGGGGGTGGTGGGTCATTGGGCGACGAGCAGTGGGTGGTGGGTGGTGGTCCCTCGTTATTGGAGGGGTGGGTGTGGCAAATGCAGTTGGAGGCAAGGCAATGTTGCTGGCGACACGAAAACGAATGTAAAACACACACAAAAATGCATAGGAACACAAATTGCAATGAAAAGCGAAATAAAACAAGGCGCGGAGAGAGCGAAAGAGAGGAAAACTAAATGAAAATGTTAATAAAATGTGCAGCAACAAATGCAGCAGCGGCCCAACAAAAGCCTAAAGTAAGCTAAAAGAAAAACTAAACCAAAGAACGGAAGAAGCGTCAACAACAACAGCTGGAAAATGGGCGGCAGATGGGTGGGTGGCGAACTGGGTGGGTGGGCGTATGGGCAAGGTAGGGCAAAAAGTAACAGCACTGCAGAACCGTTTCGGCCTGAGTTTGCACAGTTTTCCCGATGAAAATAGGCCTCGAATTGCAACTCGACAGGAAACCCAAAACTTTTTGCACGTTAGACGATGCCAAACAATTTGTCATTAATCAATGTTTGGAATTTTCCTGTTTCTCCACTTGGCTTCGATTTAGGCCCCAGCCTTTTTGCAAATAATCAATCTTCATGGAAAAGTAGAGACAATACAAAAAAATATCTGATGAATGGCAAAGAAATTTGTTAGCCAGAAGTGTGACAATCGAAGCAAAGTTCTTTGAGATGCAATCAGCTTTATAATTTATTTAATATGGCCTATCTTGAAATTATTCTGCTTTAGTACCTTTCTCTAAATCATAACTATCCATCTAATTGTATATATTTAGATTTTCATTTTCTTTTTTTTTAAGTTATTACTATTTTATGTCCGAGTTCTTGGAAAATCCGTAAATCTGTGAAATGAAATATACAAATCTTTAAGACTGATCCTAAAATCAATTAAATTTATTTCAAAAACATTTAGCAAATTTACTTTTATAATTACAGTTAATTACCAAGTAATACACATTTTTCCGTTTGATTTCTGAGATCATCCATCACATTTTGGTTTCCACTTTGTCAACCAGGTCTCCCCATTCCCACCCACTGCACCCATTGAAAGACCCCCGACCCCACCCATCAATTGAAGGATGACGCCGCTGACTGATCCGCAAATATTTGTATTCATTTCATAATAATTCAGCACTGGCAACATTGTCTGTGGGCATGGGGCGCACTGCAGGTGACCTTCGGTCGTAGCATGACAGAGCCACCCCCCCCTCCTCGGCACCCCCCTTAACCACACCTCTGGCCAATTGCAAGTGCACCAAATAAATGCGACCTTGTCCCGCACTGCGAAATCTGTGCACAGAGGCTCTGGTTTTGCATTGGTGGTGTCCAGCTGTGTGACGCGTAATTTCAAACAAAATAGAAAAATAAAAAAGCAAGATAGGAGAACCGAAATGGAAAACCATCGAGGGAGAGGGGGGTGCTGCTGGGAAAGTGTCAAAGTCAACGCTGAACGCAGTTTAAAGAGTTCAACTGAGCAAATTGCACAACATTACGCATACGCAGTGATGTCCCTCGTCAATTGTTTTATGTATGTTTTCCTCGGGCTTCGCATTAATTTTCCCGCGGGTGCCAACTTTGATGACATTTGCCTTTGTCTATCCAGATCCCCAGGCTTTGGGCTTCCACCACCCGGCTTATGCAGTTTTTCGCAGCTATTTACAGATTTCCCACAAGTTCGCCCCCTCAGACAATTCATTCTTGGTGGGTGGCTGGGTAGTTGGGTGGTTGGGAGGTTGGGAGGTTGGGTGGTAGAGTGGTTTAGTGTGCGGCTGCTAAGCCCAGAGTCATAAACAAGTCAACGCAACATGTCCGATTAGTAGAGCAACCACCGACTGACATTTGTCACCCACTGCCTGAGCCTAAGATGCAACTCTAATCTGCACTCCAAGAAATAAATCCATGTGCATATCCTTGACGCATCATGAAAATAATGATATAACTAGAGTACGTAAGTATTAAAGAAGATTGACGGGGAATTAGGTTGTTAAATCCTTGTGATTAAAAGCCCAGATAAATCAAGAAACCCTATTCTTCTTGGTGATTTAACTTTTAATATTTAGGCTTTTATTATACAAAAATACATACAATTTAAAGTCATTTAAGGTTCAAGAATATTTGTTGATGATTTAGATTTAAAAAAATTCTTTTTTTAACTCATTTAGATCATCTGTTAAGAACTGTGAGCAGAACTAAATTTCCTAACATATTATGGAAAATGCTGAGTAGTCTGATCTAGAACCTTTTAACAATGTTTTTCTGGAGCACTTTAAAGTCTAATCAATCACTTGCAGCCCAATTTAATCAGAAGCCCTCTTTTTTGAGTGTACCGAGCTTCTATTGGCGCTTTTCGTTCTCCACTCTGCTCAGCTCGGTCACATTTGCTTGCATTACGAAATAATTGTAAAGCGCACGTCACTTTTCTATAGGCCTTCGTCTGTCTATTCGCTCGCTCTCTATATAGCCCCTGTCCAACCCCCCTTATCCCCCGTAAATCCCCCTGTAACACCACCCCCCGGCAGGCAGCACACTTGGGCCATTCATGCGCAAGTCGTCAGCGCCCATTCACGGTCTGTCCCAGTCACACACTGGGCGAAAAAGCGCCATCAAATATCACGATTAAAACGCTTCATTGGAGATGCTTTCGTTCTAACAAGTTACATTGCGAGAAAAAGTTTGAGAAGTTTCAAAAAGTAGCATTAATGTCGGTACTTCTGATTGATATTTGTTTATAAATACTTGTTATTAGAAAGCCTCTCTCTAAGAAAGCATCCAAACACCTAATTAAATTACTTAAAACAAAATTTAAGGAAACTGTTTGTTGGGCTTAATTAACAAATAAGGTTTAAAATATAAAACGAAAACCATAAGCTAATAAAATAACATAAATGTTATGAATTGTCCCATATTTCTCCAGACCTTGAAACCTAATTAATTAATTACTACTACTTAAGTTAGCATGACGACAAATCCTAATTTCTTCATATATATATTCCTGACATATATTATATGTATATTTAAAGTGGTATCATAAAAAAAGCAAGTCACTCGCAATAGTTCTTAAAAATATTTAAATGATGATTTGTTATTAAAAACTGCTTTTTAAATATTTTCAAAACTTATTAAACAACTTTTTCGTCTCAAAAAGATAAAAAAGATCAAAAATATTTTAGGGGTATCTTATGTTTTACGATTTTTATGATCTTTTATGACCTAAATTGTTTAAGAATACATAGGTCCCTTTTGATTTTTTAATGGTTTTTCAGTGTGCTTGTTCAGGGGCCCATTTCCCGGACCCGGACCCGGCTTGGCTAGCTTGGTTTGGCTTTACCCTGGTCTGGGCTTTATACTTGGCGCCTGCCGCTGCCGCTACTGCTACTGCTGCTGCTGCTGCCTCTGCCGCAGTTGCAGTCGCCGCTCGCTTTGCCGCTTGTTTGCCATTCAAAATCCGTTCAGACTTTGTATGCACATCAAGTGTTGCCCTCTCGCTTGTGCATTACATTTGCATATAATACTATCTCTGTCTGCCTTTCTTTAGCCGCCTCCCGCAGCCCCGCCCCCCTCTAGTTTTCCCATCCCGTCATCTTTTCTCTCTGTGCACTAGTTGACGTTTTCTATTGTGGCTTCATTGTTGAATAGAAAAATGTGCAAAATAGTAACGAAAAAAGGAAAATAGCAAAACAGCTACCCCTGCTCTCTTTTCATCCTCCAACCTCCGCATCGCTACCCCCCTCTATGCCACACGCATGCCTCTTGTTCGGCTTACAACTCCCCTAAAACTCCTCATTTCTGCCCACAGAGAGAAAAAATATTCACCATAAGTTTAACAACAATTACAAATACCCCTGGGATTTTAGGTCTTTCTGAATGCCCCAAAATTGTTATGCTTCGGTTGAAAATAACTTAACTTTATTAATGATAAATAAGGATTTTACTTTATAGAAATTGGAAGATAAGCTGTCTTAGGAACGATTGAATATTTTGAATGCTCTGGAGCATAAAACTAGTCAGGACCCTCAGCCAATTCTTTATTCTACTTTTTGTTAGTACTTAAAAACCATTTTTTTAAATGAAATAAATTTCTGACGCCAACCACAACTAGAAAGTTAATTCTGTGGCCCTAAAAATATAATAGAGAAATCGAAACGAATTTGAAGAATGTAATTTTTGTAAATGGAGATGATAGATGGTAATGAGTGTCACTATGTTCATTTTCTCCGTGCATCCCCATCACCATCATCATCTCCGCTGCGTGGACTTGCCGCTTACATGGAAATAAAAGTGCAGATCTTGTAACTTTAGTAATTTTTCACATGACAAATTATGTGAGCAGCGACAAAGCGGGAAGTGGGTGGTATGGGATGTCAGGGGGTGGCGGAGGGGTGTTGCATGTCGAGAGGCCAACAAAGGGGCATGTATGGAGATACACACACCCATACAAAGGCACTCGCACACACACAGATACTCGAGAGAGTCTATCCAAAAGGTGCCGAGTTGTGGCATTTTGAAAGCGGACAGTCCGCATTATGCAACAATGTGGCGCCCAGCAGTGAGACTATTAAATTAAGTAAAATTCAAGATGTGGTTTAGAATATTGCCCATAAATGGCTCATAAATCTGGCGTAAAGTTTTATATTCAAATGGCTATAACATTATTATAACCGTTAGTCGTAGAGGAAGCTTTTCCGACCCAATAAAATATATATATTCTTGATCAGGATCACTAGCCGAGTCGATCTAGTCATGTCCGTCTGTCCGTCCATGTGAACGCTGAGATCTCGGAAACTACAAGAGCTAGAAAGTTGGGATTAATCACACACATTCTTGGGCTTCGTACGCAGCGCAAGTTTGTTTCATCCAAGCGCAACGCCCACTCGTACGTCCATAGTCGCTTTAAAGGACTGTTAAATAATCCTGGCACCCACATCCTTACAAATTTTGTAAAAGTTTAAATGCCATTTTGTTGTGTTTATTAATACCTATCAAAATGTAGAAGTTTTAAAATCGGAAAATTCATTAAAAAGTTATGAGCAAAAAATTAAATGGCCGCTAGATGAATTTTAAAAGGTCACAAAGTCAGGCCGGAAAAGCTAGTAGTTAATAAACGTTTTCAAGAAAAGTAATTATAGATATAATAATTTAACAAAGTAAAATTTTTTCCAAGCAAACTTGAAACCTGAGCCCATGTGCTTAACAATATAAAATAGTACTCAGTATATATATACAGATTTTAGTAAGGCCTTTGACTCTGTTAACCACTCTCTCCTTTTATTCAAATTAGATCAGCTTGGGTTTCCATGTAATCTATTAACTTGGATTTCAAGTTACTTGAATGGTAGGACTCAGAGGGTTATATTTAAGAGCGCTGTTTCTAAAATGATCAACGTGACATCTGGAGTTCCTCAAGGTAGTCATTTAGGCCCTTTGCTGTTTACTTTGTTTATTAACGATCTTCCCTCTATTGTAGCTCATTCTCGTGTACTAATGTACGCTGACGATGTTAAGCTTTGTTTATCATATAAAGATGTAGGGTCCGGTTTCAACTTACAGTCAGATATTGATTGTTTTCAGGGATGGTGTGAGTACAATCTTTTAAATCTGAACTGCCTTAAATGCAACGTTATGACTTTTTATAGGGGTACTCCTACGTTTATTAGTTATTCTCTTCAAAATACACCACTCGACCGTATATATTCAATTAACGATTTAGGTGTTCTTCTCGACCCAAAACTTAAATTTGATTGCCACATAATGGCCACTGTCAATAAAGCTATGAGTGTTTTTGGGTTTATAAAGCGTTGGTCAAAGGAATTTGATGACCCTTATACAACCAGATTATTATATACCTCCCTTGTCCGTCCTATTTTGGAATATTGTTCTTCAGTTTGGAGTCCACAATATCAAGTGCACATCGACCGTATTGAGTCGGTGCAAAAAAATTTCTCCTTTTTGCCCTTCGTAGTTTGAACTGGGATCAAAACGTAAGGCTACCTTCCTACCAGAGTAGATTACTATTGCTTAATTTACCTACACTTGAAAACCGTAGAATAATGCTTGGTACTATTTTTATGCAAAATCTTATAAAAGGTGATATTGACTCCGTAGAACTGGTAAACCGTTTAACTTTTAATGTTCCCGTTAGACTAACACGAAATTATTACCCTCTTAATTTGCCTCGATGTACATCAAATTTTACTCTGCATGAGCCCTTTCGTGTTCTATGTAAAAATTATAACAATCTTTATCATTTAATTTGCACTTCAACATCTATCCCCGTATTAAAATCTAAAATTTTATCTCATTTGCTTCAATCTTAGTTGTAGTATTTGTAGTACTTGTTTCATATATTTTCCTCGCGAACTCGCATTTTTGCCCTAATTGATAAAGGGTCCCGCGCGTAACAAGCACGTGCTTGGTATCGTTGGGCCACTTGTTTGTACTGCTCGTAGTGCATCAACGTCCATCATCATATTATTATCTAAGATAATTTTCTGAGCCTTTCAATTTATAATTTCCTTTTTAATTCCTGACATTTTCCTAGAAAATCTAAAGCGACGGGAAGCACTCAATCCTTCCATTCATAAATATTTACCGCCCTTTTGCAGCAACAACAAAGTGCACGGCTTTCCTGACAGCCCGTAATAGTTTTAACCTTTTATAAAACGATTTATACAAGCTGGTAAGACCTGGACTACAAACCAATGCGTACATTTCATTATTTACCCCATGACCCGACCCACCCGTATATGAAGGAGTATCCAGAAAAACCTCTGGACAATTTGACTCCCGCAAAGCACAAAGGCAACAGCAGCGGTGACAACCACTGGGGCAACAGTAGCAACAGCAACAGCAAATCCCTATCCACATCCTGATGACTATCATGTGCGGCTATCAACAACATCATCAAAATGCACCAACATCCAGCAGCAGCAACAGAAGGAATAGGGGGAAGAAGCACTGCAATTGCTTCGTGGTTACAACCTTTTCACTACGAAATCGAAGGGACGACGGGCGGGAAAGGCGGAAAAAGTTGGACACAGAACTACGAGTAAAACCTAAACTGTATACGCGTCAAGAGAAGCGACACCCAGCATATTCACACTGATCCAAAATATTATTTCAAACTTTGAAGGAAAAAATGTTTAAAGCTGTAATATCATTAACTGCTTTAAATCGTAAATGGTAAAAGCTATTATTAAATTTGTTGAGGTAAACCAAGATTAAAGTATATTTTCAAGCAAACTAAATTTGTTTGATGCACATAATTTGTTAGCAAGTGACATTCTTCAATTCTAAAGTGACTTTCGATAAATGGAAATTATTCAATTAATGTGATTGGCATTGACAGTAATCGTGCTTGACTCACAGAAAATTTGACAGTGTTTCTTTGTAATTTGAATATTTTATCTAAATTTATTACTCCAAGAACTAATGCGACCCTGGAAAATCTCCAATTAAAACCTTGATTGATTTTTACTGTGCATAGTTACACTTAGACAGAGACATAAGGCTATAGCGCTAAGAGGGAACTCGAGCTGGAGAATTGTGAAAAGCTGGGCTAGCGCATAAATATGCTGCCGACAATTGTCTGAGACATTCGAAGGCACAGCCCATGGTGAGTGTGTGAAAGCGACACGGGGCACCAGGGGGTTAAGGGGGCTCCAACAAGGGGTTTCCCATAGTGGGTGACTCGGGCATGCATATGGGGGAGCCAGAACACGCAAAACAGAGCAGAAATATGTATGTAGCCGTAAGAGGGGCGAGGGCAGCGGTTGAAAGCGGTAAGCGAGCCTCAGACAAAGCCAGCCAACGGCGGCTAAAAATGTTGGCCAGGCGGAGGCAAATGTTTTATGTAGCACCCACTGAGAGATAGCCATGGGAGATGTGGCTACAGTGGTAAAAGCGTATCAAGAAATCACTCAAAAATAGATAACAAAACGAGGCTATTAAGCAAAAAAAAAAATAAAGTAAAGAAATTGTTTAAAAACTTAAGATTCAAAACAAGAGAGACCGCTATAGTCGAGTACCTTGACTATCAGATACCCTTTACTCAGCCAGAGAGAGATGGAGATATGCATGCAGTAAAGCGACTGCATGCACTGCTTTAATTTCATTATTTGCTTATAACTTTTTAATGAATGCTCCTATTTAAAAAATGTCATCTACATTTCGACATGTATTAATAAGGACAATAAAATAGCATTTATACTTTTTCGAAATCTTTAAAGATGTGGGCGCTCTGCTGAAAAAAATATTAATCTATAAATTAAATATGCGTCGTTAATGGCTTGATATTATAGAATTCATTATACTACATACTTCATAACGTTGCTTAAAGAACGATTGTACTAAATTAAATCGCGATGATATATATATGGTAAAAAGAAAACTAACGTATATAGATGACCCACATTTAAAAACTAAAGAAGCTCCGGGAGTAAGCCAACCAGAAAAGCAAACAGATAAAATATTTATTGAAATGTTTTTTTTTAAAGATTCAATTGCTTAGAAAACGTAAGTTGAAAGAAAGTAGAAGAAATAATTTAAAACAATCAAAATGTACTGAAAACTATTTACATATTATTCCACTGTTTGCAGTGGTGGGTGCGTGTGTGTGTGTGGACTTGATGGTGTGCGTAATGCGAATGTGCACGAAAAAGCGTAATAGAAAAAGAACTTTACAGTTGCATCGATTTAATCGTGCGGAAAGCTAAATATGAAGGAGGAAAAGATAGGGGGAAATGGAGGAAAACTGCGTCTGGAGCATCGATGGTCGGTGGGCGGTAAAAAGGGGGGTGCCAGTGGGTCAAAAAGGGGGCGGGGCAGTGGCACAGCCTAAATTGGGATACGCTTCGTTCGGCCCGGCTCATTTAAAGCAATTCTACTGCTGCAAAACACAAACACAATTACCAGTACATGCAATTTATAATGAATTGCGAGCCAGGGGCGGCGAAAAAAGGGTCGCAGGGGGTGTGGCCCGGGGGTGGGAGGCCGTAACCCGCTGCACTTTGCGGTTCAAAGGATGCATTGTGGCCTCGTCTGCGATACAGATAGCAAAACTTTTGCGCCGCCTTTCCTCCGTTCCACTGGGTTCCTCTTTCACATTTCTTTCTCCCGTTTATCGTCTTATATTGCATAACATACGCCTCGTCTTAACAAGGGGCGGAGGCAGGGAGGGGGCGTGGGTCGACAAACAGGCGACCAATATAATGTTTGCTACAGTGAAGAAAAAAGTTCAAGAAACTTCACTGGACTAAGATTTCTTTAGTTTTACGACCATTACATTCCTAGAAAATTATAAAAAACCATTGAAAAGTAACGTACCAATCTAATATTTGTATATTCCTTATACTTTAAAGATTTGTATATGTCTAAAATCTTGATAAAAGAAAAACCTTCGTATAAGAAAATTTAAAAGATTTATAAAAGTTAAATATTGGGTTTAAATCTATTAAATAGGATGTGTATTTTTTTCAAGGGTTTAGAAATAGTAGACAATCTCATGATTTTTTCGCACTGCATGTTCCTATCACTCCACCCACTAAAGTCATTTTCTAATGGCGGCTTATACTTCCTAACCGAAAAGAGTTTACGTTTTATTCCGCTGCCAAAAGTTATGACTGCATTTAGCAGAGGGAAAACTTTCTTAGCCTTGCATTGATTTCAAAAGAGAGAAAATATATGTACACACACGGGGTGGTGGGGGAAATGTACTTTTAGGCCAAGTATTGTGCTCGAAGCACCCCCATTTCCCCAGCCCACTTCCGCAAGTCACTCCATTTTAATCGAACTGTTTACTTAAAAGTGCAACTAAAGCAAATGAAAAGTTTCTTTTTCGGCGTGTCAGACTCCGAGGAGATTGTAAATTGAATTGTGATAATGTCAATCGTGGGACGGCACAAAAGTTTTTGCCATTCTTGCGGTTTAAGTGGATCGCCCAGTGCACGCTTTATAAACATATCCAGTGGATATTATCCACCCACAGCAACCTCAACAACTTACTGTTAGTGCAGACAAATGGCCAATTTACATATGCACAGGGCTGGAACATAAGCCCAAACACAACTCACCCGCAAACAAACATTTAAAACCCATCGAGAGGCAATATTTCGCAATTGGTTAACATATTTAAAACACGGCAGAAATCGGACAAATGTTGACTTTCCATGCAAACAAGGATAAACGATCGCCTGGGATTCTGGTGTATCTTAAGCTTATTAATTAATCGGCTACCTTATTGACTACTTTATTTTTGTAAATCGGAAGTTCTGATATTTTTTTAAAACTTAAATTTTAAAAAATTGTAAATATTTATAGATTGTGGTTAGGACTTTGAATAACAAAAATGACAAAAATAAAATAAATAAACGTTTTTAAAATTCTTTAACTAAACTTGGCTACTAAGACAAGTGGCATTTAAAAACTTTGTATTAAATTTTTTACAACATACATTTTTTATTTATCTTGGTAGGTTAAGTACTACAAAATATTATAAGAGAGAGCTGTTGCCAAATTTAATAATGGTGTTTTTTTTTTATTTATTGTACAACCTATATTCATTATACCCGTTACTCGTAGAGTAAAAGGGTATATTGTATTCGTGCAAAAGTATGTAACAGGGAGAAGGAAGCTTTTCCGACCCTATAAAGTATATATATTCTTGATCAGGATCACTAGCCGAGTCGAACTAGCCATGTCCGTCTGTCCGTCTGTCCGTCCGTATGAACGCTGAGATCTCGGAAACTATAAAAGCTAGAGGATTGGCATTTTGCATGCATATTCTTGGAGTTCCTACGCAGCGCAAGTTTATTTCAAAATGGCGCCACGCCCCCTCTAACGCCCTCAATCGCCCTACACCATTTTTTGAAAGGTGTCTGGCGCCTACACCATTAAAGATTTTGGAAAACTAAAAATGCAGTTTTATTGTGACTATCAATACCTATCGAAATGTAGAAGAAATTTTTCAAATCGGACCATTCGTTAAAAAGTTATGCCCGATCAAAGATTTTATATATCTATCTCCCTCGCACTCCCTTAGCTGAGTAACGGGTATCTGATAGTCGGGGCACCCGACTATAGCGTTCTCTCTTGTTTTAAAAATTATTTCTTAGTACTAACTGTTAGATTTACAATCAAAGGGAGGAATTCCAACCATTTTAAAATATTAAATAAATTGTTATTAAAGGGCTGGCTTTTTTAATCGGCTCCGCTTTGAGAAAATTATTTTAGCATGAGTGTTTTGGCCGTAAAATAAAATTCGCCTGGGAGAGATGCTGACCAACAAAGCTGGCACTTTAAGCTAATGGCTGTCCTAGAGTCAAATTGCCGCAGGCCTCATTATGCATACAAAATGGAAGCTTATTGGCCGGACAGGCGGCACAAACAGCCGTACAACGGACAACGGACAGCGGACAACGGACAAACATACGGTGGAGCATGGAACACGGACCAGGGACTACGGACAATGACAGTTGCGTTTACGTTACGGACAAACAAACAAAACTACGGGCAATATGAAAGTGCGCACACAACGACACAAAATCATTTGAAAGCAATTATATCAGACAAACACGGGGGACTTGGGAATGGGCAGAATGTTGCACTGGGAATGGGTCAGTCCGTGCTCAAAGCACGGCGTACAATGAATCAATTTACGGTACGTAACAAAGCCGCAATTACAAGCGCCGGGAGAGCGACAGAGACGAGAAACAAAACGACAATTATGAAAAGAGCAGCGAGTGCAATTGCAATCGCAATCGCAAACGCCATTCCACTGACAGTCGTCTGTCGATGCGATGCACAATTTTTGGGGCCACGTTAAATGACGCAGGGGCCTGGACCATTTTTTGTTTTGCATCTCTGGCTGCTTTTCCTCGACTTGGTCCCCGCGTGTCGGTTCTAATGGATAATTGTCGGACTCGCATGCCGTTGGGATGCATTCTTGAACGGACCGAAAGGGTAGCGGCGGCGGGATTAGCGATGCGAAGGTGTGGGAACCACCCAACGGCACTTGTTGCTTCCACTCGGAGGTCCAGAAGTGTCACAATGTGCCAATGGTTTAACGACAGTTTTGAACTTGTCTGAAATCTCTCCTGATTACAGAAACTTCGGAATATGAAAAATACGACCCGTAATGTCAAAAACCATATAAAACAAAAAATTCTATAATTTTATCAGCTTTATTTTCCTTATTTGAGTGTTTAATAATAATCTTTGCTTTAAAAATTTTAAATTAAATGTAATTGTTACATTAATAATTAAGAAATATATTTTCAAATTAATAATTAGGCCAAATTCATAAAATTACGAAAAAACTAACATTTTGAATATAGATTATTGAATAGTTTGAGACTTTAATGACAATTCTATTGTAAGGAATCACGTTATCTCATATGTAGATTAAAGAATAGGACATTTAAATTATAAAACGAAGCCCCAAAGTAATTTAATTACCTACACAAGGTATCACCGTGATCGATCACCCCAGAAAACGATCTCTCTCACTCGATGTTTGCTGCATTTACACTAAAAATACATTGGCAAAGTGAATTGTATTAATAGCAGGGCATTTATTTAGTTATTTCAAAGTTTTGTGTGTTGTTTTTCTGATTTTAGTTTGTTTTATTTTCATTTTCTTTCGCCTTTGTGTTTATTTACTTTGCCATTTTGCGCCGAGCAGGCAGCTCGTCTTCTTCTATTTTCCGTGGGCCCTTCAAAAGATTTATAAAGTTTGCCAAAAGAGCGGGTGGAGGGGGGCGTCGTGAGCGGGGGGGCGGTAGCGTTCAAAATTACTGAGCCGTAGCGATCGCCGCGCCAGTCAACGAAACTGTGAATGGAATTGTATTCGCATGTTTTCAACGATATTCGCCAAGTTGCACAACGAAAATAGAGAAAGATACAGAGATACGGATACCAGTGCAAAGATGCGGATGCGTCTGTATCTGTGTATCTGGGCAGCGTCATCAAAAGGTATTTTGAATTAATTCAAGATTTATGCATTCAACATTCGCTAGGTGCCACATTTCCCATTCGCATCGCCACAAAACTTTTACCCAACTTCATGCTGCAGTTAGAGATGGGAAAAGTATGGGATTTTCTTGGTACTCAATTACTCAAATACCACAGAATACCATAATAATAATTCATAAATTGAGCAATATTGAAATATTCAATAGGAGAATAATAAAATTATATGTGAAGGTACAACATAAAAGTAATCTTTAAAAAATCAATAAGTATCATGGTATTACAATTGAAGTTTATAACAAAAATAAAATAAGAAAATAAAAAATTTAAAAGCTATAGTATCTATGATGATCGTTAGTAAATATTAGAGATACTCGCAAACTAATAATTCCGTACCTATAGGTACATCTGCACTCCATCACTGGCTGGGTTGCAGTTGCAATAGTTGCACCAGTTGCTGGTGTTTCAGTTGCAGTTGTTGCACCTGCCAACCTCGTCGGAGCCCAGCGAGCAGCAGGTGATCCATTTCTTTTATCCGGTGGCCTCCGCTTTCCCGCCACAGAAAATATGGCAAGGGATTTGGAGGGAAAAGCGATTCGGCAGCCCATCCCAGCCCAGCCTATTTTTGCCTTCTGTGTTGCTGCGAGTTTGCCAAACTAATGCAAATAGACAAGATGAGCTGCAATCAGCATCCGCTCCCCCCCTTTTGGAGTGCTGAAATTCACTTGGGTTATACAATTTGCAGCATTTCGATAATAGATATATTTATAACCGTACATCTATGTGGATGTATATGCATGAAGTGCATAATTTATGGGCATTGCGTGTTCAATGGATTGCGACGGCTGTCCGGGCCATATGGCTGTACCTATGTCTTTTTGTCTATATATGTATCACTTGCTTTTTCCTATTTCGTGCCGGGTTTTCTCTCTGGGTAGCATCAATGACAAAGGGTCTATCTGGTATAAATTGGCATACAACAGTTGGCGAGCCCTTCTCGGCGCTTCTCATAAAACTTACTTTTATAAAGTGGGACCCTAATTTCAATGAATATAATTAAACACATGAAATATAACCCACATAACAATGTTACATATTTGGTGAGAATGCAAAATAGAGATTCCAACTGAATTGCTAACCATCCTATTTAATATAATTAATTGCTTATCAGTTTTAAATTGCATTGATATTTTCTTTTTGTATTAAATTGCAATATCTAAATGATAATAAATTCATTAAATTAAATTTGGTCGAACGATGATGATTTATTTCGCATGCTCACTTTTAGTAGTTGACTTTTATTAATTTATTGATCTATTTAGAATATCAATACCGTTTGAACGGCACTTATTAGATTTTAGATTAAATATTACTTTAAAACATTCTAATAAATGGTGAATTTTATAGATCCCAA
Organism: Drosophila pseudotakahashii; assembly: GCA_035046095.1. Taxonomy (NCBI): domain Eukaryota; kingdom Metazoa; phylum Arthropoda; class Insecta; order Diptera; family Drosophilidae; genus Drosophila; species Drosophila pseudotakahashii. The sequence continues at coordinate 197,591 of JAWNOE010000262.1, forward strand.
AATATGTTTTTATATTTTTGATGTCATATTTAATTTTATTTCCATTTCCCCTTATTATCCATATTCGATGAAACGTTCTAACAAACCCTAACTTGTTCACTTTATGGGCTGCGTCAAAAGTACATTCCACCACTACCTACAATCAGTCCACTTGGCTGCCAATCACTGGATCTTCCATTTGTTAGTCTGACTTTCTGACAGCACAACGGCACCCCGACCACCAAGAACCCAACTGCAAACCGATGCAAATTATCAGCAATGCGGCTCGCAATTAATCTGCTGCATATGACACCGCAATCACAACTTAACCCATTTTGGCACAAATATAAATGTTGAATGAGGGGCTGAAAGCTGGGGAATCGGTCTGATAATAAACTGTAGCCGGAAGGATGAAAGCGAGCCGAGAGCAGTAGCTGCATTGCACTAAAGCACTAAGCCGAATGGCTTTAATTGAATTTTGATGTCCTTGGCAAATTGTTTTCTAATTAGTTTCGCAGACTTGGATCCCCAGCTGGGCCGACGTCCATCTCTGGCCAGTTTCGGCCAGTTCCGGCCCTAGTTGACATAGAAAACTTTCTGTCAACAACTCTAACTGCCTTGACACCACTCCCCAAGCCACGCTCCATTCTCTTCCGGCGCCCTGCGCTTCAATAATGACAAACTTAAAACTTAAACAATTAATACCACGTCCACGACCTCAAACTAAATAAAAAAGTTCTCGTTAACTTTGGCACTTCGAAGTTTGTATGCCCTTTCAGAATACTAAGTAATTTTCTTAAAAGAGATCTGTAACATTGTACGTAAGTATATTTATCAAATTGGTAGGGTGTCTAAAAGAGTTTTATATCTTTTTAGGCCGTTTTTTTAAGTTTTGATTTTTTTTGAAAACGTTTGGGAATTTAGAGTTTAAAGAATATTTTAAATTTACAAATTTAGAAAACAATTTACATAGAAGAAAATACTTCTTAGATCTAGGAGTTGTTTTAAATCGTGTAACTTATTTTTAAATTTTGTTACCGATAAATAATGGATTACAAATGGTAATTTTCGGTTATTTCTGAATAGGATTCATTAGAATTTGTTAAAGTTTATATAAAATTCAAAGTTTATTTTAAAATAAACTCTTATTAATACTTAGAATTTTTAATTGCACATTTTTGGACATGTTAATGTGAGAATTTGTTTTGAAGGCCCAGACTTGTTTTGGAATAATGGATATTTAAACCGACCCAAATTATATTTACCCCTTTTCGAAATACCTAAAATTTGAAATATCAAAAAGTACACTCACCCTGGATCATTGGGCACCTCCGACGGGGAACAGGGCCCCAGCTCCACCTGCTGTTGTTGCTGCTGCTGCTCAATCTTGATGTCCATGTTGGGGGTTTTGGCTCGTGATTGAGATTGAGTTGGATCTGGTGTTCGGAGCTCGGAGTTTGGAGCTGAGCTGAGCTGATGTGGTTGTCTGGCTGTCTATTCTATAATTGTTGCTCCAACGCCTTCTTTTCGGGCATCGAGGGTTGCGAGGGGAGGTCAATTGGTTCTGTGTTTTGGCTGAGTGGCTATGTTACTTGGGTGTTATGTGTGGGCGGGGGATGCTGCTACTACGAGTTGGCTAACCGAGTGTTCCCTTAATCATTAGCCACGTTGGCTGCTAGTTGGCTATTCGATTGGCTTCCGGATTCCTTTATTTCCATTTGGCCTGGCTTTGCTTCGCCCGCTGATTTTCCACGGCTTTTCCTTGGTGTTTTTGTTTTTTAGCTTTTTACTAATAATTTGGTTACATTGCACACTCTGAATCACATTTCTTGGTTGTTTTAGTTGCTTCGTTTTGCAGGCCACTTTTGGTTTGGTGTTAATTTTATGGTGTATTTTGAATTATTTATTTGGTATTTAGACTTTAAGTTTTAGAAACGTTGCGTTAACTTTGGTTGTTGGTTTCCCAATTGATTTAAAGGCAACATATTACTGCAAAATATCTGTTCTGTTTTGTTTTCGGTTGTGTTTGGTGAAAATTAATTAAATTGCAATTTTAAACTTTGCCCAGGGAAACTTTTGAAAAGGCAATTTTCCCCTTGACACCCCTCTCTTTCCCCTCTCCTTCCCACCCATCCGCAGCTGCTGCACCACCCGCAAAATGCAATGATTCGCAACGAACAATCGTAAAATGCAAAAAAGCGCAACCGATGAGGGGAGAAGGGAGGGTGGAAAAAACAGTGGAGAAGCCAGGTGAGGAGCGGGCTGAAAAAGGGGGCGGCAAGTGATGGCTGAGTGACAATTGGGATGCGCTGCTAAGAGAGCAAAAAGATCTTTGTTTGAAATAAATTTGACTCGCTTTATATGGCATCAGTCACCAAATTAATTTCCTAGAATGGGAAAAAACCTTTAAAGAGACGAAGTCATTTAAATTATAAATAAAAACTCTGCGTACTTTAATATTTTTATTTAAAGCTTTGATAAATATTCAATTTATAATGTACGTATACGTAATATTCCTTCCTTGATAAGAACAAATTTGCAGTATTTTTATAAACTTATTACCATAAAAAATTTTAACTATGAAAAAAATATTCAAATTTGTTTAACAATTTTCTCTGCGCTAAATAAAGAACACCTGAGATTCCCACAAATTCGGGCATTTAAATTTCACAGCTTTGAACTTTTGTTGTTACTGCCATTACTTGCCGTTGCTCTCTCCCTGAATTTTTGCGTTTTTCCTATATTGTGAGTGCATTTTTTTTAGCATTTTCTGCGTTTAATACGCGCCTTGATCTTTCCCACACCCACAACAACAATAAAAGCAACAACAAATAATAGAGAATGATAGAGAGAGAGAGAGAGGGAGAATGAGAGTGCGAAAGGGCAAGAAGAACGTTGCATGCAGTGACTCCCTTAACAAAAATAAAAACAACAATATAATAACGCGCAGCATGCAAGCTTTCACAAACAGACACTCACACACACAATCGTACTCCCACACAGACACACACGCGCAGAGAACATGCACCGTTACAACGAGAGCAGAAGTTAACTGGCGGCAGCAACAAACACGTGACCCGACAATTGCGACAATTGGCAGCACAAAATAAAAGAAAATAAACGAAAAACTAAAACAGAACTAAAATAACACATGTGTGGCCAGTGATCGCCGATAGGGGGCGCTCTATTGATCAGTAATCGAAGTTACCGTTAGTTGGACCGACGACAGCCATTTTGTATGAGTGATCATAGCTGTAAACTAGAAGAGAGGCTTTAAATGGGAGAGTGTTGGTAAAATACCCTTAAGAAACTCTTGGGGACTTTTTAATATTCTTTGTATTTAATTTGAATATTAGAAAAATAATATCGGAATGATCTATTTTTTTATGGATCCTTTTGTTGAACTGAAAATTACAGGCTTACGACCTAAGGTAAATTAATGTGTTTTGTTTTAAATAATGACTTTTATGAAATAGGCGTAATTTAGTTTTTCTAGTTTTTGATTTTTAGATAAAATGATTTTAGTTCTCGTTAAATTAATAAGTTAAGGTAGCTTTTAATTTAAGAATATATAATATTAATGAAATGCCTATAACTCAAAACTGTGTTCTCAAATTTATGACGAGGGGGGGACTCTCTCCCTTTCTCTCTCTACCGATCAAATATCGATGTTGCCGTTATTTTGCCGGCCGGCAGCCATTTTGCAGGAAAGATCAACACAAAAGCAATGGGGTGCAAGGAGTGAGCGAGAGGGCGGACGGTGGACAGCGGGGGCGAAAGAGAAGGTTGCGCTTTAACTTCTTCTTCTTCAGCGGTTATTGTAGTTGTTTGCAATTAAAATCGAATGTCGCGCACTTTTATTTGTTTTCCCTATTTTTTGTTTTTTATTTTATATTATATAATCGTCAAATTGCACTCCACACAGCCATCGAGGTAAACAAAATGCAAATGCCCTCCACGGCAGGGTTTTTTCTCTTCTCCTCTAACTATTTTATATGCCTCTTGGTATTTGGTTGTATCTTGTACGCGATTTGGTAGCTGTTTTGTTTTGGTTTCGGTTCTGGCTTGGTTCAAAGCGCACGCACTTCACGAGCGGCGGGGGAAACAGCTCAGAAATCGGGGGACTCGAGGAATATGTAGGAATTGCAGCTGAAAGTGCAACTGTGGCGTTCCGTTTTTCTCAGTGCGCGCACACGAACGCGACAACCAACAAGACGACACTGAGCGGCGAGACCCCAAAACCCAACTGACGGCCCCAAACGACCGGCGGCAGCGACGTCGACTGCACTGCTGCACTCTCTGCTGCCGCTGTTGCTGTTGTTGTTGCTGCTGCTGCCGCTGCCCCACCGGAGCTTTGCGTCGGCAGAGGCAGCGACTGCGGCAGTTGCACTATTTACCGGCTGCACATGGCGCATGTACTTCAGCATCACAGCTGATAAGTGATAAGCCGCAGCGAAAAGGAAGAGAGCGGGCGGCAGCCGGCGAGAGAGTGGAAGAGAGCAGTCAAAAGTTCTAGGATAAAGCTCGAAAAAAAGAGCGGCGTTCTCTTCGACCTAATGCAGCTTTCAAAGCTTACACTGCGGCAAATAATAATGAGTAAAGTAAAAAATAACACTTAGATACAAATATTACAAGGGGTTAAACAAAAATACTATGATTACGTAATATATGAAGAGGGGGTGGTACAAAAATTATAATCTTGTTCTAACCTTCAAGATGATAGATTTATGTTAACAACAAATGAATTAGGGCTTTCCGAAATGGTTATTTAGTTATCTTTAAATTTTTAAACTTGTCAAATTATGAATTTCCTTGAAATAATTGGTTTAAAAACAATGGAGAACAAATACGAAATTTATGGATAAAATCTGAAACAGAGTTAATTTTTGCTTATTGAAGGCAACAGCCAATCGGTTGAAAAATTAAAGGAATTTTGGTATTTAAAAAGTATGCAACATAAAATTGTTCTGATATCACCCCCACAGTCAAATTCTAGATCCGCCACTGGTGATCAGTTTTCTAGCTAATTTGTTTCTTTTGGTGTGCCTTAAATTGCGGTTGTCGACGTTGATCCTGGAATAAAGAAGATAGTCGCGGCATTCTCAACAATTTACCAGAGAATTACAGAACTCTGTTGTCGTTTACTTTTATAATTTAAAAAAATACTATTTGGATAAGGTGGTTTTGTTTTAAAGATGTCAAATATAATAAAGTGGCAATAAACTCATAACTGTGACGTGATGGAATACTTTCAGGTTTATAGACTTAATCTGCAGGCAAAATCCATTCCGTTTAGTCTTGGGCTTTGGATAACGTTTTGAGTAATATCAGCAGGTCCCTAGTCTAGGGGCAGTGCCCGCATACGAGTATTTCAAATCCGTACTAATACAACATGCAACATTTTTTATTCTGCTCGCATAACTTGGAAATATATTTTGCCCAGGCCACCAAAATTCGACTATAGTGAAAAATCTTGAAAAGTCTTGTTCGGCTTGCAGGTTGGGCCTCGCCTGTAACAAAATAACGCTGCAAGTTTTTATAATTTTCGAGATCTTAGCGTTCATACAGACATGGCTAGATCAATTCAGCTAGTGATATGCGTTAGAGCCCTGCAAACTCAAATTTTCAAAAAAGGTTCGAGTAGCTCATGTCGGAACATTTTTTGGATCTGAATGGCTCAGATCATGGCCTGGCTAATATGATCCCCTTTATCTGATCTAAAACCTCATGACTCCTATAGCTCATGACTCCGCATGACTTCCAAATCTGTTAATCACAGAAATAAATTTATTTTTATTTTTGTAAAGGCAGGATAAAAAGTTTTTTATAACAAAAAAATCAACTTTTCGATATTGACAATGAACCATATGAGCTACTAGGTGAGTTATACGAGTCAGCTGATAAGCTATAGGAGTCACTTCATTTCTAATGAATTAAGTATGTCATGGCTCATAGTATGAGCCATGTTTCATAAGAGTCATGACTTAAAAAGCATGAATAGATCGAATGTCTCATGAAATCAAAGGAACTATAACTCTACTCATGCAGGGCTCTACATACATACTTACATACTTACATACTTTCCAACGAATACAATGTTCCCGTCTGCTCTTCGAGTTTTGCTTAAGTTTTTTGAATTTTCATAAATGAAAACACTACCTCATCCGTACCAAAATAATACAACTATTTGAACTATATTTCGACTTAAAAACATCGTTTAATTTCGTTTTCCCACACTGACAGGTTTTATCCATTTTTTATTGCATTCTGAAAATACGGCTTACGGGAAATTTAGTACTGTCGCTTATTTGCTCAACACTGGAACGAGGTATCCATGGGGGCTATCTTAAAAATATGCAAAAACAATGATGTACGCGTCGTGAAGAACTGGAACTCCAGAAGATCTAGGAACTCCTTTGAGCCCTCTCTACGTTTCGCAGGTTGGGGCTTTCTCCGGTCCGCAATTAGGGATTACAACAAAAACAAAGAGATGTCGGCACCCTCGAACTGCCACTCCAAAACTCCCTAGCCACCAAGACATCGGATTAAGTATAGCCTAACTGCTCTGGGCAGTGACGGGCTTGGTGGGCGGCGGAGTGGGCGTGCTGCCGGCATCCAGAGGCTCCGGACGCTCCTTTTCCTTGTTCCAGCTCTTAAGGCCTTCGGGCAGAGTGGTGTCCTCCTCGAAGGAGCCAGTTCCCTCGACGAACTCCTCGTAGGTGGACTTCTCCTTGAAGGGTCGGGGGCCCAGCAGCTCGATCATGTCATCTCGGCTGAGGACTTCGTTTTGTAGCAGTCTTTCCGCCACCTTTTGCACATCCGCCTTGTGCGTGGTTAACAGACTAGTGGTGGCCTCGTGGGCGCATTTGATAATCGACCTCACCTCGCTGTCGATTATCTGGGCGGTGTCCTCCGAATAGGGCTTGCTGAAGACGGGATCTCCGGCCTGGCCCACATCGAAGCTGACCTGTCCGACCTTCTCGTTCATACCGAAACGCACCACCTGGGAGTAGGCAATATCGGTGATTTTCTTCAGATCATCCTGGGCACCCGTGGTGATTCGGTTAAAGAACAGCTCCTCGGCCACACGGCCACCGAGGGTCATGCACATGCGATCGAACAGCTGTTCCTTGGACAGCAAGTAGTGATCCTTGGGCAGATACTGAGCGTAGCCCAGACCCTTGCCGCGCGGGATAATCGATACCTTGAGCAGGGGATCGGCGTGCTCCAGGAACCAACCAGCAACCGCATGGCCAGCCTCGTGGTGTGCCACAGTTCGCTTCTCCTCCGGCGCTAGGACATTGGTCTTCTTTTCCATGCCGGCGATAACACGCTCAATGGCCTGCTCGAAGTGCTTGAGGACAATCGAGTCTTTCGAGTCGCGGGCGGCAATCAAAGCAGCTTCATTACACACATTCGCTATATCGGCGCCCGTGAAACCGGGCGTCAGAGCCGCCATCTTCCGGCTCAGCTCATTCTTGTCCAGCGTCGTCTTAAGGTTACCCAGATGCACCTTGAAGATGCTTGCCCTGCCCTTGATATCGGGAGCTGGGACGTAGATCTGTCGATCGAAGCGACCCGGTCGCATAAGTGCCTTGTCCAGGATATCCACACGATTAGTAGCCGCCAGCACCACTACATTTGTTGTGGTATTGAAACCATCCATCTCTACTAGAAGCTGGTTAAGTGTATTCTCCTGCTCCGAGTGACCGCCGAAAGTTTTGCCACCTCGTTTCCTTCCCACGGCGTCGATTTCGTCGATGAAAAGGATGCAGGGAGCATGCTTGCGGGCCATGGCGAACATGTCACGGACACGAGAAGGACCGACGCCCACAAACATCTCGAGGAACTCGGATCCCGACACGGTGATGAACGGCACGTTGGCTTCGCCGGCGGTGGCCTTGGCCAAAAGCGTTTTACCCGTGCCAGGTGGGCCAGTAAGCATGGCTCCCTTTGGTATCTTGGCGCCCAGATCGATGTACTGTTGCGGGTTCTTAAGGAAGTTCACAAACTCCATGATCTCAATCTTGGCCTCCTCGCAGCCGGCAACATCTCTGTCATCGAAAAATAAACGGTGTTAGGCATGTGGCTCAAAAAATTTGCTATCACCTTACTTGAAACCCACTCCAATCTCGGTGGGATTGGTCAGCTTGGCAGTGGACTGCATAACGCCGCCGAAGAGTCCGCCTCCCTTGCGTCCTCGGCCACCTCCCATCATGTCCGCCGACTTTCGCATCATGTAGACCAGAAAGCCGATGATGAGCAGCGTGGGCAGCAGGCCCGTCAAACTGGCGGCCTCCACCTCGTTGCGGTAGATGACGGGCACAAAGTTGATGGACTCGGTTCCCTGCTCCGCCTGGGCCGTTTCCAGGTTCCGCTCGAAGCTATCGACACTGCCGATGTTGAACCACAAGACTCCACCGCCGCTGTTGCTGTTCTGCTGAAGCCGCACGCGCACCCACTTCTTGTTGACCACCTCCAGCTTCTCCACCACGCCCTTGGTCAGGTAGCTGTTAATGGGCGGGAACAAAAAAGAGATGTAATTATTAACTAGAAATCTAATCGAGGATTTTAATATTATACACATAAAGTGGATTTTGTGATGTTCAATAGTACCATATCATTCAGTAAAGTATTTAGGTAATTAGACATGTTAGAAATTATTAAAAATTTCCTTCATCTGGTTTTAATGTAAGTATATAATTGAAAAGATATGGTAATTAAAAACTGAATATCGGACTTTTTCATATATGATTTGATATACATAGTTAAAATTGGGTTTCCCCAATCAAATATAAATAAAGTTCTAACCTAGTTAAATTGGAAATGCTATTTCAGAAGAAAGTTCTATCAATCACCCATTGGTTTCTATCTTCCATTATTTGATTTAAATATGGTACGTTAGCGAGACCTCACCTATTGACGAACTCCTTCCAGGAGATCTCCTTGTAGCCCATCTCGAAGAAGGCAAACGAGCCCACCAAGACGACGGCTCCGATGGCGCCCAAGAGGATCCATCGCTCCCTGTCGCCGCCGCCGCCGCCCTCACCCAAGGGCCTTCCGCCGGGCGTGTTGCCACCCCTTCCCGCCGGTCCCCGCGTGCTGTTGCTGAACATGCCGAAATTCCAGTCGGACTTCGTTTCCGTCTGGGATCGTGCGGGCTTAGCCGCGGCGGGTGACGATGTGCTGGGCTTTTCCGAGGCGGATTTGCTGGATCCCGACGAAGGGGGCTTCTTGTCGCCGGCTGTTCCCTTGGGCTGGCCAGAGGACTTGCCGCCGGCCTCGAAATATTTCTCGAAACCCTTCGGCGGCTTCTTGCAGAGCAGCTGGATCTGTTTGACTATATAGCGGAGCAGGGGCGACAGCTCCGCGGGCAGTATGTAGACCCCGGCGCCCGTGGCTCCCATGGAGGATGTGCGCTGGACCTGTAAGCAGGGCTATTAGCTTGGATTCCCTCCTATTTCAGTGTGAACCCACCTTTTCCGTCAGCGAGCCCGCCGTGTAGTTGCGCCGCATGATTCCGGCCATCGTTTTGGCCGTGCCAAACAGCCGGAACGCCATGACTACGGCGGTTTTTCGGTTTTCGCTAGGTTACCCAACGATCGGTCGCCCGGATTGCGTGGCCACCGCCTGAAAAGCCCCTACACTGACACAATTTTGGCCTGGAAATAGTGGGTTTCTCGAACTGACACCGAAAGTCGCCGCCTCGCACACCGTGTTTCGTTTGGAATTTTCTCGTTTTCGCAATTGAATTGGCTGAAAACGTTCTTATTATTACACTGAGCGGTGTGATTGTGAAATAAGAAATATACTTTTTATACCAGTTTTACTCATTGAAAAATACCAAAAGTATTCGCAACGGTCACGCTGAAGTAATCGATGTCACGTGCATACTATCGATTAGATTCGTAAATAATGCGATAGTTTCAATTCAAATCTGTAAACATTTTTACAAAAAGAGTGGTTTTATTATTTTAGAAATGCGCCCTGGATTGGAAATTTCAATAATTAAATAATTCTTCCTGCTTGTCTGCTTCCGCTCTCGCAACTCATGAGATTTATCGGGAAATTAGGTGTAATTGGCAGGCCTGCCTAGCAGTGACTTAACCCATCTTATGTATAATTAATAAAAGTAGAATATTTTTTTGACACGTAATTTTACATTCGGACTGTGATTCTACCGGGGACAGGAATCACAGAAACCGGCGACGTTCGGTTGGTTTAAAATCGTGTACTTAATTTTCAAACGGTTTCTGAGACACCAGAATTTGGTTGGAAGAGATTTCTGTGACTATGATCTCTAAACATACTAGCAAAGAGTTAGTTGTCTACACCAAATACACAACATATTTTATTTCTTTCGAACACATTTCTCAAAATAAAATCTTTTGGAATGGGAAACAATAAATCCAATAAATGCGTAAAACACCGGTTGGAGGAGCCTCAAGAAAAGAAACAAGTTGAGTTGACGGACTTGCCAGTTGAAATCTGGGAGATGGTCCTTTCCCATTTGAGCTTGAACAATCATAAATTAATACGAGAAGTATCAGATGAGCTAGAACACATCAGCAATTCTTATGTATTGCACCGCTATAAGTGCTATGAGTTAGATTATCGGGAAAGCCCAAATAAAAGTAGGCACGAGTACAAAATTAGGATCATCCTGCAGGTATGTTCGTTCTTAACTTAATAGCTGTTTCCCTGAACAATTCATCATCTAATTTTACAAACTATTCCTTAGGTAATGCGGCTCGTGCTGAGCTACTTCACCGATAAGGATTACGAGTCGCATTTGGCCATCAGTCTTTTGACCCTCCATGATCAGAAATTCGTTGTGAGCGAAACGCTAAAAAAATTTATAGTTATATTTCTGTTTCGTTTGGAGCAGCCATTGAATGTATTTAGTGCTGAGGGCAAGACACAAATTCAACTAAGACGCCTCCATTATACAATGGCATTAATCAGCCTTCTGCGAGTGAGTAACTCGTTATAATTATCTCAGCCTTTATGAAAGTGTCCTTGCAGCAATTTCGAAATTTTCGGATCATAGGCATTGGCATGCCCCTGTTGCACTGGATTTTGGAGGTGGAGCTGAACAACACCATGTTCGGAACTATTGAAGAGGTCAAGCAAAGTGAGTCCCAGAGACGTGTTTACTTCATGGCCATCATTGCCGACATGCTTTTTTACGAGATTAGGCGCAAAACTTGTAGGTAAGCATTCTGTTTATAGGGCTAATCGATAGCTTTTCCATTTTATCCTGGCAATAAACCCTTTTTTTTTGCAGCCGAGAAATGGATGCTGATGGTACCACGTACAACTATGGTATCCTTTCCGAATCAACAGCTAAACGCAGACCACGGCTACAGATCAAGTTCGAGGTGCAGGGACCGCAGAGTGTAATTAAACTTCTGCACGATGTCACCACCGGAACGGACGACCCTAGCAAACCTTTTCACATGCCTCCGGAATCGGTCTTTACTGCTCACATCACGGTTAAGAGTTTGCGAGGACCCAACCATTTGTATAGTGGCGATCTTAACATTAATATTTTAAAATTGTCTGAGCTATATGAGTGAAGTGAATTAATAGGAACATAAATCCAGAAACATTTTGTCCAACAATAACTGCATAATTTATCTCGACAATTGGGTTAATTTCGTTTTTAACAGCTATCAGATAATTAAAGCCAAAAAGGTAAGATTAGTAAAACGTTTTGCTTTCAAAAATGTGTACTTAACTTATAATATACTTTGTATGAGAATACATATTTATAATAAGATACCGCTGACGCTAATTGCTTGAAGATTAAATGAGGGCCACGATAAAAATAAACAAGAATATTCGATACTTACAGATAGTAAACATTTATTTGTTTGGGCTTATCATATGACCTAATTCGATTAAAAACAGATTATCACCTATTCCTTGTATTTTGCATGCCCGGTATAAAGTATTTGTAATTTGCTCAATTTTCCTATCCATACACTCAGGGAAAAAATCAAGTATTTCGTGCTTGTGTCTAGTATTTTGAGTGTCAAAAGTGAGCCAAGCAACGAAATTCTGATCTTAAGAACAAAATACTGCTTTCAAGTACGAATTTTCAAGACATAAAATACTTGATTTCAGTACGTTTTAAGAACGGTTCGGTCTAAAATTAAGAATGAATTATTACCAAATCTAGACTTATTTATACTTGAAATTATAAAACTTATTTAAAAAAATAGACTGCTTAAATAAGTTTAATAAAAATTTTTTTCATTTATGATGGCATAATCCAAAGTTTTAGTACTTTTGTACTTAATCTAAGAATGCATAATTCTTAATTTAACTACTTTTATACTTTAAATGTTTTACTTAACATCATTATTTATTTTACTTATTTTTACATTTAAACATATTTTAAACGTTTTTTTATATTTAGAAAAAACTTTTTGTAATGATTTAAGTGATAGTTAGGAAAAATCTTACCTCGACCTCGGTTTGAACCCGCGACCACTCGCACTGCAGACAGACGCCTTAAACAACTCGACCACGCACGCTTCTTAGAATGCGTTGACTAAAGAAGGCACAATAACTTTTGACTAAAGGGCTAGCGTTCAAGTTAAATTTATTTATATTTATTTAATTTAAAAATTAAAAAAAAACTATTTACAGATATTACCAAAAAAAAAAAAAACAACTTTAAAAAAAATGTAAAGAGTGGACTTGTCGCGACGAGGATTCGAAGTCGGTACCTTTACGTACAAAAGTTCGTTGTGCTTCCGCCTCTAACAGCTGCACCACCCTAGAAATTCGATATATTTGGTTGAATTTGTATATTTAAGAACGACTAATTCTTATTTTAAGAACGAATGTTTTCAAAATTTCAAGAATCATTCAGTATCACTTTCTGAGCTGGAATTAAGTTTGATTCAGTCTTTAAGTAAATACTTTTAATCTCAATTTAAGTATTTTTGTATAGAGTTTGAGAATATTTGTGCTTAATAGACATTTAAGTTCAAATCGTGCTCAATTCATGAACTTTCAGTACGAAACGATCTTAAAATTTTAAGAATGATATCGTTCTTAAATCAAGACTGATTTTGCTTGATTTTAGCACGGTGTTTTTTTCTGAGTGTACTTACATTTATCTTATAATTTTATCTATTCTTTATCAGTTGCTAAATTAAACTCTTAAGGTTTTCCTCTATAAATCCCTTTCTGATTTATTATAAATATTGAGTTATTTTGTAAAATTCTTTTAATTATTATTATTTTTGGGGAACAGTCCTTCACGTTTTATTTAGGTATGGATAAGATATATGAATAAGGCGAAGGCGAAGGAGCGTAGGTTAAGAGAAAGAATCAAATGTAATTTCTCTTTGCACCAATTGGTTTTAAACCAGACTCTCTCCGAGCGGACGTAATATTGGAAATGTATGAAATTCCATACCGTGGGCGACCGAGAGATTTTCTTTGCTCCGCTTTCCGATCTCGATCATTCGTTCTGGCGTTCTTGAGACGGAACAACGTATATTTCCGTGATTAATCGGTTCAATCCAAAAATAATAATTAAGATGATGACATACGCGAACAGCAAGCCGTTAATAATTGCAGTTAACTCATTCGTTTTAATAGCCGGTATAATTTTGTTAGTTATCTACCATTGCGGCAATAAAGATGATAAACCTCAAAATAACTAAGAAGTAAGTGCACTTTGTGATATAGTATATCTTCGAAAAGCGACACTTTTTACGGCTGCAATGTAAATAAATACGTGTTTGTTTTGTTATTTTAGTTACTGTCTTGTCGGTGCGCTACAATGTCAATCACACATCGATGCACAACAATTAGAAATTCTATACCGAACTCATTGTAAAAGCATAGAAATATAACACGATCAGACTACAAATAAAATGAATTGATGAAAAATATTCGATCTTCTGTTTTTTTTATTCTGTGGTTTTCTTTATACAAAGTCGTCTGAAAAGTGAATCTGTGAGGTAGGTCTGTTTGCTAAGAAAATACAAACACAAACAAATAATTTTTTTAAAGATAAAAATAATGTAGGTATTTTAATAGTTTTACATTGATTACTTACTTTCTTTCTGTGTCGATTATTTTATCATTTTATGGACGAAGTCATATTTCTATAGAAACAACGAAACTTGTGTGCTTTGATTCGATCAGTAGTTGATAAGGCACTTATTCGGTAACCACCATTATAAAAACTTTATACATCGCTTTGATAAATGTTTAGTGATTCATTATTACCGGCTATTTCAAAGAATAAAAGTTTAAAACGCAGTTAAGGAGACGTTCCCGACCCTACACAGTGTATATATTATTGATCAGCATGACTAGACGAGTCGATCTAGCCATGTCCGGCTGTCCGGCTGTCTGCTTCTACGCAAACTAGTCTCTCAGTTTTAAAGCTATCGGAATGAAACATTTTCAAAAGTCTTCTTTCTATTGTAGGTAGTATATAAGTCGGAACCAGCCGGATCGGACAACTTTATCCTTTAGCTCCCATAGGAATTTTCGGAAAATAATGGAAAAAAAATTAAAGCTTCGGTGTTTTTTGATACTTTACCTTCTTCTCTTAGGAATATTGTTTTTTATATATTTTTGAATTTTCGATTAAATTTAAAAAACATCGGACAACTATATTACATAGCTGCCAAAGGAACTTTCGAAAATTAATGGAAAATAATAGAAAATAAATTTGAGCTTTTTTTGTTTTTATTGTATTTTCTGCTATATTTACCTAGAACATGGTTTTTTTTTAATATTTCCGAATTTCGAATTAAATTAAATCGGACAACTTTATTATACCCTTGCAGAGGGTACTATGATTTCAGTCAGAAGTTTGCAACGCAGTGAAAGGAGACGTTTCCGACCCCATAAAGTATATAAATTCTTGATCAGCATCACTAGACGAGTCGATCTAGCCATGTCCGTCTGTCCGTCCGTCTGTCCGTCCGTTTCTACGCAAACTAGTCGCTCAGTTTTGAAGCTATCGAGCTCAAAAGTCTTCTTCCTATTGCAGGTAGTATATTTGTCGGAACCGACCGGATCGGGCCACTATATCTTATAGCTCCTATAGGAAGGATCGAAAAAAAAAATTCTAGCTTTGGTGTTTTTTGAAATATAACCTTCTACTTTTGGGAATACTATTTTTATAATATTTCTGAATTTCGAATAAAATTTCTAAAAAATCGGTTGACTATATCATATAGCTGCCATAGGAACGATCGAAAAATTAGATGAAAATTAATAGGACAAAAATTATATCTTTGTTGACTTATATTACATTCTCTTCTCCTCTAGGCTATGGCTTTTCTTTAACATTTTAAAATTTCGTATAAAATTTAAAAAAAAATTCGGACGGCTATATTATATAGCTGCCATAGGAAGGATCAAAAATTAATGCCAAAATAATACGAAAACAGCTAAAATTAGGTTTGTTGTAACATATTCGCAAGTTAATTTAAATTTAATGTTTTTGTAAATGAATAGGAATGATCTGCAAGGGTATATAAGCTTCGGCTGGCCGAAGCTAGCTTTCTTTCTTGTTATATGGCTGACATAGGCAGGATTGTAAAAATAATGTCAAAATAAAACGAAATGTAACATTTTTGCGATTTGTAAATTAATAGGAATGATCTGGAAGGGTATATAAGCTTCGGCTGGCCGAGGCTAGCTTTTTTTGTTTTTCAATGCAAAAATAAGACAATGGCATTTTACTTTAAGAGCTGTGGTAAGTAAGGTACTCACCTTCGTTTTCGTTTTTGAAAAAATGCAGTATTCATCTCTGTATTCATATTTTATAAAGATAAAAAAGCTATGTTCGTTTTTGCAATAATTGAAAGAGTATAAAAACTGCTGCTTTCGCCTTCCTCTTCAGTTTTATACTCTTTGTTTGAATAATCTCATTGTAAACAGCTAAATATTTTCAAAGACCTAAGCAGAGATGATTGATTTTAGAAAGAAAGCTCAGCACTTTTGGCATTAGTGGATGAAGCGGAATGAAGACAGTTTTCAGAAGGGCTTGATCAGCGGTTGATTGACGAATCATATTATTTCTTTTTTGCTTTTCGGAAGTACGACGAAGGTTTTCCCCACATCCATTGCCCGTCGATTGGTCTTTAATTTCGATGTGACAGGGAAATGGGTGAGTTCAGGGGAGCGAACGAGTGTCGGCCATTTAAACGATAATTAAAATGCATCAATTTATTGCCGTGCGCAGCGCGATGTGCGAGCAATAATAGCCATTTAATAAATACTCTCAATCAATGCCTCGCGCCTCTCCTCTCCTCGCCCAAATAGTGAAAAGAATTGCGGGCACAAAATATTTGCTTAATTAAAGTAATTATGGTTTCATATTTCATGCGGCGCGAACCTGTAGCTGTTGTCCAGGAGTCCAAGCCTCGGTCTGGTCGGTAATTACGTTTTGTCATAAATTTAACATTTATTTTAAAATGTCATTAAGTGCTTAACATGCTGTCCCTGTCTCGCATTCCACCCCATCCTCTCGGTTGGTTTTTTCAGCCTTGGATTACACACTTTCTTGATGGCTCGGCATCATTCAAGTGGCCAAAAAGAATGAACTTACAAGTGCACAGTTGATGGAGGTAGTGGAAATATTTTTATTTTATTGCATTTCATATTATTTATCATTTTATTTTTTGTACATAATTTAATATGTAAATTTAAATTTAAAAAAAAATTAATTTAAATGTGTGTATAAATTTTATTGACTTTTTAATACTTTTATGATTTATCTTTACATACTTCAAATTTTGGGGGTTAAATCCCAAACTTCTCGTATAAAAAGTGAAAGGAAATATGGTATTAAAAAAGTATTTTACAAAATATTTTTTTTTTGAACAAAATCCTAGTTTTTTTTATTCCTATATTCAAATCTTGTAAGTTGTTCATTTGCGTTTTTATTATCAATATTTTAAATTGATCTTTAACTCAAAATAAACCATTTTTAATGAAACTTTAACGAATAAGCGTAACCTTTTAAAGTACGTTGAACAAAAGCTGTTTCTTAATTTTTTCATTATTTTTTGGAAATAAAAAACCTATACATTTCCCATCACAGCTTGTTGCGGATCTATGGACACATTGCAGATATATGTCTGCAGATGAATGTGGCGTGCAACAAAAGGAGGAGCACAAAAAATGAGTGCAGGAGAAGTGGTACGTAATGTGACAAGAGAATCCAACACCAAAATGAATAATGTAAATACGCCAAGTGTACAAAGTTTTAATTGTTATCATGTTTTGTTTGAGCGTTGCTGCCTCTCGCTCATCCTTTTGCCTCCGTGCGAGTGCGAGTGTGTTTGTGCTTGTGTGTGGCACTCACGCCTCTTCTTCTTCTGCCAAGATGCATCCATTTACGGCTGGCCAAGTTCTACGTTGCTCATACGACACATTGGTCTCGGCTCCGCAGTTGGCTGAGTGGCCTGCGGCAGCAGCAAAGTTTTCATTTTGCATATGCGTACCCAAAACTCGGATCGGGGGTTTTAATCCACGTTTTATTCCTGCACATATAAACTACTTTTTAAATCAAACGCTTTTGTCTGGGGGATTTTCTGGCAGATTGAGAGACACGTTCGCCTGGCTTTATTTAAGTTCGGTTTTATTTTCCTATAATTTTACAACTCGCAATTTTAGATAAAAATGGCACAATGTTTACTCAAAGATCATCAAATGGTCTTTTTATTTTTATGTTTCTTAAGGATAGTTAAGGATGTATACCCCTTTTTAAAGGGGTATATTGCTCAACCTTAATGAATCAAACTCCCTCGTGCGCAAATTGTATCCAACATAATTTAAGTTCATCTTTTATATCTTTTAATTTATTCTACACAATATTACCTGCAATTTGCCAGCCATTCTGGGCAATTTTTCGTCCTCTTGATAGCCTCAATTATTTAAAGTTTTCTTTAATTTCAAACGTTTTTGCTCCGACCGTTTAAGGCATTTATGACCATTAAAGTTTAAAAATGTTTCACTTGCAGTTGATTTGCATAAATATTTAAACTTGTTTAGCTTGCATAAGCATTTTTGCCTCTGACTTTTGCCATGAAAATCCAGCATCCTGTGGCTTTTGCCGTATTTGTTTGGCACAAATTTTAAGTGATTTATGCTGGCCGCAATTGGGCTGACCAATAAATACGTAGAACGCACCGAGAGCCATGAAAAATTCAGGGATGCGGGACTCGAGTGAGTGGGTATCTCTCCATCGGGCATGCATATTTATTTGCCAACATTTACTTATGCTGCGTTCGAGGCAACTCGGTTTTTCGGCCAACTCAAAGGCTGGTTCAGACAAAGTTGCCAGCCATAGATTTGCCATAAGGACGCACATGAGCTATCAGTTTGTGTGTGTGTTGCCAAACAACAACCATAATAGCAGCAGCAGTAGCAGAAGAGCACTTGAAAGTTTTGCGAATCGGCTTCGGCCGGCCTTCTGTTTACTCGAGCACTTATTTATTTGATAATAATTCCAGGGGTTTCTTCCAAAACAAACTATTTGCGTTGGCCTTTCTGGAGAAGTCCGTAGTCCGAAGCCCGAGCTGTGGGTCTATCCATATAACAAGCAACCCGACCGGACCGGACCGCAGTGTAGCCGGCCAACTCTTTTGTCTAAATAAATAATCAAAATGTCATAACAAGTGGCGTGCGACGAGGGCGCGGTGGTCGGGGCCGGAATGCATCTCATCTGTGCGGCATGTATCTGCAATGTTTATGCAAATTCCGTGCAGCCACTCCTTGAGATCCTTGAGGCCATGCCGTGCTCCTGATTACGGATACGCACGCAGCCAGATCGACCCGGCTCCCCCAGGATGCATCAGTGCAATATAAATATTTTACATATATTTTACATAGCTGATTGAAGTCCGTGTGCATATGCTAAGCCCGCCTCCCTTTCCTCCACAACCGCCTGTAACTCATGCTGTGAAATTATCCTTTGCATGGCAATCATATCAAATCAAATTTAAAGTGCCCCTCACCAGGCACAGTGGGTGTATCGGTCTTAAGTGCCCCAACTTTAAGCCCGGACTGCTTTAATATTTGTTTATTATTACTAAGTGCAGGCGCCTTTATGGCTTAATTTGGGGTTATTAATTAAGATGGTTTTTGATGAGCAGCTTTCGTCTCATTACTTATTTATTTTCTAGTATTTTAGTTAGAAGGCAAATCGTTTCATTACACATTTCAGGAAATAGTTGACTCAAGGCAACTAAACATTAAACCTTTAGTTCATTAAATTAAATTTTGGGGTATTTATATTTTAAAGAGTATGGAGAATTCAGAAAAATCTTGTGAATGGCATTTATGGTAAATATTATATGGACATAAATATTCAATTTTTTGTACTACTAATAACAAAAAATGCATTTACCGATAGGTGGCGCAACTTTCAACTGCTTGCATATCTCCATCCCTTTCACGCTCAATAAGCGGAGTTAGGGGTTTGTCATAGTCAAGGTACTCGACTATAGCGATCTCTCT
This sequence comes from Drosophila pseudotakahashii, assembly GCA_035046095.1. Classification (NCBI taxonomy): domain Eukaryota; kingdom Metazoa; phylum Arthropoda; class Insecta; order Diptera; family Drosophilidae; genus Drosophila; species Drosophila pseudotakahashii. The sequence goes on from JAWNOE010000262.1 coordinate 217,082, forward strand.
TGATTCGGTTAAAAATGGTGGAAGGAAAATAAAAAAGTATCAAAAACTTTAAATTATTATAAAACTGAAACCCATAATAAATATTGAGAAATATTTAAATAAACCAGATATTTTACACATATTTAAAGGAACTTTTTCTTACAAAATGTTAGAATTTTTTAATAGTTGGTTATATGTAGATAAGGTATTACTGCATTTTTTGATAAGATATTTGTAAGATATTAATTTAATCTAAGGCGACTGTAAGGTATTGAATAAGATTATGTAGTTTTGTGACAAATAATTCACCATCATATCATAATAACAAACCATATAAATACATCTCGTTAACGGAGTTTATAGGGATTCCCCAAACTATGGTCTTTCAAGTGAAACCCAAAACCGAATCTAACCCATAGTTCGCACTTCAACGAAATACGAACCAGCAGTATGCTAATATGGCTCAACATTTGCATACAAAGGCGTAAGCCTAATTGAACCAGCTGTGATTGGAATGGCCCCAAAACCACCCGTGAATGTGGGTGGTGTGGGTTGTGGGCGGTGGGCGGTGGGGGGAGGTGGTGACCCACAATGCGGGTGGGCATTAGTGGTGACGGTGGTGCAATTAATAGCTAATTTAGAGTCGATGTTAAAAAGGCAACATTATTTATGATTATTTGTTTATTGCTTGCGGGTCGTTTGCCGCTTTCCACCTGAACGAATTAACACCCCACCCATCAGGACAGCCACCACCCATCGAACCACCTACACCCACTCACCCGCTCACCCACACATGCAAAGCAAAGCCGCTGGCAGCATTTAGCTGCAATAGACAGCCATTTTGTGGTGTTGCCTCGGCGATAAAGTAATAGCTGCTATTTGGGTTTATGACACACACACACACATACACGCAAACAGGCTCACGAACTCACGGGGAAGCTACATGTGTTTTTGGAAATTTTTTCTGCTTCCGGCAGACACAAATACAGACGCTGGGCTGCCTTTGTTGTTCTTTTCCGCCAAGCCAAAAGCAGAAGTAGAAGCACAAGCCGCAGCCAAAGGCAGAGCTGCAAATGCCTGCACGGGAAAAAAGTGCCATATTTTAGAAAATATATACTTAACAGCGATTAAAAAGGGGAACTAATATTGATTAGGGCTTCCATTATGGTTTCAAAGAGGAGAAGATTCAAAATAACTCAAGATTTTGGGAGACAAATTTTCACTACAAATTTTTTTGGTGAAAACCTATTGTAAAAAATCGTACATAGCATTTTAAAAAATATAAAATCTCCTAGTTTAAAGTCTTAAAGTCAAGAGTAATTTTAAGCCAAGTAAAATAATTTACTTGATAATAAAAAGAAATGTCTATAAAAAAGAATATATATTATTATCTTTTATTTCTCTTTATAATACACTCAAAAAATTATATTTTCTTAAATATAGAAAAAAAATGTATATTTTGTAGTAGAAGATTTTCGTTTGCAAAATATTTGTCCGTTTGGCTTTAGATAAGAACTTTAAACCCGATCTATTTAGCATGAATAAATTATAATTATGACTTTTTATTTAATTATTAATATTATTTATTTTAACTTTCTATTGGAAAACAGAATATTTAAAAAAGTACCATCAATGACCTAAATTTGTTTCCTGTGTACAAGACTAAAGTGGGCAGTGCTTGGTTTATAAGAAGGGGAGGCGTGGCGAGGCGTCATTTTGTCTGCGGTTAGATGCGCGTACGTTTTCATGTTTTGTTCGCATTTCTTTTCTCTTCGCTCCCCGCTCTTTATGCTCTTGTTAAGTTTTATTTTGTATTTTTTCCTTTTGATTTTTGTTTTGTTACAGCCATGTGAATTTTTTCGCGTTGGCTTTCGGCTGTTGCGCTGCCGTGTTTTTCGCCATTCGCCATTCGCCGTTGTTGCGGTTGCAGCACGTCTGAACGTGTTTATGGCGCGCATATCCGCAAATATGCAATCAGACCATAATCTACTTAATGTCTTTTTCGCCGGGAGGTGGGAGCAGGTCCACTGCCACCGCGTAAAAAAAGTGCGCATTGTGAATGAAGTAATGCAGTTTGCCACATTCCGGCCAACGAACACACACGTGCTTCTCGTATTTATGGCCAAAAGCAAAGGACACGGCACATTAACCGAAATTAGGCTGTCACTTTTTGGCCATCCGCGCATTAGCTTCAAAAATGAAGTTAAAAGTGCGTGTTTCTCCGCTTTTCATTATCAAGACTTTTGTTGCCTACTTTTTGCGACCAGCGAAGCGTGCAATGCTTTGAAGTCCTTGGCAAGGATATAAGGTACAAATTTAAGGGGCGGCACAACTTTCTGGGTGAAGCGAATTTTTTGTTTATGGGAAATGGATAATATAAACGATTAGAAGCAAAATTTTAAATAAGAAAATAAAGTAAGAAAGTTTATAGTAAAAACCAAGTTGATAATATAAATTATGGACCAAGTTAGATTAATAAATTACACTATGCAGCATCAAAAATTTACCTCGATGGATGCTATATTTTTGGATTCGTTACGAATTCCCAAGTTAAACTGCGTTTTCCAAAAAGTTCCCCGACGCAAGGATTCTTAGCAAAAGGACCTCAAAGTTCGAAAAATGCTGAAATTGGCCAACTTTCCAGAGATCTCAGAGGCAAACGGATGCATGGTTTGATTCGATGTTAAAGTTTTTTAAAAGATACACTCTTTATCTTTCAAACCCCATACTTAGAATAATTTTAGGATTTTTTTTAAGGCAGAAACAAATTCCTTTGATCTAAAATTTCCGAAATGGACACGATTGCGAGACTACATTCGTCTTGATTTCAAGAACGTTTCTTCCCTGATAATTTAAATGACGTTTACAGAGACCAGTGTGCATTAATTTACTTTGGTCTCCCAAGACGATCTCTCGAAAGAGAACCTACTCTCTCGAGAGAACGAAAAACTAGGGTGACGGGGGTTGAAAGAGAGTTGCCTGCGAGAGAGAGAGAGTGCACAAAAAGGAGAGGACAAAAAGAGTGAACTAATTCCTAATACACTTTTGAGAACATTTGATCTTTGATTCTCTCCCTTTTTCAATTTTTTCAAGTGTAAGGACAATATATGTTAGATAAACAACATAATTTGTATTTATCCTAGCCAAGCCATAGCCCAAGGATGCATTACCCGTAATACACGCCTTCTACAACCGATTCCCCTGCTCTGACTTTAATTTACACAGCCTTTTAGCCAATTTTAAAGACAAGTCGAAACACAAAAGCCTGAAGGACACAAAAAGCGGTGAAGACAAAAAGGCGCTTGCAAAATATTTTGCCGTAGACAACATTAGATATTGTTTTGAGCTGTGCAGACATGGGCTGGCATTTTAGTTTAAGTTTCTGTTTCTGGTTGGAGTTTTGTTTCTGGTTCTGCAACTGCTTCTGCTTCTGCTACTGTTTCTTTTGCTATTATTGTTATTGGGGGATGGCTGACAGTCTCCGACTGGCCTGTTATTGTTGGCCTGGCGCACAATGCGGCCATAAAAAGCTGGCAGAGTCAAACAATTGAAACAATAAAACGGCTTTAAGAAGTGGATTTTGCAGGCGAGCTCCGGCTGCTACAGTAGATAAAGGCAATTAGTGGGGTGGGACTGCAGTTTACTCAAAGTTTTTTGAATCGGAACCGGATCAGCAGGATGGCTGGAGATGGGGATAGGATCTCGCCTCACTTGGCGTTGAAAAGAGCCTTGACGGTTTCGTCGGTGGTGTCGATGATCAGTTTGTAGTAGCCCGATCGCCTCAGCAATCGCTCCTCGTCCTCGGCCACGCCGTAGATGTCCTCGATGGGCATCAGGATCTCCGACTCGTTGGGCAGGATCAGTTTGCGGGCATCCTTGCGAAACATGGCCACCGCCTTGGCCATATTGGTGTGTGCCCTGGCATAATGCTGGAAGGTGAGGCTCTTCCGTTTCGCCGACAACTTCGACTGGATGCGATCGAGTCGGGCGATCAGGCGGATCAGGATGAACCGGGCATAGCGGTCCTTGATCTCCAGCAGCGACATCTCACCGCCATGATCGAGGGCTGGGCGCAGGTAGACGCTCAGGATGATAAACACGAAAATGGCATTGATCGCAAATATCACCAGGAGAACTGCCAGCTGGAAGCAGTCGATGTCCTGCGAGAAGACCTCCGCCAAATGCTTCCAGTACATCAAGTCGTAGTGATGTATTTTCCACTGATAGTGCAAGTAGGCGGTCATTGCCACGCCCATTCCGCTATAGAGCGCTATATAGGGGTAGTTCACGAAGAAGAAGTCGTTTAGCTGCCCACGCAGCTTATGCCAAAGCTCCATTGTGTCCTGTGTCTTGTCTAAATGTCTGTGCGAGGGTCCTGGCTGGTAGCGGGTAGTCCGGTAGATTTTAAATTTTTGTTACGGCTAATTTTGGTGCGGTCGTTCCGAAAGGTTGAGCCTTATATTGAGTCTTCTGGCGGGTCTACTTAGTTCGGGGTATGGTATAAAATGAATGTCATCAAAACTACTAATGGGTCCTTCTATTCTACAAGTTTATATACATCAAATAATGGATAAATTTATTTCTACACACAAAAAAAACATTTGGTAAAATTTTCAACATAATAATATAATGGTCACAACGTTGTCGGTTTGACCCATGACTCCCACAACAACAAAATACACAAAACTAAATATTTTATTGTTATTTTACTATTAATTAGTAACCAAAGCCAAAACAAAATCCACATTACTTTACAATCAAACTTTTTAAAATGTTTTATCCTGTTTTTTGCTACGTTTTAAAAAATCATTTTTTCTCTGTGTACCCTTAAAATATGTTGTGTGTATGTTCTAAGATGTTAAATTCGGATATTCGACAAATTTTTTTGCTAATTTTTTCAGCACTTTGAAATGGTTTGAACCTTTAAAATTTATAAGTTTTTTTTAAGTTATAGGTATTATTGGGAACTGTAACTAATGCAATGATGTTAGGGGTTTGGCCTATCTTTGACATTTGTGAGTGCTTTTTCTTATTTCCTGAATTGAACTATATTTTTAAAGTTATTTTTAATATCGCTAATGCTTTTAATATCGCTCTATAGTATATGGCTCAGAGAAAAGTATAAGAGCTTTTTCAGTCTATTCACCCTGCAACCAAGATATTGTGGATGTCAAACAAGTTGCTGGGTCCAATTGGTTTTGTCTGAAAGGTTTGAGCAAATGTTTGCAAATGTTTGAGTAGATTTTGCCAGAGCTCGCACAAATTTGACCGGTTCCCCTGGAACTTCGGTTGCTACAACTCGATTGGAACCGCCCACGACTGCAACTCGAACATGAATTCGAACTTGCTTAAAGTTTTTTGACGGTGTTATATTTTACTTTTTCTAAGCTGCAGGCCCCGAAAATACGGAAAATATTCAGGTCCTGGTTGGGCGACAACATTTCGCTATCTCGGCTAACTTTTACCAGTACCCCTTCCCCTTTTCTATCAACCATAACCGATTTGAGACGTTGATAAGGCAGCAAAAAAACCCTAGCATACTTCCAAGCGCAATGCAATTTTCCATTTTCCACGTTCCTTTCCTTTTTTGCTGTTTTGTGCAGTTCTCCCCCCCATTTTCGGTTCCGTTCTTTGTGCTGTGCACTTATTATTGTCTCTTTTCGGTTGACTTTTTGCGCCGAGGCCAAAGTGCATGCAAAACTGCATTTTGTAGACAAGCCGAAAACCGAAAACTGCCAGCCAAAACGGAAATATTCAAAAATTGTTGGCGGAGTGGGTGGCTGTGGGTGGTGGGGTGGGGCGGCCTATCTGGCCGAGCTCGGCCTTTCCCTCCTTTTTACGGGTGTGTGTGTGTGTGCGCGCGCTAATAAAAACGTAAAATTTAATGGTTACGGAAGGCACTAAAAAACAGGCTCACCGACAGCACCCAAGTCGTTGTTGCTGCCTTTGCTGGTCTGCACTTAAAAAAAATACGGATTTTATTGAGTCAATGTATTGCCACATTACTCATAACTATAGTTATTCACTTACTCAAATTACCCATCAATAACCAAATTAAAAGAAGTGAAAGATGTAATCATAAAGTAGGCTTAAAACAAACCTATAATTTCGCAAGTTATTTTATAATACGAAGAAAACTTTATATTTATTCAATGATATTTCTAACTACACAACAATAATTAATTTTTGAAGAATTTTAAATTTTTTATTAAGTTGCAAAACTGTAAAATATTCATAAATAGGCTTTTTAGCCTATGCGAAAAAGAGTCTTTGTTTTTAATTTCCAAACATTTTTTTTCTGAGTGCAGCTGCAGTTGCTGTTGTACTGGTAGTGGTGCAGGCAGTGGTCTTTGGCTGTGTGAGTAGTGGCGCTGGCGATAACCAAGCAACGAACCACAACCGCACCAAGGAGCGCGGGGAAAACCAGTCGATGGGCAAAACTGTAACTACGCCAACCGCCGCCGTCCTTGCCTCCCTCTGCCGCCCTCTGCCACCCCTTCTGCCACCCACTTTTGCCACCGCCGACGCAGTGGAGCGCCCATCCGTGCACGTCAAACGCAGACAACTTGAAAAATGTAGAGACAGCGCCGCAGTATAGTTGAAACACGCCAAAAAATATGCAAAAGTAAAATAAAACAGGCGCAGACACAGGGACAGACAAACGCATTTGGGCCCGTCGAAAAGCAGGCCCAATCCAACTACCAACTACCGACACCCAACGTTCGACAGTCGAGGGTCGATGTTCGACATTTGCCGTTAAAGGTTTTTCGTTGTTGCTGTTTACACTCGATGTCCTCATCTCCGCCAAAGGGGTAAACTTTTGGGTATATGTGCCCAGCATGGCATGGGTGAGCCAAAAATGTTGAAAACATGTTGCAGGAAATGTTATTCTATGCATATTATAATTTTCTCTATTTATTTGTTTATAATTTTATGAATTGAGTTTGTAAAATATTTATTAAGCAAATTATTCTAAAGCAAAATAAATGTAATAATTTATTATTTCTATAAAACTGTATATATAAATTTCGATTTATTTATATTTACATAAATTAGTTACTTTTACTTATTCCTTATTCAACTTATTTTAACCAGCATCTAAAAATTAACACTCCTCCATGATGTTTCTGCAAGTACTGAACAAATATTCTCCCTTCGAAAAAGATCTTAAAAATCACAGGTATACATGGTTTTATAGCACCAATTTCCAACAAAGGCCACAGAAATATTTAATCGGGACCGAAAAATACCGCATCGATGTCTTTGTTTAGGCAAACAGTATACCTTAAATTATAACCAAAGATAAAATTATAAACTAGTCCCTTATATCTTATTAGTATCTGAACAAACTTACTTCATTAAAAAGAGTGCCTTTGTTTTGGTATTAGGTAAAAAGATTTCCCAAAGATGTAATGAATACTATGTAAGTTATGTATTTTAATCAAGCCTGTCTTTTTTCGAAACAATGGGAATAATTATCCCTAGGGATGGCTTCTGCTGTTATATAAAATAATGATAATGATTATTAGGATGGTTTGAAAATCATTTAATAAAGAACAAGATTTTGAGCAAGGTTACATTTTTCCTTTTTTTAAGTATTTATTAGCGATTTTCTTGCTAATCTATTCAGTTTTTATGTTGTCCTCTGTGCATCTCTGGTTCTTGGCCACTTTCATTTTGTTTTCTTATTTGGCAGTGCATTGCACAATGTTTTGCAGCAGGCAGTTTTTACCCACTTTTTTCCAGAGGCCCTGCCCCCTTCCGTTTGTCAACTTGACAGCGGGCAAAGGGAAATGGGAAAAGGGAAAAGGAGCTGTAGCATTTTCAGCTGGAGTTGGAAAGTCAGTTGTCGGTGGGATCGAAAGTTATGTGGCCCGGCTGTTGAATTCGGAGAGGTGTGCGTGCGGCAAAGGACTCTAAAAGCTAACTGAATGGACAGCAATTTGCGCGGCTAAACGAGTCCACAAAGGCTCGGGGTCCTGGGTCCTGGGCAAAAGGACCCACGTCCGAATGGTTGCCGCCTGCTACTGTAATTAGGTTTGTCGCTGACCAGACTCACATGGTATCGAATCGAATCGAAACGAATCGAGTCAAAGTCACCGCGCCACTCGCCCAAAGTATGCTGTAAATAATTCACAATTGTGCGACGCTTTCGAATTTCGCACTCGTACAGTCGATGGCGGAAATGTTTGCCTTGTTTACAGTGCAGTGCATAAATTTGCAATTGCACGCATACAGATACTGATGCAATGGTGCGTGCATTTCCGCTGGGTGGGCGGGAGGTGAGGGGGGCTTTTCCGGTAGAATGTGGGAGGGGCGGTGGAGCGGTGGATGTCCGAGGGGCGGCAGTCAAATTAGGCCTACTCCCCGGCTAAAAAGTCCGACAGCAAATTTTCGTAGCTAACAGCATTTTCAAGTTTTATCGTTACGTGTGAGCGGGCGTTTACGAGTTTGGGGTTGCATTTGCGCTTGCTCCTCGGTGTCCTTGGCACAGGCATTGTATTATGCTGCGTCCCTTCAGCCGGCGCACGCATACACTGCGAGGAAATAGTGTAAGGGATCCTTGCTAAAGCCTCCCTAAAATGGAACAAACAATTACTGTCCAAAAGGTTTTTAATAAAATTCGGAAAGAAAAAATGCATTCCAATACTTGTGTTTTATTGTTCGTTAAAAGTTGAATATTTAATGAAAAATCAAAACTACGTTTTTATAAACAGATGTATCTTAAAAACTTACAAATGACTTCTAAACTAATAGAAAACAGAAAATAGAAATGTAAGATATTTTATTCTATAATAAAGAATTTTAGTTGCAGTTTTAAATATATGTACGTATTGGGAAATATTATATTCAATCATTATCAAAATATGCCAAACATTAAATTGGTGAATTTTAATTAATAAATTTATTTATTATAAAAAAAAACACCTAAGTACACGCATAAAAATATATTTAAAATTTAGAAATCTCGCCCTAGAATTGCCAGCTTTTGGAAATGGACAAAAAATATCTCATTTTTGGGAAAATCACCAAGAAAGGTTTAAGAGTTTACTTACAAAATTCATTATCCAAACTTGGTGTTTAAGAATGTGATCCCAAAAAAAAATATTTCTTTATTATAGGCAAAAGGCCAATTTAAAATATTTTCGATTTTGTGATAATGCTATATTTAATGCAATATTTTTCCTTGAGTGGAGATTAAAACGCGAGCATGAGCGTCGCCTAGCCTTGTCTATTTAGCCGTCTGCATACAAAATGCACATAAATTGTCATGTTCCGAGAGCAGAAGAGACACTCGGTGGAGGGGGGAAATGGGGCTAAGGGTGGGCGAAGGGGCCAGAAGGGGCGTGGTGGCTCCATGGCCATGTGCCGAGCATATTTATATTGATTTTCGCGCCTGGGATTGGCATTTGGGGGCCATGCGTCGGCCGCCAGCTTGTTGTTATGTACTTTGGCTTTTCAATTTCGGCTCGTTTTCCTCGTTTGCTCGCCCCATTCACTTTTTTTATTGTGTTTTGTGGGTGCACAATAAATTGAGCCGAAATTGCATCAGCGAAATTAACAGTTTCATGTACGTTAATAGACTTTTTCAGTGTCCCAGGCCCAACCACTTCCCACATCCCACATCGCCTGCGAATCGGGGAAGTCTGCTTGTGGCAGTGGTTTGGCGAGTCGGGGGCAGTGGGCCCATTAGGTTGGGGCTTTTTAATTATGGTCCAAAGAGCGTTTGGTGCCGCTTAAAATGAAATTTTCAGCTGTTCAGCTGGACGTTAGCTCGGCCAAGGTGGTTAGCATGGCTTAAATAAAGCTGTTGGTGTGAATTTTCCACCCAAAGCATTATCCTTAATTCGTGCAACATGGTAACAAAAATATTGAGTATAAAACACAAATTAAGTTGAAATAAATTTATAAGTTTTTGAAATTATCATTTGATTAAATTCAAAAAAATTCTTATATATGAAACTGGTTTGTTCAGTGTTCAATAATTTTAATATTTACAAATACATAGATCAAAGGACCCATAGCATTCTCCTTAATTCGAGCAACATATTAAAAAATTAATGCGTGTAGAACACAAATTGAGTTGAATTAAATTTCTAAGTTTTTGAAATTATCATTTGATTAAATTCAAAAAAATTCTTTTATATATAACTGGTTTGATCAGTGTTTAATAATTTTAATATTTACAAATACATAAAAAGTAAATTAACGAAATTACTATGTAGGTATATGATCATAAGAAAAATGATTATAAGAAATGATGCCTTAAAAAAAAGTCTTTTTCTTTAGAGCTATTCCAAGTTAATTATCTCCTGCCGAAAAACTAATAACTAATACTTCAACATGTTCTTTCACTCCTTGCTGTATGGAAATTCCTACCTTGACTTTCCCCCACCCAAAGTGCGTTTTCATATCGAACTTAAAGTCGCAGAACAAAGCACAAATGGAACTATAAATCATTCGAAACTCATAAAGCAAGGAGTGCACACACACAATGCGCATTATAATGCCCAATGCAGTTTGGCTCATTAGGTCGCCGGGCTTGCCATTTGGGATATTTGAAACCGGACCAGGACCCGGACTTACGCCCCCCGATCCAATTCACTCTCATCCGCCAGTGCAGAATTTTGCATGGGTAATTAATCTGGTGGGATCCCTTGGATACCGTACCTCCTGCCCATTAAAAGTGTGCAGCACGGCAATTTCTGAAATTTTAATATGGCAAACGAACTAACAATAAGCAAACCACTTAGTTACTTCTCACAGCCATGGCTAATTTGCTTTGTTCAGCTGCTCCTTTGCAGCTGGAAAATGGAAATGAAGTTTTCCTTCGGAGCTAGCTAAAAGCAAGTTTTGGTATCCACTTGAAATATGCAAAATTTGTAATAACCCAAAGAAGGAAGTGGCAGGAGATTGAGACTGTGCACTGCCGGGGCAGAACTTCAGGGGGGTTGGAAGGGACGTAACCGGGCAGCCAACGCACGCAATCGGCAACGTGTCGCATTTGTAGTTAGACATAATTGTTAATTACCCGAAACCATTACCACATTAAAGGCCATAAAATGCAACACTAATTGCTTTATGCCACCTCGACGAGGCAGGACAATGCACTGAAAGAAATGAGGTTTAAAAGGCTGCAATAAATTTAAATTTTTTTTATTTCTTGTTTCTGGTTTTTGATAATATCAAACTTAATTACATTTTTTGATTTAATATTACAATATATAGCTTTAAAAATAAATAGATTTTTAAGTGACTAAAATTGAGAGGAAAAGAATAGTTAGGTCTTCATTTCAATTATTTTTATTGTTTTATTATTTTTAGTTTTAATTTTATTTTTTAAACACAAAAGTTAGCTTGACTTTCCAAATTTTATATGATAATTTAAAAATATAGTTTATAATAAAGACAGAAATAACTTTTTGTTCGCAGCAAAACTATTACTGAATTTAGTTAAGATTTTTTTGATATTTTTAATTTGATAAATGTTTTATACTCTGGTGGAAGGATTGGCAAACAGATTGTATTGGTTTAGAAAATACATTAATTAAAAACATTAATACTCTTCAAAAAAAGAAATCTTTGAAATTGTGGTAATTTTATTTAAATACATAGTAACTGCATTATTTTTCACAGTGCTCTGGGCGAACATTTTCTATTTGATTATGCAGCCAGTGCTCCTTTGTTATGGTTCTGGTTGGGCTCTAAGTTGGTGTGTGCCGTAACGTAATATGCAGCAGCAACAATAGTTTCGGCCTCATCATCATCCAACGGATCGAGCTCCTTTTTCAGCTCCATTCCCCCCGCCCCAGAGGATTCCCCCAGAGCTCGTGCTCATGCCATGCCAAGCAAACATTGCCATTCGGCGGCAGTCATCGTCGCCAAAGCTGCACATGCCATATGATTAATATTTCAAAATTACACTGACATGCAAAGTGTCAACTCATTTCGAGAGACGCCGCCGGCAGCACTTGGCACTTTGGCACTCTGGCACTCGGGAGTCCGGTGGCACTACGGATTCCGGACTAGTGCCACGCCCACCTTTCCACACATTTGGGGCACAAAGCGCTGACAATGTGCGAGCAGGCAGGAAAAATGGGGAAAACGTTTTGTTACAATTCACTCACAGGTGGCCCGGAGAGCAAATAGTAGGCGTGAAAATCGTGAATTAAGTGAAATATTTATTAGCCCCGGCACATCGCCAGTCACGCGTTCTGGGCACGCGATTAAAGTGGAATTACCACGAGAGCAGCGGCTCCGTGGACGGTAACTCGAGTGGGAGTGGCTGGTAATTTAATCGAATTTATAAGCACCTCTATACGTCTTGATAAACACAATCACAGTCCCATTTACCCCAGTGCGCAGCAACCAGTTCCCACAGAAAGTCGAAAAAAAAAGAACAATCGAGGAAACGTATGGGAGTGAGACAATAATGTAGGAGCAAGGACGAAGGCCGGGGAAACACAGGAACAGGAGCAGCTACATCAATGCCAAGCGTTAATCGATTATGCTTGCTGACTTACATAATTGCATTTTTCCCATCTCAGCAGTTGTGAATGGAAACTAAGAGCAGATCGAACCATAATTGAATCAACAATAGTTATGGCACAATAAGTTCTTATATACTCTTACTTAAAACAAAAATGAAATTCTATGAATATGATAAATGGATACAATAACACTATTAATAAACATTTAAAAAGTTCTTACGACATCATTATTCTGTTATTTATAGGAAAAGTAGAATGCTTAGATTTTTCCCACAAAAAAAAGAGAAGAAGAAAAGTTTTTCGAATGTTCGACGAAGGTTTGAAAATTTATTATTTAACTCACTTTTTAAATGTGAGTAAGAAGTCAACATTCAATAAACTACCTATATTTGTGAGCCCAAAAATCTGTAATGGTGTAAAAAAGATTTAATTTCAAGTTAGATTAAAAAAAATCAAAATGTCCACAACAAGTAGAAGATTATTGCCAAGAGTATAGGACCAAAATATAAACTAATATACTAAAATCCTGTCCATTTGTGCATCACAACAAGGTATTTAAAAATATCCATTCAGAGACTCAAACTATCAATTACAGTATTAATTTCGAGAATTTTGACCGCAAATCACAACGTTAATGTGGCATACGCATCGATTATTTCGATATGCCTGTCCTGGATAGACCAGTCATCCTTATGGCAACCGAAGGAGCAGCAACCACAACAAGGAGAAAATGGCTGGCAAAGCAATTGAAGCGTTTTTAATTGATTTCTCCTCTCGAGTTTCGCCACACTCTCATTTATCAGGCCTCCGTTTGCGGCATGTCTTGCGTAACTGATCAGAATTGATGCCACTGATTTATATAATCTTGCCCAAATAATCTCATCCAGTAGTTGCCATGAGCCGGCTCGCAATTAACACGACTCAACGCGCATACACAAAACGGCGAAATGGTGAATGCTAAATGCTAAATGGCAAATGGCAAACGGCAAACGGCACAATGTATCCCGATCCCAATCCCAATCCTTTCGGGTCTGAAATATTGGCCTAGCGATTTGACATATTGCCAACAAAGGAACTCATTATCTGTGCATTAAAATGGGACACGACCCGCTTTGGTTGTTTGCCTTTTCTGTTTTCTGTTCAGTTCGGTTTGCCCGGAATTGCCCATTCCACGGTGTGTGTGTCACGCTTATAAAACACATTTATCATAACTAATCCTTTGGGTTTTCGGCTGCCATGCCTCCGGATCCGGAACCGCCCCCACCGCCACCACTGCTCTGTCACGATAACACTTTGAATAATAAATAAATACAAACAGCGACATTTTGGCAAAGGCAACTGCCAGACGGCCAGACAACGCCGGCCGATTTTTAATGCAAACGATTATCATGTAAGGCAATATAAAAATAAATTGCAGGCCGCCAACAAAAAAGGGAAAAATCAAGAGTAGCGACAGGACATGGGGAATGAAAGGGATGCTGCCCACATTGGTTCCCTTGGAGTATACATAGCGGAAAATAATCGACGACAAGTAGTTTTCAAATGAAACATAAATATTTGAAACGAATTTGTATGTAATGGATTGATTAATTCACCGTTCCAATCAAAATTGGCATTAAATATTGTTTAAAACAAAATTACCAACATTTATAAATTAACATAGCATATCATTGTAAACCTATTCAGAATTATCTTTTTTACTTAAAAAAACATATCATCACATGTATCTACTTACTCAATTAGTTTACTAAAATAGCTTAGAATTTTTATATTAATCAATAAAATGAATAAATGTTACTAACCACAACCAGAAGTTATGTCCCCAAGAAAGACATTATAATTGATGACTTATTCTGGCCATATATTTTCTCTCCGTATACCTCCTGTTTCTGATAGGCATCGGAGTCTAGGCCTTACTTGCTGGCAAGGACCCAGCCCGCCGCTAATAACACACAGCCAGGACGACACTTTAGCCCCAAAACGGAGGACAATCGAGTGTCTCCTTCGACTGCGAGTCCAACTCCGGCGGCCTCATCAGTACCAGTCCCAGCCCCAGATCCTGTACAGTCTCAGCCTCAGATCCTGCTGCTGCTGTTGCCTTTTGGCAGCATTTAAATAAATTTCACACGTACATATAGACCAGCGGTTAGTGCTCGGAACGGAACGGGAATGGATGGCCGGAATACGCACAAGGCCCGATGCTGGCTGTTGCTGTTGGCGACAGCACTTGGCTTGGACTGCCCTGGTAGCCATTAAAGCCAATTGCCCACAAAATCATGCCCGATATCATAATTGCTCTTCGTGGTTTCGATACCCTGTAATACCACAGACGAACATGAGTCATTTAGGATAACTGATGCCATAAGTTACGGTGTTTTTTTTAAGTAATCTGAAGAAGACAATTGTTTTATTTAATTGATAAATATTTCTAAAAATTCACTTATACATTTTATATGTAAGTTACTAGAACAGTTTATAGTTTTTCAAGAAATTCGAAAAATATCTTATTTATTTCATTAAAAATATAAGACTGCAAAGCAAGCCACATTTAATCACAATCAATTAAAAAGATGGAAAAATTATTTAAATTATAAATATAAATTATTTAATTTATTTATAATTTATACACAGAAAAAATACGAATTTTTAAAATGCCGGATTTTGGGCAGATCCTTTTAAAATATATTAAACTTCTTTATACAAATTGTATTTTAATTATGTTTTTAACACGCTTTTTTGTTCCTATTAAAATGTTTTTTAAAAGTTTTTTTCACCTAAAAAGTCGAATTTTGCGAAATAATTTTCTCTGCACCAAAAAATAATCGATATTAAACGTAGATCAATTTTACATTATTTAAGATCAATTTTAATTTGATATGTGGGCAGGTAAATTTTCATGACCTGAAATTTACATGGCCATATCGATTTTACGGTAACATGCTTTTTTTTTTGTGTGTGTAAGAGAGCACCAGTTGTTCAACTGTATATCTGATATCTTTTGTGGTCCATTCCCAATTTATATTGAACTTACTGTATTAATTGTACTTTTAAAGTTATTGAAATTTGTTTTAATATTTTTCCACTTTGCTTTTGTATTTATTGACTCCATAAGAAACAATTTTGAAAATTTGTAGTCAAGGGTGCCTCGCAGTCGATTCTAGCCCAAAATGCTGAAATCGATGTTCAGCATCGTTTAGTTAGCGCCAACGGGCAGTGCAATGGTTAAGCGAGTTTGGACGAGCGGACCCCGAGCTCTTGGCTCATATAAAATATTGTTTATTCAGTCCAAGGGAGACTGGCAGCGAAAAGGAGGACGAGAGTCATGAGGGGAGTAAATCGCAGATGCGATAAATTTAAACACTTGGTGTAGTTGCTGTTGCAAAATTTATTAGAAACACTTTGTGGTTGTGTTGGTTTTTTGCATGCGTAGCCGATGCTCCTATTAACGTATCATGGGCCAGTTGCAGTTTTATTGAATTTGCGACACTAAGCCATATATGTACATCTCTAGAAGGGAACAAATGTGTTTAAATAGTATGGAGAATTCTGTATCGACCATGCCATGTTGCCAAAGGAAGTTCAAAGTGTAAGCGGGATAGCCATTTCGTTTGTTTTGGCCACTTGAATTCGCGCCAAGTTAATTAACACTAACGGCTCCGGTCCAAAAGAACGGCCAAACTAAACAAGGATTGCTGCTCCGCGAGGAGTCCTCGAATGCTAATGAAACGTTCGCTGCATAAATTTAATTGTTTATCTGCCTTCTGAGCTGGCTGAAGGCCAGGACCCGCCAAATGCCTTTTGGCCAGCATCATGTGGGGAAAGAGCCCGAATCGAGAGCCGGAGAGGAAGAGCCGGAAACTGGAGTTCTGGATTGGCGACGGAGGCGAAGGCGGAGGTGGAGGCGAAGGCGGAGGTGGAGGCGAAGGCGGAGGTGGAGGCGAAGGCGGAGGTGGAGGCGAGCATATGGCGCACGGTGTGTTTGGCAAGTCATTGGCAATGCCGATGCCACGATGATGACTTTTAAACTTTCTATTAAACTATAACAGCGATGATAGATGAATAATAAAAGCGCCAAATACATAATAAAAAAGTTTAGCGTCATTGGCGACAGGCGGCTTGGCTTTTCCTGCCAGTTTGAGGCCCATCAGCAAGCTCCGTTCGCTTCAAATCAGCAAGCCATATTTGTTCATAGAACTACACTTGGAAATATTAAACTCTGATTTATGTGACGGCGAAAAAGAGACTGAAAATTGGATTCATATTTTTTAATACAAAATGATAGATCTAATAAAAAATAACAACATTAAAAATCATTTATTTATTTATAATTTATTTTATATATATAATTTTATTATTATTATTTATTTTATAATGCGCTTTTAATAACGAATATATTATAATATATATTATTTAATTTTTGTAAAATTGATTTAAACATTTTTTTTATTATTTTACATGACAACATTGGTATCCATATTATTTTATTCTAGTGCACGAAGAAAATCGGTGTATGTGTTCGTGCTGCAGACGAAGACTGATGCTGCTGCATTTGCGGTGAGAGTGCGTGCCTCGCATAAGTTAGAAACGTTAACCGGCAGCAGGACAAGGGACGAAGGACGAACTGGCAGGGAGTAGCTGGAACTGAGCCTGGCAGGCAAACTATGGCAGCATAGCAGATCGAACAGATTGATGAGTTGTTGAAAAATGGCAAACTTAAACAACAATTCCGCTGCGCTGAATGGGGAGCATGGGAATGACTAACGATGAGCAGAGAGTGCGGCCTTTGTGCGAAATTTCGCATTTGGTTAGCACAGCAAGTTCAGGAAAAGAGAAAACAAAAGGATGAGCAGAAATAAGCAAATCGTTGAAACTCCACATATGTGAATAAAGATGAAGAAAATTAGTAATCAGTGGCGGATCTAGATCTAAAACTAATATTGTTGCTGCAAGCTCATGTTTCTGGTAGGCAAACAACCTTTAAAGGGTTAAATGGTTCACACAACACTCCATTGCTGAAGTTCTTAGTAGTAAGACCGGATTAATTACTTTGGGTTATTGCCATTCCCCTACTCCCTCTTTAATCAGTTAACTGGACTGCCTAATAATCGTACAAGATATCGTCGAATAAAACCAATTTATTTTTCACAATGCAGCCGGAGCTCAAGAATACAGTAAGATTCGAACCAGTGCTTGTAAAATACCACCGTTCCTATCACTTTTCACTCAGGTGATGTGATTTATGAAAGAGAGCACTAAGCCCTTCTACTAAGGCTATAATTTTCTGCTGAAAGAATTTGGAAACGTAAAAGTTGGTAGTGTCAATAGGTAAAGGTAAAAAATTATTTTAAAACGAACGAAGCCAGTGCAGAGGTTTGTTCAACCCAGAAAGTTATATTTTGTTGCATATTCTTTGAATACCATTTCCTCTTATTTCTCTGCGCTTCCTAAGATTTATTTTACTTTACGTTTTATTGATTAAAGTTAACTTTAGATTAGTTTTGCGATGATTTAAGTTGCATTAATTTATCAATCATTGATTTATCATCTGAACATTATTATTAATGGAGGTTCTTCGATTTCGCACCTCTCAAAGAAAATAAAACAGTGGATTTTAGTAGTCCCTGAAAGGTTTTGAAAAGGCTGTGATATTTCGACCCAGTTGACCTTTCGTTCAACTTCCAGATCTTTGTTTCAACGATAGTTACGATTAAAACGATAAACGTTAAAAAAGTTATATTTGATATTTTGAGTTGCCGCATCCGAGACCATGAGCCTGGACTACACAAACTGGCTGCTGAGCCGGCTGGCGGCCTTCTACCACTCGATCTACTTCTATGTATCGCTCTTCTCGCTGGGCTACTGCTTTCTTTTGTACCAGGCGCGGGAGCGGATCTACCAGATGGAGCTGACCTGGGGCAGGATCTCGCTGGTGTACAGCTGCGCCGGCATCCTGGTCCTGATGCTCACCCTGGTGGTTTACTACGCCTGGACGGCCGGTGGGTTGGTTTGGCGTCAGTATTGGGAACACCACCGCGCCTCGCAACGCACTCGTTTCCTGTTCAACTTGTACCGAATGCACCAGGTCGGGGAACTGAAGTAGCAGCCGTTATATCGGGCATTATGATCTGATTAATCCCCGAATTGCTTTCAATAAATTAATCAGTTTGGCACTAAATGGGAGCTGCTGGTGGTGGTGGTGGTACAGCAATATGCAAATCGTTTAATCAAAATGTAAATGCAAATGCGAAAAATTAAAATGTTCTCTCGTCAGAAGTCGCGCAAACAGACATTTTGTAAATATTATTATTACATCCTCAGTTTTTTTTTGTTTGTGGCGTTTTGCGTGTGTGTCCATTTATTTATATTTTGTGGGGTCGTTTATGATGTTTTTTGGCTCCCTTTTTACTGCTGCATGGCGATAAATTTGCATTTAAATCACCGCCACCCCCGAAACCAATTGGTTGTGTGAGCTGTCCTGGTTTTTCGGGGCTCGTTACCCGGCGAGACAATGGGTCCCGGTGGCTCGAACATATATATGGACATGCATAGCCGGGCGTTATAAACCACAAAGTGTCACATGATTTTATTTCGCTTCGCTCCGTTCCGCTAGCCGTGCATTTTACCTGCAGCTTGCTTTTTGTGCCCATTATTTTTGGGCTGACTTCTGTCCGATGTTAAACGCTGATAAGCTCCAAAGGACATTTTCCAACATAAAATAGCCGTAAGTAGCACTTGTCTAGCGAGTGGCAAGGAGTCAGGAGTCGCGAGTCAGGACTCCTTGGACGAGCGAGGACTCCAGGTCTTTGGGACTTCGAGACTGCACTGCAGTGCAGTTAGGCGAGTGCAGCTGGGATTGCAATCGCCATAAAGTGCGCCGCCGGTCGTCGTCGAGGGCAAAATTGAAGTGCAAATAAAACGCCGAGCAGTTTGGCTCCTTTTTTTTGGCTTTTCGGGACATGGCGAGGATACTCCGCTTTTCGTCGCATATTTCAACAAATTTTTTACTGCACTTTGCAGTTTGTGTATATTTTTTTCGACCAGTTTCCCCTTTTTGTGCCGCTTAAATGTCACTGAAACAAGTCAGCGGAAATGGTCGGAAAGTATTTCGTTTGTTATGCTAAAATTTAAGGGCTCAGGAAGTCGTATTAAAGAGCAGCAAGCCAAGACAACAAAAATAAATAAATAATACGAAAAGAGCATAAAAGAAATATGGTAGCCCTGACAAACGATTTGTTGTTCGATTTATTCGGAGTATTTTCATTTATTTCACGTTTGATTGATTATTGCTAGACATCCATCCGTCCGACCAATGCAAACGAGTTTTTGTTATTTTAATTTTTTGCATTTATTCGAACTTTTTTCTGGCCTCACCTTTTGTTGCGACTATTTTAGATTGCAAAAATATTGCGTGATTTCTCGTAAATCCCAATGTTTATTTTATGCAAATTTCTTAAATTAAATCGAATGCGAAAAAACTCCGTTCGAGTGTATAAATGTGCAAATTATTGGCCCATCTTTAATTAGCTGCCGTTTATTATGATATTCAGTTACATAATGAGCTCTGATTTACGCTTCTCCGGCGATAATCTTTAGCTATAAAAACCCGCACATCTGTTCATTTGCATGATTGTCAATTTGAGTATCGCGCTTTATGATTTCCGGGCTAAATGTAGCAAACAACACAAAAGAAGTGAATAAAGGAGAACTAAGGAAAATTAAATTAAAATTCAACATATGACAGATGACAAAGTCTTTGAAAAAATAATGTTTTTTATTATTTAGTAAAAATAATCCAGAACCAATTAAAATAATTAAAGCTTATACAATTTCATTATTCTAAAAATTATCTTTAAATAGTTGTTAAATTAGTTGTGTCTATCAAGATATTAAATATTTTAAATTCGTTAAAAGTCAACAACTAACAAGGATTCTGGACAAATAAACGGACATACGTTTCAAATATTACCTCTATTGAAATTTGAATATTAAAAATGCATATTAATGTTGCAAGCAATATTAAATGCGTCAAATGGAAAACCAATCTCTTCCTATAACCAATTCGATTTCCATCCTCGAGGCTCCCCTTTTTCGGATCTTCGTGTTTCCATGGCCATTGCCATGTGGCAGTGATGTTTATCAATATATCAGAATAAATAAGCCATTTTCGATTCGCTGGCATATGCACTTGTCACCCATCTGCATCGCAGACTGCCAGCGTCTTGGCTTTGGCAAGTCCAATCTAATGCTGCACGATTTGACACATTGAAAAGTCAGCAAAAAGCCTACCAGGATAGCCCGCCAGCCGGGATAAACCGGAGAGTGTGTGCGAAATTGAGTTGAAGGAACCAGGAAGAGGAAAAAGGCAGCACATAGACCCAAATATATATACAGGGAGGGCTAAAGACTGAGGGCTGAAAGCCCCCCACTCATATGCCCCAAAACTATGCGCATCATTTTATTTGGGCACGTGCTGCTCGTCATTTAAGAGTTTTGTCTGCACTTTCGTTGCTGGAATTTTAAAATATTTTCCGTGCCAAATGCCTGCGTGGCTTTTACTTTTCGCCCTTTTGTCCCAGAGCCCGCTCAGGCACCCTTAACCCTCTGATGCCCTCCTTCAGGCCCTTCTGCTCCTCCAGCTCGCAGGCTGTGTGGCCACACACAATATGACTGTTGCTGCATACATATAAATATATATATATGTACCCATATGTATATATATGGTATACAAAGTCCCTAACAAAGTGCCCAAGTGGAATGCAACATTGTTGCTCTACAGCATTCAGATGTGGCGGCATTTTCTATTTCCATTTTCGTTTTGGCATTTTTTAGTTGCCTTCATTTCTCTCTCGCGCCGAGCGCCGTCATTTCCACTGACTGCGTTTCATTTGCCTTTTGCAAGGACTCGACTCGGCCTCTTCCCGGCCTCACAGGACTCGACTGAGACAGACGCTTCACCAGTAATTTGGTATGCCTTTTGTTGCCTGCCACAGATCCTGTCCCCCAGTCTCCCCACTAGCAGGAAAATCGAACCAAAGCGAAAAATAATTTATACTTTTTAAAAAACATTTTTAAGATAACGAAAAATGGTTGCAGTTATGAAAAAAATTATAAATGATAAGAATAATACTAGAAGCATATTGATACAAAAATGTATTATTTGTATTTAATATTTAAAACAAATTATATTATAAACATAATATAATAATGATTTTTGTGAGATTTATAATATTTTTGTAATAATCAAAAGAAAAATATTTCAAATTATTTGAATAAATATGCAAAAAAAAATAATTAACTTAAAATAATAATTCTCATAACTTGATGAATGTGTTTCGGGTATTTTTCAAAGTGCAACCTCCTTTTTTTACACTCTCCCAGTCTCCGCCACTGATTGCTGAAAAAAACTATTTGCGCTTTTAATTTGAATTACAAATTTTGTTCGGCTGGAAAAAAAATGGAAAAAATGTAATCAAATTGGCGGGCATATGTAGACGTGTTTATCCGCCGGGTTTTAAGGACTGAGCCAACTGGCTTCGAACCGTTCGGCGTTTCAGGGCTTTAACACTCGCGAGTTCGAATTTAATTGACTGTTGGCCGTATTTACATAGCCCGACCGTCTGGCCGCTTGCCGTTAATTGTCCCGCTGGCACATTATGGCCACTGGATACCCGCAAACACACTCAAAAACACCACTGGCGGCGTATTAAACTTGCATGGGCTATGACATCATTGTTGATGCTGCAATTACCAAATCACTAAGCTCCATACACCCAGACACCCAAATGCGTTCGCACACCATTGTAAATACGTCAGTGGAGTTTGCAAATGCTCGCATAGTTCATGTTCGCCAAAAATCGTTTAGATTGCTAAATAATAGTGACAGACCTTTTCCAATCACTAGCAGATATTGTCAATTGTTTGCTGTTGCTCGTGCCGGAGGCTGTTAAAAAAATACAATGGATATTTCCGTTAAAACAGGCTAAACTGGACTACACAGTGTGTAGTACACACCACAAAGTCTCTTTATTTTTTGAGCTTTTAAAATGGGATTTTTTCATTTTTTATAGCAAAAGATATTTTAACTAATTTAATAATAATTAATAATTTAATTTAGCCACCTCATCGATTAACTAAATTGGTTAATTGCTAGTTACATAACCTTGAAATGGGATATGTAAATTCTAGTTAAGTATTTAAACATATTTGTTTGTAAATTATATAATATCCTTAACTTAAAAGCAGATACAGTTTTAGTAATATCTGTTTCATAATAGCTTTACCTTATCTTTTAATTTTATATTTTATTTCTATATCAAACAAAATAAGTACACTTTAAAAATAATAGCATCAAAAACACAACATACTAAAAAATGTCCTTTTTAATTAAAACGCAAAATCCAGCTGCGCCGAAAAACCACATAGAAAATATATTGTATTGTTTTACCCCACAATACATTTTTAAGCAAAATATAAACTAGGAGCCCAAAGATATTTACCAAAAAGCCAAAATTTAATACTGCCTGCTCTAAAATAAAATGTTTAGCGCCTAACACCATATTTTTTAAGAGTGCAAACGAAGAATAGTATTGCATAATATACAGAAATAATTTATTTGGCTTCCGTTAAACATTCAAACCAAAGCCTTGTCGATTCCTAATGTATGAGTATCGATAAAAGATAAATTTGAAGTGGTCGCTTGTCTGGTTCCGAACAAGGCCTGTTTACCGCCTCAACCCCTCCGTGCATACCTTTTTTTTCCGATTTTGTTCCCATCTTTTTTTTTTTGGTTGCAAGCTGGGGGCACCCGGAATAAACAGTTAAAAATGCCGCAAAAGTGCGCATACGACACGTTGTACGAGAGCCGCTGTCGTTGCTGCGAGCAAACAAGCCCGAACACTTCGGCCAGGACGACGTGTCCATCCACCCTCGCAAAAACCGTAACAAGTGTCGCGGCAAACAAGGATTCGCAGGATGGAGGGGCGGGGGATGTGGGCGAGTGGGTGTGCGCTTCCAGGCTTCAGTGTGGGAGAGTCCTTGTCTGCAAGCGAACCGAACAGGTTCGAGTTCGAGAGCTGAACGACAGGACGACTGGGCTCTTCGTCCTGGCAACGGTATTCGGGCTCATCGCACAGTTGGCTGTCGTCCTGCGGCAGCGGTGGTTGTGTGCGCTCGTCCCTTGGATTCACCACCAGGACTCACACACTCAGCTCCTGTGCCTTGAAAAGTGTTTAGTGTGCAAATAGAAATGGAGAAAAAAACAAAAAACCAAAAAAAAAACTAAGGAAAAAATAACCATCACAGGAGTGGTTAAAGTGACAAAAACTGAAACTGTATAGGACATTTTAGTGTGCGAGTGAGATAAGGACCTGCCGAGACATTGGCCCGATGACTACGACAATGGCTACGCCCAAGGCCTAGGCAAGTTGAACGCCCACACAAGCACACACAGGACGAACACAGGACGAACAGGACGAACTCGCAGCCTGGCAAATGACTTGTTTTCGGTTCTTAAATTGTTTTATTTTTCCCCAGCCATTTTCCCTTTATTATTTAGCGCGTTTGTCCTGTGTAAAGTGTGGACATTATGTGGCCAGGACCTCCTGCCATATGTTTACTCTGTGTGTTTTTGTGTGGGCGCCTCAGCTAGGCCCCCTCTTTAAAATGATATAACAAACAAAAAAAACCACAAGCATCGACAGCACTTTAAGAGGAAATGCCGAGAGCCTTATCACTGGATGACGGTAAGTATCCTTTGACTGGCTTAAGCCGCCTGTCATTCGCCACTCATTGCTAATTGATATGTGTAATTAAAGCGACTGTCGGGGCATTTACCGCTCCGGCTGTCAGCTGCAGCGTAATTATAATAAATCAACTCGATCGCTATCCGCACCATGCAAATGCACTCGCCCGATGATAAATAGTTGCGAACCCAAGCACCTGACACTCTTTGCAAACATTGCCATGGCGCGGCGAGCCTTTAAATTAATTATGTCCCACGCAGAACGTTTCTCGGCCCGATTTTCCGATTTCCCCGTTGTCCCTTTCCGCGTTCGAGGAGTATGCGTGTTCAGGCAGCCATTTCCGTCGCTTCTCGCCTCTCGTGCAATAGCAGTTTGGCCAAGTGTCGCTGCTCCAAACGCCAACGGCTCACGGCAGACCATTGCCTGGATTTCCGATTCCCAATCCCCGACACTCGATTCCCGCCCCAGCCCGAATGCAATCAACTGAAAACTTCTGCGCGGATTCCTAGCCGAGGGTTGCAAAAGGGTATATCCGGTCTGGTTGGGTCTGCAAAACGGTTAGGGGCTCTCCCAAAGCCCTCTTAAGTGTTATTCCTCGACCTGATGGGGCTTGTAAATTTGCATTCCTAACATTTTCCTTAAAAACTCAAATTAAAAAAATAATTCATTTTAATTCTACATTTTTAATGAACCAGAAATAATAAAAATATGCTATGTGTATATTTTCATAGCCCAGAAATTATTAAAAATCGTAAACCTTTTAATATTTAATTCTAAAACTCAGTAAAATATCAAAAGAAGAATACCTACACTCATAAAAATGTCTTTCTAAAATTTAGAAATCTCGCCTTTGAGTTGCCAACCTCTGGAAGTGGACAACATTTTTTCTTGTTTTTAGAAAATTTGCCTTTAAATCTAGAAATTTTCTATATTTAAAGGTGATTTTACTAAAACCCAGAACAAATTTTGTCCACTTCCAAAGGTTGTTAATTCAAAGGCAAGATTTCTAAATTTTAGAATGAAATTTTTATGAGTGTAGATATTTAAATATTTAAATATATTCTTTGAATTTTATACTACGTGCGTGATTATATAAAAGTAGGTATAAAACATTTCTATCTATATATTACCATTTTATTCTGTTATGAATTTATTCAAAAAATATTTTTTCAAAGTTCGCTTAGAATCGCGACTTAAGTTCTGGGGCCCACAACAATTTGTTCCTTCTCAGCTGACAATTTTCGCCAAGAAACCGGAGGTCAAGGAACTTGCAGTTCAGCCCTCTAATTTTCAGTTAAAGGTGTTCCAAAATCCAGTTAGCTCCGATGCAATGTGCAGGCCCCTTGTGCTTGTCACAGTCGGCGGCTGATAGCATTAATTACAGCCCAGTTGGTGCGGAATCGTTGCTTGGGCCACTCACTTGGGCTTGCCATTAGCATTTGCAATGGGCTTTCGTATTGGTATATGGCCATGTGCACTTAGAATCGGGCCTTTCGGCTTGCGAAACTTGGCTGTCAGTTGGGCAAGACAAATGGCCAGAGGTTGGCCAAGACAACGATGATGAAGAGGAGGAGCCGTTAACACATGCTCAGACGCGACGACTGACGGGTAAATCTGCTACAGATGCTCCTTTTCCAGCAGCCCGTCATCCTGCCGACCTCCTTTGCTCATCCTGCTGATGCCGAAGCTGGGAATGGGAATAAGTTGAAACTGCAGATTGAATTACGTGCAGAGGCTCGAGTCAACGTTTACCAATTTGAGAGCTCTGTGTGGTTTAGCGTCGGCTGGGGCACCTTTCAAAGTTGATTCCAAAGGTGTGCCGCTGTCTGTCAGCCTGTCAGTGGCTGGCACACACCCACTGGAGCACCCAACCGACCCATGCTCCGCCAGGCGGGTAGCACCACCCACGTAGCCACTGCGGAGGCCCCGGCCAACGTCACCTGACATTGTTTGCTCTGCGGATTTGCATTGTGGTTAGTTGGCGGTGCAGTTTGTTGGCTTGCCTTGGCTCGCCCAGCTTTTCCTTGCTTTCCCCAGCCATCCTGTGCTGGTTTACAGAGAGAAAAAAGCCATAACTTACGTTTCTAAAAAATAAAAAAAAACGTAGCCCTAGGAAAGTTTAAATACGAAAAAGAGATCATATTTTCTATTTTAGAGTTTGCAGAATGAAAAAAATCCCATTCGCCCTGCTTTCCCTCAGTGTGCTTGTGGGCCACATAATGGCATAGTTGCCTTTCCCCGGGCAACTTAAATAAATGTTTTCTATAATCAAATGGTAATGCAGTCAGCGCCACAGCATCCCAACAGCCGCCAGCCGCCGCACACTGCCCGAAAACCTAGCCAAGCGTTCAGGGCTGGCTTTCAGTTAGTGCGTCCTAAACTTAACTCAAGGCTTTCGAAATCCAAAACCCTAAAAGGGAAGAGCCCAGGAACCGAGGGAGGTCAGCAGCCTCGTCTTGTTTTGAAGTAATTACATTGTTCGCTGGCATCGTAAAGTGAAGTGAAAGGCGTTAAAGTGTTAAGTTGCTTGTTAATTTTTTCCCTGGCATCCTTGGGATTCTGGTGGCTCCTGCTGCTGCTCCTGCTCCTGGTTCCCAGGATCCCAGAGCAGTAGGTAGCCTGATGCTTGGTTTTGTTGTGGCTTATAGTCGCGTCTGATTAATGAACCATGGCTATGTAGCCGGATTAAGCTCGCCGCTTATGTTGCTGCTGCTGGTGTTGGTATTGCTGCTGCTGTCAGAGGAGCGATGCCTCCTGCGGCTGCTGTTGCTTGTAATTAAGTTGAGTGTAGTATAAATAACTGTATTTGCACAGCCAGGGTCTGGAAATGTTTTATTAATTCTGTTATTTAGCTAAGTATGTCCAAGTTTGGCGAAATGCTCTTTGGGGTTAGCAGCAAGAGCTTTTTAAATTGTAATTAGTTTAAATTTAAGTTTAAAATTTATATTTACAATTTTAGTAAATTTTTCGTCTGTACATAAATATATTTTATACACCAACCACTTCAATATCGTTTGCCAATTAACAGCCGTTAAACCATAAAAACTATCTCCACTAAGTGCAGCATACTTATGAGGGCATGTGCAAAAAAAGGTGGTAGAAATAACCACGCCTTGTTGCACACGTGATTTGCATTATTTGCTTGTAATTTAATAAAGTTTTTGAATTATTCGCGCCGAAGTCACGCACTCTGCCACATTGAAATGCAATTAAAAAAGCGCGAGACGCGCTGCAAAAATAATTTATTAAATACAATAAACAATGTGTTGCCATAGTTCGATGGCAATCTTTTTTGCCCATTTTGTTATGTTAATTATATTGTAGCCCCGGTGTGCATAAGTCCGGGGAGCGTGTTGCCATGTTAACATACTCACACAAGCGAGTGAGGCCGAATAAATTACGGCCAGCGATTTGTGTTTATTTGCAAACAAGCGTTGACATCGGTGCACCCGCGTCGAGCATTATCGTTGCGTAAATTTATGGCACATTATATGTTTTTTGCCTTAATGGCTACAAATTGCATAATTGCAATTAGATTTGTGAGCCTGCTTAACGCGTTATGTGGTCGGCGAATGCAATTAAGTAACACAGTTCGGTGCGAGCCAAATCCCAACTAAATCTATGGCGGTAGACAACGCATAACCGGAATTTTCCGCCAGACCCGAAACAAAGGAAACGGAAAATGGGAGCCGAAAAGAAAGGCGGAAAGTGCACAGAGACTTACACGCTAAAAACGCTATAAACAGATAAGACTCGTCGTGGCCAAAAGGAGCGACTGGCGGTGGCAGAAAGTTGGCAAGTGGAAAGTCAAGTTGGGCTCACGCTATTTATAGGCAACGCAAGCTTTTGTTTTCGATGGCCTTTTCATTTGCAGTCGGAACTGCACAAACACACAAAATACAAAGAAAAATACTGGGAAAAAAGGCAAGTTTGGCCAAAACAAAAAACCAAAAAAAAAAAGAAATGAACAAACTGAACGTCAGTTAACTTTGGGCCATGCACAGCGAATGACAATGGAGCCCTCGGCTCTGCATTGTTCGCTGGACTTTCTCCCCTCGTTTTAGCAGCCCTCTTCTGCCCCGATCCCCAATCCCCAGAGAGTCCGTCCATAAGCCCACGTGGTAGCCACTAACTGCCTATGGCTCAACTACTCTGAAGTTGACGCTTAAAGTTGTCAAATCCGTTGCACAATTTAAACGTTCAATATACCGGTAGCCAAACAAAAAAGTCGCAAAAGGCAGTGTAAAAACAACGACATTGTTGCCCGCCTGCAAATATTTTCGTAATTATTTTTGCATGCAAAGTGAGGATTTTTCCAATTTTCACTTATCAAAGCGCACATGGCCAATATGCAAAAATGCGGAGGCAAAAAACGGGAACTGTGAGGCGGAATATTTCTTTTTCTGGCAACGAAACTAAAATACGCTTTAAACTTATGTTGGCAAACTTTTTATTAGAACTTTTGGAATAACCATCCATAAGATTATTTTTGTTTTCTTTTTTAAAACAAACGTTGTTGTAAGAAGTTAGCTTTAAAATTCAGTTAATTCTAGACTTTTATTTAAAGGCCGATAAAACTTTTTATATATAAAACATATTTACAAATGAATGTATCCTTAATTCATTAGTTGCTTAGAAATGAACGTACAGACAAAACCAAACACGTCGCCGTCAAATCGATATGAGCATGGTAAATTTCTAGTATTGCATAAGCATATCATTTTTACCGAAATCTCTCTCTCGGAGATTCTCTGACTTCGAAAAAGAGAGAAAGAAGCTGTGCATCGACTTAAATTACTTGAGTGGAAGCGAGAATAACAAACTCCCTCAATTCGAAATAGGTGAGGGGTTAAGAAACATTAGAAATTCGAACTGGCCTGTTGTGAACATTTCGAGCATATCGATACCACATAACATCAAATCGATCATCGTTTCATATCAAATTTTTGTGGGCGTATTTTTTAACTGTTTTTTGAGGAACAGTCCATGCAGAGTGGCTAATAAATTCGCGAATGACCCGCAGAAGAGTATGGGAAATGGCAAAATAGCAATGGAAGTGCTTAAACTGTTGGCCGGCATAACGTTTTTACATCCTATCCATTTCATTTCGCCCCAACTGTTAATCCTGGCCATCCCATGGACAGCTGGCTATTGCGATTGGCCATCCGTTTTGGCCTCGTTTGGCTCGAATCGGTTTGGCTTGGTCTGGTTGGACTGGGTTCGGCTTGGCTTGGCCTGGTTTGGAATCGATGCTGCTCACTTTTGTTTGAATTTACATTGGCGAACACGTAGGTGGCACGTAGGTGGACTATTCCTGTTTGCCTTTCATATGTGGCACTGATACCATGTATTTTATCCAGACTCCGACTGTGGTTCTCATTCTGATTCGGATTCTGATTCCGTTGATTGCCAGTTCTGATGACAGCGTTTCGTTTTGCATATTTTTGCATTTGCCCGATGCCGTCTCAATGACTTCCTGCGGCAGTGACTTCTGTTGGTCGCTGGCTGCCAATCTCTGGGTCCTTAAATGTGGCACACACACGACCATATACACGACATGCTGCCGCGCAATCACACAGCTCATAAAAGTCGCCTGCCTCCGACTGCTGGAACACTGGGTCTTTAAGGGTCATTAAATTTTAAGCACATGCGAGAGTCCTGCTGCATAAAAGCGAGCTACGATTTACGGCCCGATAAACGTTCGCCATTTCCATCAGCTGGTGCTGCTGCTTCTTGGCCTCCGCATTCCGATCTCCGCTCTCCTCGACTCTTCGGATAAGTTTTCCTGTTCATTATTTGAGTTTGCCGCATGGCATAAATACTTATAAGTTATGTGAAAGCTGAGCAAATATGCAACCAGTTCGAGTGGCAATCTGGGATTGCTCTTTTGCGGCGCACAGTGGTCACTGAAAATGCTGGGAAAAGTGCAAAGGAAGCAGGGAAATTCTAAGAATAACTAAGTGATTGCCAGACCTAATTCTTAACCCATACCCAAATTCTAGAAAAATATATAAAACAATACAAATTAAAACATTAAATTTTTAAAACATTTTAATTTCAAATTAACATAATATTTACTTTTATTGATCTTTAAAATTTCCTCAATTTTAAACTTATAGTTATCTTTAAATATATGATTAACGTTAGGTAAAGTGTAAATATTTTGTAAAATATTTTTTAATTATTTTTTAAAAATAATGATTTTAATTATTTTATTTGGTATTCAAAATCAAAAAAGAAATCTAGTATTTCATTAAATTTCTTCTGTGTATAAAAACAAAAATTGGAATGCATTTTTAACTAGAAAAGTTTGACTTCGTAAGAGAGTCCCCACTGTACACACCAATACAATACGTCGCAAGCGATCTATTTGGCCAGCCAAGTGCCTCGTTGCCGTACTAAAATTGAATTTATAGTTTATTTATGCAGCTACTAAGAAATTAAAGACATTGTTGCCAGCGAAGACGGTGGATGGTCGGTGGGCGGAAGGAGGCGGGGGTCCAAAGGCCCAGACACATGTCATGCTCATGGCTGACACCCACACACGGCCAGATTTCGAGTATATAACTCAGGCCCATAAAAGCAGCGCGAGGTTTATTGATTTCAAAGGCAGTCTTTATAGACTTCAGAGCTCCTCCAACACACTCACACACATGAAGCACTGGCAAATTGATTTCAGTTTTGGTTAAGCTTTAAGCTCAAGAGCCCAGGATCGCAGAACCTCCATAAATCTGTCAACTAAGCCCGGCGCTAATCAAGTGAAAGTTCAAATCGCATGATTTAATGCCAGCAATCGACTCCCACGCACATGCAACATTTACATAATAATAATGAATAGATGGTGGATGGTGCACGCATGAGATGGGTGCTGAATGTCGGGCTTTTGGTACTGGGTTTCCCTGCATAATTCAATTAATTTATGCGGTCGGTCAATGTTTAGTTTTTACGTTGTGCGGTTTTCGCTTTTGCCATTTCGCTTATAAATCATTTTGCATAATTTATGCGTAGACCAAGAGCCCCACCAAATGCCAGCTAATCCGGTTCGCCAGACATCCTCCATCCCCCCTGCTTTTTGAAAAACCCATTGGAGCGTAAAAAAGCCGAGCACACAATTGCAAAGTGCAGGCGCAATTTATGGCCAGCCAATAGTTCTTAATATTTAATGCACACAATTAGCTAAAGTCCGCTGGGCCAATATTGCTCATACGCCGCATGTGCCAACGGGCCGCATAAATCCCACAATGGCAGCGCATAAGCAACTTTATTACAAATTTATAAGCGCACTTCAGCCCAACAACAATGCAGCGAAATGGGCACATAACTTGCTCAGCCCGTCAAGAAGTTGGCCATAAAAAAGTGAGCTGGGCTGGGCGAAAAAGGCTTGAAACAAAAAGCCGGCTATGCTGTGCCTTTTGTGTTCCGACACGACTGTCAACAGCCATTAAATGCTCGAAGCTTGGCTCATAACCCAGTTATATGGGAGTGGTGGATAGGCTGGGGAGTAAAGTGGAGAGGAGTATGGCAACCTATGACATGGCACAGATATCTTGATATACGCCACAGGGCGTATACGTTATGCTCACTCCCCGGCAGCTGCGACTCGGTTCAACTCAACTCAACTCAACGCAGTTAGAAAAAGGCAAGAAAGAAAAGGAGCTGAAATAAAAACAGGCTAGAGAGTTTGCGATTGTAGCTACCAACTTCTGACAGCGCAATTTATCACTATCAAAACGGGCATGTGAGTGCGGGGGAGTTGGAGTGGGTGGTGTATTGCCTATATAAAACAACAACAGCCTACAAAGTTGAGGTCGTAAATCAAAACTTAAATTTAACACATGCAGCGGCAAATGGCTGACACTGCCAAACGGATGTCGAGTCCTGTTAATCGTGCCCTCACTTCGAGTTCCTTGACTTTGGCAGAAAATTTGCTAAGTTTTCCAAAGATAGTTGGGAAAATGTTAGAAATAGATTCCATTTATTTCCATCACATGTTTTGACAAGATATATCAATTATTAACGTCAATTGTAATTAGTAAGTTTCTAATGGAAACTTTGTCAAGATGGGTAATAAATAATAGTGTGTTTTAAATAGTTGGTTTTCAATAGTTTTAAAGTTTGATAAATGAAAGATTAATTAAATATAGATTTTTAATTGTAATTATATGTTCTTTTGTCAATAAATATACATTTTAACTTAACTATTTTGTGGTTTTCTACTTATTTGATTATTAAAGTTCATCAGTCCAACTTATCTCCTAAAAATGTTGTAATTTGATTATTTAAAGTTACAATTTAAATGCTGATGCATCTTTATGTTAAGAGTATATCAAGTTCGATGCTTAGCTGTTGAATTTTATCTTCATTTCTGTTTGTATTTTACTGTTTGCATTTGTATTTTTATGCGCGATTTCTCTTGCTCAGTCTGAGTCCCTGGAATCTGAATGTGGATCCGAATCTGAATCTGGCAGTGACTCCGTTCCGACTGCTCTTTCTCTGCTCCTTCTCTGTTTTGGCCAGGCAGTATCCGGTTTTTTTGCCTGCTTGTTTGTCAAAGCTGCCGGCCCCATCAACAATTGACAGATGGGAGTTGGGTAGTTGGGCAGTTGGGCTGTTAAGCGGAAATGGGGGTGGCCATGTTGCCGCACGCGTGAGTTAATCTGTCAAAATAGCTCAACGGCAGACAGAATTGGGGTGAGGGAGAGGCAGAAGGAGAGGAGCCCTGGCCACTTCACATGTTATCCGCCCTGATTGGTGGCCCAAACTCTCTGGCAGTGACTTGCGTGAGTGCAGAGATATCAAGTCGAAAGCCGCACATCCCCATTCTCACGTCCTCCATCCTCCCCACATCTCCATCTTCGTCGTCACCGTCACCGTCATCGCAACGTTTCGTTTTAATTTGGCCTCGGCTGCCTTTTAAGTTGATTCCCCAGAACGAAATGCCATCAAGTGCTGCCGCTTGCCACTTCGTTTAGTCATTTGGCTGAGCCATTTTATGTTTGCCCTTGTAATTTGGCCTGATATGGTGATTTCGACTTCATATCCGCTGCCAGCAGGAAGGCAGGAAGAAATCGTCTACATCCGCCGTAAGGAGGAATCCGTATAGCAATCTCCATCCACATTCCCATCCCCAGAAACCACCACACCACCACCCACTTCCTTTGTTGTCGTTCGGTTGTCATGTGCGAGATTTGCGTGTGTTACGACGATTAATTTAAATCATTGATGATGCCCTTCCAGCCGGCTGCTAGATGCTGGAATGTCTACGGATTTCGTTTTACTTTTTATATGCCTCTGTGAGTGGCAGGCGCCCCGCCCCTTTCCGGGCAGAAAGCCTCCCAGTTTCATCTAGCCTGCTCGTTAATCATTGTTTTCGACATTTGCCTGCTCGTCAATTGCCTTTATTGTCATGGTGATGGATCTGGGTCTGGATCGGGGGAGGCTCTGGGCTTGTTTTAATGCGGCACTTAAGCCTGCAAATATGTATATCGAAAACGTTTCCTCCTGGCCCAGACCTGGCCAATTGTTATTCAAAAACCATTAGCCATAAAATGCAGCACGAGTCGAGAGCAAAAGCAAATTAGCCAAGGGGCTCGAGAGCACGAGAATAATTTATGGGAATGCAGCAGCCATTTCTCGGACAGGCCATGGGCATAATTAGTTTTCGAACTTTAAAGTTATGAGTAGAGTCCGCTATCTTTATGGCCAGGCAGGCTCCGCTCCTCCTCCATCGATTGTCCCTCTGTCCGCCTGTCTTCCATGGCGGGGAAATGAGTTGGGGGAAAAGCCATGTGGCTTTCCGCATATAAAGACATTTTTCTGCTGACCGTGTAGGTGCAGGGAATTGGAAAACCCGGCTGCAGCAGCAGCAGCAGCGACAACCTGACGCCACGGAAATTTCTGCAGACGCGGACAAAAGTTGGCCAAGTTGCGGCAGTGTCGCCAGAATGGCGCCTATGGAACTCCCACCACCACAGCCACCCCACATTTTCAGCCATTGTGCCCTCCCATAACTCTTAATAATCTCTATGGGTAAGAGGATGAGGCATTACCTTGACTCCACTTGCGCTTAATAGAGCCATTTCCATTTTGGCGCCCCCCCTGCTTTTTTGGCCAACTTTGTTTTTGCTCAAGTTTTGGCTAGGCAGCCAAAAGTTCGCTCGCATCCACATCAAATTTTCATGCGCATTGTAAACATTTTCTAATTGAGTTGAAAAATACATAACGCTCTTTCAAATTGTTATTGTTTGTGCAAAAATAATGAGGGGGCTGGCTGCGCATGTTTGCCTTAGCCATTAAGGACTCGAGATGCTCCCCGAAGCTGAGCAAACAAGGCCCAAAATGGCGCGGGGCGGTGGGTGGTCTGGAAAAACACTCGCAATCCAAGGCACACAAATTAATTTTAGCTGGGAAACAATTTAAAGTCTTTCAGCTGAATGACTAACTGAGTGTCTGGCTGGCTGGCTGACTAACTGACTGACTGACTGCATCAACAATAAGTGCGGAAATTGCAGCAGACGATGCCACTCGACACTTGCTTTAGTGCTCAGAACTTGGTTCTTAGTCCCGAGTCCTAAGTTCTGAGTCCTCGTTGTGCAATTAGGTGAAAGGCGGCGGGCAGGCGGCTTATGGCCTGCCGAAACAGAAGCGGAAGTTCCCGGGCACAGGAAGTGCAGCAAAGGCGATGAAGGACCTCACCCATCCTCCTTCTGGCTGCTTGCTTCTTGCTGTTTGCTCCTTGCTCGGCTGCTTGCTAAGCAAAATCAATACATAAAGCATGCGCCACGTTGTCCCCAACATGTGTCAAACGTGTCCTTATCTGGCACTCTCTCGCATTTCGCCCCTCGCCCCTGCCGTTTGCCACCTTAATTGGCTGTGGCCAGACAAACGCAGGAGAGCCAAGAAAAGCCCAACAAAAATAATGAATGTCAACAAATTGTGACAAGAAATCAAAATTCCTGAAGACTATGCCAAGTGACAGCAATGTGGACAGAGCAAAAGCAAAAACACGAAAATGGAAACGGAAGCTAGAGGTAAGAAGGCGAAATACCCAGCAGGAAAATATATTTAAATTTTTAAAATTAAATGGATAGCCTCTTCAAGAAATATTTTTAGCATTTATTTTATAGTCCACCAAAAACTTAAAATATTTTTATAATAAAATACTTTAATTTGGCTAATCGTTATGGAATTGAATTGTTTTAAAACCTGATTAAATACTTTAAAATTAATTAAAAGGCACTTAGCTGTTTTGATTTTCATTCTGGTAATTTGTTAATATATAATACAAAAATTTATAAATATATTTTCTCTAAGCTTATATCATTTAAAAATTGATGTGTATTTCTTCGCCTGATAAATTTTATGTCTCACTCACAATGGGCTGGAAAAAACTCACCTCATCTCGTACTCCGCCTCGTTTTAGTAACGAGCTGTGCCAAATTTATGAAGATATTTGATTTGAATTTTAAACAGCGACTCTGGCGACCGGGCCAAAGGAGCTTAACAATGACAGGCGGGCAACAGGATGATGGAAAGGGAATGGAAGTGCTCCGCCGGGAGGAATGGCAAATGAGGCTGAATGTGTCGGCGTTGGTGGGGCATAAATTACGCAAATAAATAGAAAACAAAAAATGTCCTGAGGGTGCGGCGAACGGGGAACTTCCGGCTGTTGCTGCTGGTCGAAAGGTAACGAGATTATCTGTGTCAAGACAATTATTTCCGCCGCATCAGCAGCGTTCTGTTCTGCTCTGTTTTGTTCTGTTTGGCCAGCAATCGTGCGTGCCAGCCAGCAGAATTGAATGGAATGCCAAATGCTAATGGGAACGAACTGGTGCCGGAGAGGCCCTAAACTCTGATGCCCCCTAATGCGGCGCAATGGCGATGTGGCTGCCGCATTTACATGATTGCCGCATTGCGTTTCCTGCCGCCTATCTGCGCAATTGTCATGCAGGCCGCTCGACTTAAGTAATTCGCAATTGAGTGACACAAATGCCCCATGAGCTTTGGGGTTCCCCCAAATTAATTAATTCGTTGGGGAATTTTATAGGTATTTTTTTTGGTAGAGAGACTTAACCTATTAAATACCGAAGAAAACTCTTAAAAACTCTTTATTTATAATACTAAGTTATATAAAAGTAAAAAGTACTGAACAAAATCATAACAGCACCTAACTCATAAAGTTTACCGATAGAGTACGATTATTGAAAAGTCCTGAATGTTATCTTTTCGAGGAGTACTCCTACTTCCTTTGTAACGTCAAGGGGTTAACCCGTCTTTTGTAGCTACTTATCATTCAATCCATCGCTCATCTATGTATATTCGCTATTTCCTATCTCCCCCAGAGCTTTGCACTCCGAACCCCACTCACATTATCATTCACAACTCATCCGATTGTCATTGTCTATGTCCGCCCGACATCAACGGGGCAGGAGAGGAGGCAGGAGATCAGGACGAGAGGAAGAGGACCGAAAGAGCTGGAGAGGAGACTGCATGCCCCACTTCTCCGTCAGCGCCATCATCTCATCCTGGATTTTGCGCTAGCATTCATTTTTAAAAGACGAAGGACCCAGGGGCATGCTTATGCAGGTATGCAGGATACAGGGATACTTGCCATTGTCTGCAGGACAGCGGCAACATCCTCCAAATCAAAGCCAGTGCTCGTGCTCGGGTTCCATCTCTCCATCTTCATCTCGTCATGCGCTAATGGCACAAGGTGAGTTACTCGTACTCGTACCATTCCACCTTCTCCCTCGCTTTTCTCCCGCGTTGGGCGCCAAAAGTGTTAAAAAAGTGACTTTTAATGGGTTTAAATCAAGTAAAAGTTCTTGAAACTTGACTTGATTTGAGCGATTCCCCCACCGCTCCGGGGTGTCGGAACGGAATCCGTAGCATCTACGGTCGGTCGACTGCCATTTTATGATGCTCCGCTGCTGATGCTCTCAATGCGACCGTAAAAAGTTTAAGCTGCCCGAGATCAGCTCAAGTAGCTTACTGCCACTCGGCCTGACTTCGCCGCCCTGAAAAGCTGTGGCCGGAGGTGGAGATGGCTGCCACTTGATGGCGCTACTCGTTAGGTAATTTGGCTTTGATTGGGGTTTTGGGTGCATTTCGTGCTGCATTTGTTTCAATGACAAACACCCAGCGACATCAAAGTTGTTGATACTACAAAGTTCCTTGGCTGACTTACTGGCTTTACCTCTGAAGCTGGTGGTATTGAAGAATATTGAAGACTTCTTAGTGATTTTCTTAACCTAATCAGTTTCATTTCGATTGAATTATAAACATTTTTGATGCTTTTCTTATTCCCCTTATGAAGATGAAGAAAGATGCTTTATTAAATAAGGAAATATACCCGAATATGTAGTTACATTTGTTTAAGTTCTTATAGATAATTATTATGCATTTTTCTTACTTATCTAAAATTTGTATTAAGTAAAATATCAAGAACTCAGTGAACAACAATAAAGTTTTGAAGAAGAGTAAACTAAAGTTTGAAAAATCACAGATTTTGCTAAAAAGCACACACTTTTGCCTAAGATCCTTGGAGATAACTGTTTTTCAAATGCTCACTTAAAAGAACAATTATAGTTTGACAGCGGCCAAGGCGACAAATGCCATTTCCCCTCGTATTTTATGATTCGATTTGGGTCTTAGACGTTTCTTATCCCCCTTAAATGTCACGTAGTGGCCCACACACGCAACCAGCATATAAATATAATATATACATGTCTGCATCTTATAGATATCAACCGAAGGCAACCCGACCAGCTCCCACGCAACTTCCAGCTAAGATTTTTATTACTTTATTTTATGCTCGTTCTGCTGCGGTTTTGGCTGCACGAAGTTCCTAGAGTCCTGCGATTTTGGGTGGGGTTTCGGTTTTTGAGGGTGTGACTGTGGGGATCCCTAAGCCAGGCAATGAGACTCTAATGCGCGTAAAACTAATACAAATGCATTTCTTATCCGCCACCACCCACACCCACCACCCCCCTTTTGGCCTGGCCAAATTGCTTGTACTTTGCCACAAGTGACGGCTTATGCGGCAATATACATAAGTAATATTGCCCCTGTCTTCTTTTCCGGGCCATGGGCGTTATCTGGCCTTGGGGGCGGAGAAGGGGGCGTTAGATCTGTGCAAAAGGGGGCGGGGCGGGTGCCGGGGGAGCTTAACTAAATAACCGTTTAATGCGATTGCAAACGTTTTATGTTCTCATCACACTAATGCGAACACTTTCAGTCAACTGTCCCTAAAGTGAAGCCAAAGAATTCTGACCAATCGCTATTTGAGATACTCAATAAAGATGAATAATGCGTAAAAGAGTCTTCGATTTGATCTAACTTGCTTAAATGTAGGTATAGTACCTATTTTTATTTTCTTAAAGACAAGAAGACGCAACAAACAGCACATATTTCAAAAAATATAGTCTGAAAAAAATAGGCAACCGTAAACGATATTTAATTTAATTCAGTTAGTTACTAAAAACGAATATTTAAAGCCATATAATCACATCAAAGATAATATTTAATATTTATTTAATTTTAATATTTTCTAAAAGAAACCACTTCAAAGACCAATTAGTAATTCATTTAAAGGCAAGCAAGTCTTAAATAATTCGAAATTATGCTAGTCAGAGTTTATTGAAAATATGAAGGCAAACAAAAATGCAAATCTACTTTTTATACCCCTTTGAATCTCTGGCAGCTTAAACAATTTTGATCGAATAATTGAATTAAATGCAAACGAATCCGATGGCGTAGAATTTCATAATTTACTTCAAACAAAATCCAATTTGTGTCGGCATAATTTACTTACAATATTTCCATTTATTTTTGTAATCGTTTGGTAAGCGTTTTTGTCCTTTACTTTTTATGATGCACACATATGTGTATTTATGCACGTATTATACATACATATGTATACTTTATGAAAATGTCATGAACTCAAATTAGTTTCATAAACTCTGTGGCGATCATAAAACCGATGTCGGCTGCAGACACTGTTTTATTTAAATTTATTTTCGCAGTGCGTTTTTTTCGATTGCAGGCTACATAATTGCCCGAGCATTACCAGAGAGTGCAATTCAATTAAAATTCCAGATAAAAAAATGTGAAAACATCGAACTTCAAATGGCACTCGGCATGCAAAGCATATATATTTTTATTACCTCTCCATATTTTCGGTGTCGCTTTCATTTTTTTATTTTTTTTGAGGTGGACAATTTCAGCTTTTGACTGCAATGTCGTATGAATTTTTGTGTGAAAAATGAGGAAAAATGTGCTCGCATGAAGGAGAAAATAAACTACATGGTTTAATATACATCCGTTCCGTGTCATGGCCATGAATGGTGTATTACAGTGGACCGTGGCCCATGACGATCCAATTAAATCAACGCCCTGATTGCAAAATGAATGACTTGTAAAATTGTCCCCGCCCCTTTGGCAAGTAAATATCAAATTGCGCTGCGTTTTCCCCTTGGTCCTGGCTTCTCTGTTCCCTCAACTGAAACTGCAGTTATAGTAAATGGTCTATTGATTGATAGTGCTCGCACACACCCTCGGATGTCCTGGGCTGGAAGGACTGGAAGGATGTGCCCAAGTTTGGCTGCAAAAGTTAGCTGAGCCTTCGGGAGGCGAATCAATAAGAAGGCAACACACAAATGGCAACAGATTAGATGGCATTCTTTGTGTGTGTTCGGGGGTAGTTAAATTAATTCCATGCAAAACTTCTCCTTTGTATTTTCGGGTCGCTTTGACCAAGTGGGGGGAATTATTGGGGAATTACTGGGAATTGTTGTGAGATTCTCCGCACAGAACCGCCTTTCGGTTGCCCAAAAATTGTTTCAATTAATTGTCATTGTTGTTTGCCTTGTGATTTGACAAAATCTCCAGCAAATTAATGCAAATCATATACGAGTTTGGGCTTTTGGTTTGGTCCTTCGGTTGGGGAGCTTATACGTTAAGTGCTGAAACAAATCACCGAACATAGATGAGAAATCAGAAAGTAAGCTAGCCACCGAACAAAAGCCTCAAATACCGGACATAAAAACTTTCGAGTTGAAAAAACTTACTGCCAATCCCTGTAAGTCGTTGAGCACGAGTGCGAGTGCTGTTTGGATTATCGCAAAAAAAAAATGTTTCTGTCTCTCGATTTATGTTGAAAATTCAAGATACCCTTCGATGTGGAAAACAAGTTTGTCAGGGTGTTAAATAATAATTAATATTTACAAATAACATAGGTACTTTATATTCAGGATTTTAAAGAAATAAAAGTATTTTAAGTTTCTATTTAAGCAAATAATATTTCTTATATTTTATTGGATTCGTTAGAGTGCCATACTCGCCTCTTTTTAGTAACTTGGGTAACTGATAAAAAACAAAAATGACTTCAAACGCTTTTCAAACAGCTTAACATGCCGTTGTCACACACGCGAGGACGAGCCAAAGCCGAAAATAAAATCCTCTCCAGCTGTCGGTGGTCCTGGCAACTCCGAACCCCATCATGCCAACCCGAAAAGACCCACATCCGCACTTCGTGGGTTGTCCTTCGCATAAAGCGCTTACCCTGTGTGGCAGATTGATTTGTGGTCGAGTTCATGCCAAATTTAACTTTAATAGTTTTTACTGGATTTACTTTTAATTAATTTTGTGGGACCACGTCGACGTCCACGTCCTTCCTCCTCCCTCCCCTTTTCCATTTCCCATTTTCCCCGATCCGGGTTTCAGTTACGAGCCAGTTCATTTGTAACGGGCCAAGTAAGGAGCGCAAGGCTCGGGTTCGGTTTCCAGCTCCAAGTCCTTGCTGCAGTGTTTATCGTGCCCGCGTAAAGCGCAATTAATTTCGTGTCTGTTTTGAGCAGCAGTGCCACGCCCCCCGCCTCCCACCTCCACTACAGTCCCGTTGCGCCTCTTTTACCAAGCCCAGCAGTCGCCGCCATTAATTATGAGATAAAACACTAAAATGTATCAAGTTGTTGCCTTGCTGTTGTTGTTGTGCCTCTGTGCAAGTGACAAAGTTGCCGCCACAAATTTACGTCTGGGAATTTAATTTTCAACCCCACATCCGCCTTGTTTTTTCCGTTATCAGTTACCATTTTTAGTGTTTTGCCAATGCAGAAAGTTTGCCAAAGTTCTAACCAAGAATTATTCTTGTCTTTTTAGATTCAAAAAAGATGAAAGCATATGTGGCTGTGTGAAGTGGTAAGTATTTAATTGAGGCGGGAAAGTTTTTAGAGTTTGGCCTCCTCAACGAACGATTAAATATCACAAGAGATTTTTGCATGTAGAATTCAATAATTTGTTTTCTTAATAACTTAAAAAGTAACAATTTGTTTATGGTTACATCAAACAAAAAAAACGCAGGGATCAAATCGATATGCGCATGTTAAATTTCTAGTATTTTTACTCATATAGTGTTTAGTGGAAAAGTGTA
Organism: Drosophila pseudotakahashii; assembly: GCA_035046095.1. Lineage (NCBI taxonomy): Eukaryota > Metazoa > Arthropoda > Insecta > Diptera > Drosophilidae > Drosophila > Drosophila pseudotakahashii. Next base: position 258,721 of record JAWNOE010000262.1, read on the forward strand.
GTGTAGTGGAAAAGGACACATGTTTTTTACATTTCGAGCATATCAAGTTAAAATTGATACCATAATCACATCAATTCGATCATCGTTTTATGTCCATTTTTTTTGGGTGTACAAATCTGATTTAAAATATAAGGTATATAGATAGTTAGACGGGAAAGTCAAACCAGTTATAAAAATATCATATAAATCTAAATCAATAGCTAAATATAATATTTTGTTAAGTTTGTTAACAGAAAAGTTTACCATTTTCTCGACATATCTTTAGGGAGCTATTTCCAGTCATAGGCTTCTTGAAAACATGATTGCCTGTCAAGTTCTGATAACAAAAGCAAACAATTAAGACGTCATGAAAACTAAGAAATTACACAAGATTTCAGCCTGCCATTGTCTGCAATTCATGGCTTGAGATTTTCCAGGCCCTCTCTTTCGCATTGCAAATCCTCGTTAAGGGCAATTTCACAATACCTGTGCACATTATTTCCAAAACAATGCAGGCGAAAGTACAATTAACTTTTAAGGACCCATTAATTAAGCCAAAGGATTACAACAATGAATGAATGCAACAGAGCAATCGTATGCCATCGCCATCGCCATTCAATTTGATTTCTATATATGCCATCTTCAATTTGGGGAACACATGTCACCGGCATTTGCAAATCAAATCCCCTGAGCATACAATCAAATCAGCTCTGCTGATGATGATGATGATGGTGATGGCGGCAAAGACGACGACGACGACGACGACTTCCTCCTTTTGGAGCCGCTTTAAGTTGCTTAAGAGGAATCTTATGCAGGGGGATTTCGGTGGTTTTCGCATGCATTGAATTGCAGATTCTCGGGACTGTTTTAAATGCAGCCCACGCAAACAGAATCCCGGGGGCAAAAAGAAAGGAGCTGATAAGATGGGGGAGCAGCTCAAAAGTCGGTGGCAAAAGTATTCAGAAAGAAGTGCAGCTGCAAAAAAGTTTACATTTCCAGATGCCATTTTACTTTACTTTGCTGTTCGGCTTACATGACCGTGCGAAATGTACCTTCCCTTCGGAGGTTTTCCGGGTGGTGTGGGCTCGGTGGCGATGGTCTCTGGGCCGTGTCCTTGTGTATTTTTGTGACTTTTGGCGCCGCCTGCAAAGACAACATCGTCGGAGAGTTAAGCAACTTACTTAAGCGAGGGGAAAAGCCGAGGAGCACTGGGTGTGGGAAAGCCGCTTTCAGGAAATTGTTGCATTTCGGTGTTGTATGTTGCCGTTGCGAGCCGAAATATACTTGACTTGACTTTTGCCCGCACCGCAAGCCAGTCGGAAAAGGGGGAAAAACAGGAAAAACAAAGCAGGGCAAAGACGGTGGCAAAAAATCGAGGCCAAAATGTAACGAGACACAAGAACCCGCCCACGCGCTCTTCACTCTTTATTCCCCCTTTGTACATGTAGAATATATATGTGGGAGTTGCGGCTGTGGCACGTATTTGTTTTAATAAAAGTTTTGCAGCAAAACTTAATGAAATGTTGGCAGGCCTCAGCCACAGCTACAGTCTCGACCGCCTCGACTCCTCTAAGGACCTCCATTTCGGGCCTAGCTTGTTTCCCAGACAGGCCCAAGACATGAACATGTTCCCACTGTGTCTGCAGCAAAGTTATGTCTGCGCAAATGGGGAAAACGAAACGAAACCGGGACCAGGACCAGGACCTCAAAGGAAGTTGTTGATATTTACGCTCGAGGAATTCGGAAGAATGCCTTTCAATTAAAACAAGTGTGCAATAATTTAAATGTATGCCTTGCGGTTGCAAAAAAGGTCGACAGAGAGTTGCAAATTACACGATCCGTCCTCGATAATTGACTGTTCCCACATCTTAATGTCTAATTGCCACTTTGCCGACTCTGACAGTTTTTGTGGCTTACAGCGTGCATTATATGTATGTATTTTGCAACAAACAAAAAAACGCATTACACAAACATGACAGCTTGTTAATTGGAAAGTTTTATGCAATTATAAAACTTTTTTCATTATTTTCTGGCATTTTTTCCGTGTGTCCTGTTGATATTTTGTCGCTCTGAGCATACAATTCGCTCCAAGTGGCAAATGGAAGTGGAAACAGAAGTAGAAATAGAAATAGAAAGATAAAGAGGAATGGCAACGAAGAGCAAGGTGGCCGAAACGATCCAGTGGAAACTGTAACCGAGACGTACCCAACTCATGTGTGACCAAAGTTAAAATGGAAATGCACAGCGGCAGGAAAGGATGGATAGGATGAAAAGGATGTGGATGGATGCTGGCGATGCTTGGTCACAAAAACGGCAAAATGTCACTGCCAGCAGGGCAGCGTGGCCAACATGTCGCATGAGTGTTTTGTGCTAACTGCAAACGCAAAATTAATTTCATTTTGCAAAGTCCGCCCTCGTCCCCAAAGTGACAATTGCATGAGTTGGCAAAGTGTTTAGCATGAATTTCATTAAAGGCCAGCGGCCAACAATTTAAGCAACTTTAAGGGGAGGCGAGGAGGCTAAGGGGCTAAGAGGCCGGCCCAAATGAATATGTAAGCGGTCCCACTTGGCCATTTACGTGTACAATTGATGTGGTTTGATTTCGTTAGGGGCATTGCCAACTACATAAACACAATAACAAGCATTCAAAAGGAGGAGAGCCCGGCCCATTCAAGTCGACATCGACTTCGACATCGACATCGCCGTCTAAAAGCAGTCCCAAATGGCCTCCGGCGGAGTTTGCAGGCCAACTATCCAGTCAGCCAAATGAAACGAATGAATAAATGAGGCCAGAGGCCCGGGACAGTTCGATTCCCATTCCTAATACCGATTCCTATACCGATTCCGACTTCGCTGACTGTCAATTCGAACGGAGAGGAGCATGTGCACATAATAGCTGCTAAGCAACTGCACTCGAGTATATTTGTATCTGTCGTACATATTTGTATCTGGTTAGCTGTGTATCTGTATCTTTGTATCCGTATCCTTGAGCACTCCGGCGGTGGCATGTCCCAGTTGGCATGTCAGCCACTCGTTGGGCCGCGTTCTTCATTTAAATGGTATTGAAATTGATTTCATTTGATAGCAAATTATAATATTTTACTTTTCTCCTAGAGCGACGTACCATATACGGGCACTGGACAAAAACATTTTTAATATCAAAGACGTATTAAGACGAAATTTTAAATTTCAATAGAATATTATAATAAAAGATGAGATAAATTATAAACTTTTTAAAAAATCCGTTGATCTTTTATCTGGATATTTCTTATCAAAATGTCAAAAGTTGCAAAATAAAATAAATTTAACAAAATAATTATATTTTTATTTTATTTTATTTAAGAAAAGATGAGGTGAACGATATAATAATTAACACATCTGCTTACCTTTTATCTGGATATTTCTTATCAAAACTTTAAAAGTTGCCAAATAAGATAAACTAAACATGATATTTATATTTTATTTTTTATTTATGTTTTATTTTTTAGATTTTTGTTTACTTCTTAACGATGTTAGTATATGAAAAACATATACTTTTTTACTTTTTTTAATTTCCAAAAAAAAAATTTTAAATAAATTAAAAAACTAAAATTATTGAAATTTAAGAGTTCGAACAATTTTTCCCCAAATGTGAAACCAATCAAGCAAACAAGTATCTCAAGTACTGTTGATGCCTATTATCCTCGGTTTGGCTTAAAGTCAAGCCCAAAACTTGAAGTTGTTTGCATGTTTATTATGGGCCTGGCCGGCCGAAAGTCTCAAATCGAACACAAAATGCCGGCCAATCGGGAGCCATAACTGAGACCCAGGAGTGCGTAACGGAAGTGCCTCGTCTGAAGGACCGGAAGATGGGGAGAAGGGGCAGAATGGGGATACTGCCCTTTGTGTTTGCACTCGGGCAAATATAATAAATAACTTTTTGCTACTTTTCGTATTTGGACAATGCTCGACATGGGTCCCGTTTCTGCGCTTTAAACTTTGTCTCTCTAATGGCATTTCGATTGCCTCTCGGCTACTTTTCTGCAGTCATCCAACTGCGAACGGAAAATCAATATACTATATATGGTGGGTGGACCGCAAGAGGCAATCAGTGGAATAGCCACCATTTGTCATGTCACAGTCGGGGCCTAATTTATCAATAATTATACTTTATAAACATTAAATGCGACCATTGTGCGAAATCAATCCGGATGTGGTCGAACGTACACACTCCGTAATCTATTAATAGATAATCTTTTTTGCACGAACGCTCTCTGGCATGTCATTAATTACGCGCCAAACCGAACCGATCCATCCTTCTGATTCCAACCTTCCCATCGGGCAAAACCCCTCGGGTCCAGAATCCAGAGCACAGAGGCCCATGTCTTATCGGGGCAAACTTTTCCTTCATTTTTTGCGGCCGTATTTTCATTAAATGGATTTCAATTATGTTCAGCACACAGCCAAAGGGGGCAGACACGAAAGCGGAGGGGAGGCCGAACTTATTGCATAAAAATTTACAAAAGCAGTTAAAATAAGAGAAAAAGGGAGCAAAAGAAACGAACAATTTTTAAAATGAATTCATTAAAAGTAAAAATCAGCGATGGCCGGAGAAGAGAAATCACAGCGCAAACAAGACAGGACTGGACTCGGGATTCCTTTGATATTAAATGCCGGGCAGCCTCCTGCTTAACCCATAACCCTTAACCCTTTGTTGCCGCGCTTCGTCGCGCTAGCTGCACTTTATTTGGCAACTTAATCACCCAACAGGCCGCAATTTAACAGGAATTTCCTGCCCCTTCTCGGGTCGAATTGTCGTGTTTTATTAAATTTCATCGCATTAAGGCTGAGCAGATGTTTCCCTTCCTGTCGCGATTTTTTCCCCGTTTAGGGTGATAATAATAATGCCAGCAAGGCCTTAAAGTCTAAGCCTCTATCTTATCACTTGTCTTGACTTTCTTTCTTCTTCTTTTGTATTGTAATAATGGTTGTCTTGAATGATTAAGAAATTATTTTTCCCAGAGACCAATTTTAAAGATGTTTTAATACACATTTATTTTGGAAAAAATACTAATTGGAATTGAGTTTCAATAAAATATATTTATCTCTAACAATACAATATTTCTTACAAGAAATTGTTTTTAAAAGACCCCTACAGTTTTTCATTGTATAATTAATAAATTTCTGGAATTCAGCTCAATTATTTTCCGAAAATCAAGTAATTCCTGTCATCAACTCTTTCAGTCCGTACTTTTTATTTAAACTACAAAAAAAAGCATGCTTAAAAAGGTTTCCGTATGGTTTCGTATTGTTCGGGTGGTGCCAGCCAAAATGGATTTAAGCATTTTTAAGTGTTTTGCAGCCGTAAAATGTTTATTTAGCATTTAAAAAAGTATTTGCTGCGGGGCACGTTTATGGGACGTTAAAAAAAGGGCATCATCTGGAACTGGCATCTGCGGCCTTGTCAGAATCGTGGCCCATGAGCCGCGGGAGCAAACAGACAAACAAAGTGGCTGAAATTTATTTAAAAACCCATTTAACAGGCTGGCCCTGTGGGAGGCGTCGAGGCGTCGGCGTTGCTCTAAGCCCACATCAAACAAACAGTGGGGAAAACGGAGGCTGGGGACGGGGGCTGTCGCCAGGGGGCGCCACATCAAATGGTCAATTAAATTTCTGGGCATTTCATCAATGTCGCCATTGTCAGAATTCCGGGGAAACACATTTTTTATTTATACGAACAATTTGTTATATTGTTCAGGCATCGTTGTTGCCCATTTCGGTGCGTTGGTAATGATCTTGATGTTTTTGAAGTAGAATTCAGGTTAATTTCCGGTTTTCCGGTGAAAAGTACAAAGTGATTTAACCAGTATGATTATTTATTCCGATGTTATATTTTCTTTGCTCATTATTGGTATATTGAAAAATTATTTACGATTTTTTTAAAGATTTTAAGCTAAAATGTCATTGTAATGATATATATATTTTTATGTGATCCATTTAAGAAAATATTTAGATAATGACCATTTAATGATGTCTTCAGATCTCTTACCCTCCGTTAATATCTAATGATTCGAATGCAATACTTATCTGGATTATTTAGCAGTATTGGCACTTAACGACAGCTACCATTTCCCAAATTAAAACCATTGAAATCCTAATGCTAATGCAGCCAACGTCATTAGGGGTGTGGTCGCGTGATATCCTTTTTGGGGTTGGGGGTGCCGTCCATGGTTAAAACAATTTTTAACTGGTAAATTGCTGGATTCACAGCCAGATGCCCTGCATCCCTTGGTGAAATTATTTTAATTTTTCACGCAGCCGAGAAGCGGAAATTCCAATTAAAACGCATCAGCGCATTGAGATACTCCGCATTCGGCAACTGCATCCGCAATTCGTATCCGCATCCGCACTCGCATCCGAAAGAGAAACAGAATCAGAGTCAGGATCCGAATCCGAAGCCAAACAAGGATGGCGTTGAGCAGTTTTTTCTGACTGATTTTCCATTTATTTGCGTAAATTAAAAAAAAGGGGAAAAAAGAGGAGCATGATCGCGGCACACACACGCATGCAGGACTCGCGGGCTCCAAAATAAATAAACTGAGATAAAGTGAGACGAAAGCGAAACGAAAATAATAATGTGCATATGTAAATAACAGCGGCGTTGCCAACAACAAGGATGTCAACGTAATTGGACACGCGCGCTGGGAAAAGGCGGGGGAAATGGGATAAAAATGGGTAGAAATTGCGAGGTGGTTTTGGGGAAAATGCCGCTGATTGCTGTCCCGTCCATCAGAGCGTGTGTTTACTGTAAATAGACGGCAAAGGACACGGCTCTTTGGGGCTCCGGAATGACAACACAATTTCTTATTATGCAACTGTCATATGTGTTTAATTTGTGCCGCCCAAATGAATTTCCGATTTTGCTGATTTCAATTAAATTGAATTTCAATTAAAATTCAGCCCGACAATTCGCTTTCAGCAGGGATATCCATATGGATACGGTGTCCTTCCAAAGTGTCCACTCCTTCTGCCATTGTTTGCGTTAAACAATAAACAACATTTCGTTGGCCTTAGCATTAAAAATGTTATGCGCAATTAGGAGTTCGCAAGATGAATGTGTTGAATGGCTGCTGCCAGAGTAATTACACACACTGCACACGTGTCGCAGCACGCATAATGAAAGTCCAAATGAAATGGCAATCTGCAAGCTGCAAAACAAGCGAAATTATTTTGCTGATTTACCAAAGACAAACATAATTGAATTACGGAAAGAGCGCACGGACATGGTTATGAACACGGACACGTATCCGGACAAGGACTTCTGACTACAGGTCGGCTACGTAACAGGCTCCTTAGTGTGAGCACAAGTGTGCACCCAAACAATGCGCATTAAATTGCCAATTATTTGCTGTTGCCCCCTGATCGCATTTATACGTTTTTATTGATCCAGTTCGAGTGGTGCAAACAGAAATGCAACACCATTGCCTGCACACACAACTCAGAAACCCAAGGAGGGCCATTCCCTCAGCCATGCATATTAGAGTGGCCCGGATAATTGGAAGATGCGATTAATTCTGATTCGATTATGAATGCAAAATCACTAAGATTTCATTTACGCCTTTTTAAATTAACACAATTTGGATGAAATTCTTCAAAAAGAATTAAACCTTTTAAGTTAAAATTTGAAATTTAGCTGTTATTATTAAAGTAAATTGCCAGTAATTGGATAAAGATGTTTTGGATAACATGTTTGGACTTTAATAAATTAAACAAGAATTTTAGACGAATTTTTATTATAAATTCACAAAATTTTTATTTGATTTATTTTACTCAATCCTTGCCATTTTTGTTATATTGTATTTTTTTAGCATTTTATTTTACAACATATTATTGGCCTGCCTGCAAAAACTTTTTAATAAGTTTGTGATTTGTGGATGGGAAAAAACTAATCTTCGATGCTCCCAAATAAAAGCCATAAATTTAAGGGAAAAATTCAGAAAAAGGAAAATGGCCGCAGGTCTGGCGTGTATAAAAAATGGCCTCAACACCCCGATCCCCCGATTCTTCAACCCTCTCATCCCGCCGGCTCACTTGAGCGATGGCCGGCGGACATGATTTGGATGCGGATTCGGATTTGGATCCATGTACAAACAACAGGAAATGGGGAAACGCAGGCTGTGCCAACTGGAAGTGGGCGTGGCCAGGTGGTTTTCCCACTGATTCGATTCATTTTTGTAATTGTTTTGCCCCGGAATATGCGGGCGGAACGGCAGTTGAATTGTTTGCCAGGGCAAACTGCAATCAAAAATGGGAATAGAAAAAAATAGAAAATTTAATGTTTGTTTGCGTTTCAATTCAATGTTTGTTTGTCTGCCGCAAGGCAGTTGTTGCAGTTGCTGTTGCTGTGGTTCTGCCTGTCACACGTGCTGGTCATTGATTTAAGCGATTATTTTATTTGATTTCTAATTAAAAATCATAGCAGCAACGGCTGCTTTTTTCATTGTTCACTCGCTCTTCGTGTTGTTGGCTTTGCACTTGCTTTTAATTAAATGCAAATAACAAATAGCACAGTGTGTTGGCATAAATTATGCCAAAAAGGTACAACCGGATGCAGAGGGGTATGAATGGGTATACATGTGTGTGTGTGTGTGTGGCGAGTTGGCCATTATTTATGAGTGCAATCATTCACATGATATTCTGCGGTTTCCCCTGCATTTATCACACAACAAACTTTTATAACACTTGCTTAACAATGGGTGTTGCCTTATGATTAATGCTTTCCGTTATTGGGAAAAGGGTTGCTGCAACCCCACATTCTGATATCTCACGCTCAACGCTAAAACTTCCATAAATTCACTTTAATTTGCCACTCGTTTGGAGATGATTCAGTAATGTCTTTCCACCTGACCTGGCCTCAAAGTGTAATTAAATTTTGATTCCGACCAGGTTTACCAATTCGATCTCTATTAAAGTCAGATACTTTAATTAATTTTCGATAACCGAGCAGTTTTCGCATCACACAAAGCTCGATTTAAGGCCACGTAAAATGCCCCCAAATGGCAGGAGGGGGGAACAAGCATAAACAGAAAACTCATTAAAATCATAAAATGCATTTATGACAGCCTTGTTTGCACTGCGGGGCAATAAAGAGGTGGCTGAGGCTGAGGCGTTGCTGAAAAGTGTCAAAATCAAAACCAAGGCGACAGCCTTGTGTGCTCGTCTCTGTGTGCCTCTGCCTGCGTATGGGAGTGTGTATCCTGGCTGCATCCTGCTCCTGCTCCTGCTCCTGCTCCTGCTCCTCGTCCTTCGGTTTCTGCTTCTGCTACTGCTACTGCTGCCGTTGTCACACAATTATGCGTACAACAGTCCCGGGCACTGTTGTTGTAATTATGTTGCCGGCTGTAAAACAAACTGCCAACAACGACGACGAACAAGAGCCTCCACGAAGATGAAGGAGAGCCTGCAGTCGCGGCAGGACAAAGACAACGACGCTGCCAGGCAGGACACAAACACATGCACTAAAAGAAATTTTAAATATTTAAAAAAATATTTTTTTTTATTAAAAAGCTGGTTACAAAATATATATTTTAAACTATCAATAATAGGAAAATAATACATACCTTTTAATATTCACAACTTAGGCAACAAAAAAAGGGGAATCAAAACCATTAGCGACTTAAGCCATCTAAATTTCAAATTAATTTTTCTTTTATAATAAATACCTTTTTTCCTAATTTTTTTATAATTTTTTATTGAAAACCAATTCATTAAATATTGGTCATTAAATAATTTAATTTTTGGGTATTTTATTTTTTATACAGCAATTTTACTTAAATAATAAGAAATATTTCAAACTAAAGGAGCATTAATTAAAGTAAATAGTGAGCAACATTATTAGAAAAGATCTTCTAATTTTAAGTAAAAATTACTTTTAATTTTCTGCGATTTTTTCCCATAGGTTATACTTTTTCTCCGAGTGTTCCGGAATAGCAATAGCAGCCAGGATGTGCAGCCACTTCGATTAATCATGGCAATCCAGAGTCTTCTGCAGAGTTGAAATATGAAAAGCTTGGCGGAAAATGCGAAGGCGCTTAAAGAGAAGCGCAGAGCATTTTGCAGCGACAGAGTCACTTCAATCAGGCTCATTCCCCCAATGCGTTTGACAAGTTGAAAGTGCGCACAAAGTGGGAGAATGGAGGGCAGCCAACGTGATATTTGCTTGGCCAAGGGGAGCCTCCTGTACCGCTCCTTCGCCTTCATCATTTGGGTTTATCTTTATCTTCGCCTTTGTATACGCTTTTCGGAGCTTCTTATTACCGCATAGTTGGTTGGCTGGCTGACTGGCTGACCACGTTTTTCGAGTTACTGCCCCGTGCCCGCCATTCATCTTGCTCTCAACGATTTTTCACTGCATAACTCAGGGCGCCACGTACTCGAAGGTCCTGTCTGCGAAGTGCAGAAGTATCTCTCCTCTTTTGCACTCCTCCTTACCCTTCCCCTTATCTGCAATCAGTGGCCTGCACAATTTCACACATGGCCACATGGTTCGATACGTTTGATTAATGCCCTCGCATCGAGAGCATGTGCATCCTCTTCTGACCCGAACCCGGCGAACTTCTAAACAACTGCGAGGAGGAGTTGACTTTTATTTGGTCCCGGCTTAGGGCTGACTTTGACGCTGAATCAACGGAATCAGGACGTGCGGGTCCCACACATTTTCATTTCCATTTCCATCTTCATTCTGAGGCGAGTTGTTCGACTCGTCCCCACCCGTTTCCATTTGCATTTTCCATTGCGATTGCGATTCCCCCATTTTCATTGCCGTTCCTGATGCTGATTACCATTTCGCATTCATTCCTCATCATTTGCTCAGCATGTCAGTCAGTCAGTCACTCGACTGCGTTGAGTTGAGTTGAGTCGACTTGGCGGGCCTGGCATTTCGGCTCGTCTATTTAGCTGATTGTCGTCTGGCAGCGGCACAAGTCCCTACACCCATCCCTATTCCTCTTTCCCGGCTGCGTGTGCTCAGCATTTTTGTTGACATATTCATTGGCAAACTCAATAATGTCGGATTTAAATGCTCGACGGCGTTTCGAGCTGCCTGCCTGCATGTGCGTGCGGCAAATTGAATTTGGCCAAACATTTGCCGCGTTTGTCACGGAAATTGAAAAGCGTCTTCCGGTGGGGAGCACCGAACAAACTTCAGCTCAAGGTTCCTTTTCATTTTTTCGAACGATTTCAGCAACATGAGATGGCAAAAGTTGTGTAAATTATTTTGCCATTGCACTTGCCAGCAGTCCTTGCCGTCGGTCCTTTATACATCTCCTTTGACACACTTTGACGTCAGTTGCCAGTGCAGACCAGCTAATTTCCAAGGAACCGGCGTTTCTGCCAGCCAGCCAGTGGAAATTGATGAATGACAAGAGACGGCACTGCGAGACCAATGTTAATACTTCACAATAAAATTTTTGCTAAAGATTTCCTAAAGAAAAATAAGGCACCTTTATATATAGAAACACACAAAGAAAAACTTGATATGAAGCGATGATCCATTTTAACTAGATATGCGGCATCTCAATTTGATATGCTCGAATTGTAAATAACAGGCCAGTTCGAATTTCGAATGAGTCTTTCTCTCTCCCAATCATGTAACTTAAAGCGCTATCTCGCTCTCTTTCGAATTGAGAGAATTTTTTCTTTCTCTCTTTTTCGAAGTCAGAGAATCTACGAGAGAGAAATCGGCAAAATGATATTATTTCATATATATTTGACCAGTATTGCATGGTAAAAACGATATGCGAATGCAATACCAGAAATTTACCACGCGCATTTCTATTTAATTCCGGTGTGTTTTTTTGTGTCAATATTTAAACAAACATTATAAAATTTCCCTGTGAAAAGTGCATAAAAATCTGTAATGAATTCCCATTATTTAAAAGACTTTATCCTTCTTTATCTCTGTACATCCCCACCTTAATTATGCAAAGGGCATCTCTTGGTCGACTTCAACTCATTTCCGGTTTTCTGATTAATGAAAAGTGCAGCTTGAAGACCCTTCTTTTCGCCGCTCACTTGATGTACAAAGGGACTCAAAGCAAAGTAGAAGACGATGGGAATGAGTATGGCTATACTGATGGTTATACTGATGTGGATGGGACAGACTCATCATCATCATCGGCATCCCATCTCATCGCATCGCATCGCATTGGAACGCCAACATCCTTGGCCACAAGCCACTTTAGAATCTTATCGATTTTTTCGCCTTGGCTTTTAGCCGCGCTCGCCTTTGAGTCTTTCGGGTGTTTGCCGTTGTTGGCCGCTTTATGCATTTCGTAGCCACTTTGATGACATTACCAGGAGCGATGGGCAGGGCTTTCACCCCCGACCCAACCCAACCCCACTCAGCCACCCCACCTCCACTTCCACATCCGCATCCCCCATCCAAAGTCCAGTCTTTCCGCTCCGTCATGGCTTAATGGCATTACGCCCAGTGCCCTCTTTTTTTGTGATGGCCTCGCCCTCTCAACTCCATCAATTTCAGCAGCTTTTTACAATAAATTAAATCAATCGATCAAGCCCCGGCAAAAACTGTGCCAATCAATTAGTTTTCCACACAAGAACGGCCGCCGCACAGAACAGAACACCCACATAGCCGGGCAATAATTTTAATGAAATACAAATATAAATGAAGCGGCGAACAAACAATGACAGCTTCCGCAGGCGAACGACCGACATGGTCATCAATCGAAAAACTTTTCACAGAGAATTTGCTGAAAATTATTTCAAGCACTTGCCCGATTAGAGACGCCATGTTTTCGGCTGTTTATCTAAGCCATTTTGCGGCAACGACAGCGTTCTTGGCCATGTGCCGGGAATCTCAAGTAGTTCGGATAACCTGCGCCAAGAAGGAAAATGCAAAGCAAACAAATAGCGGAGGAAAATACAAAAGGAATAAAAATGGGCGCAACATTTTCAGTCTTCGAGCCATCGAAATGTGGATGCTCTTTATTGGGTAATAAAAAAGACTATAAAATTACGATTGCCTTTCAACTTAAATAGCGGAACAACGAGCGATTGTAAAAAAAAACTTAGGATTTAATATTTAAACCAGTAAATTCAAAGGGGTATATTTTAAAAATTTCATTGAATGATGAAACTAACATCCGGTTTTTGTGAAATAGCATTTGGTTTTACGAATAACCTCAGACAATTTTGACTCGGAAATATTATAATATATTTGTATAGATATAGAAATAAGCATTTTTTTGGCAAAGTTCAATACCAAGTGTAAATACTCTTTAAAAGAAGAGCCAAAATCTTATCGAGTGACACAAAAAAAGCGAGAGAAGCGACAAAACGAATGACAAATTTTAATGTCAATAGCCGAAGACGTGCAAAAAAGGACGAGACGGTGGCCGGGATAGCGGACAGGATTCGGAGTTTGTAGGATCGCAGGACCAGGGCCATTTGCTCTTTATCTGCCGCAGCTTTTCATGTTCATTTTAATTTGTCCAAATGTCCTTGCAGCGGGCACAAACGATTTGTTTTGGCCTTTCTCGCTATTGGAATGGAGCGGCGTGGGGGAATTCGTTTGGTTTTCGGCCCCTTCCGGGTTTATTTGTATTAATGAAATAGACATTTTGGGGTCATGCTAAAGTGATTTTTCAACGTCTGCCAGGAGCAGTCGGGCGGTACAGTTGGTGGTACAGTGAACACAACAGTGAACCCCACCCCCACTGACACACATCGCCGTCCCAAGTTCCATTTTGCTTATCTCCCTTGTAGACCATTGTTGGTGTTGTTGCCCTCGGTTCCCTTTTTTTCTCCGTGTTTATTTTGCCTTTGTCTTGCTGCTGTAACCCGGAGTTTTCCTTCCTTCCGACTTTTCTTCTTTTTTTTTTTTTGCATCGGTCGAGGGAGCTGGCGAAAATGTCGTAGCTTTTCAGCAACACTCGCAGCAAAGTGAAACTAATGGCAGTTAGTTTTGTTAAGTCGATAAAACTGTCAGTGATATGGCAGATTGTGTGGCAGCAGCCGCAAGCCTCGCTGCTCGTCCTTCTGCCCCCCTAACCTTTGCCATCCCTGCTTTTGTCACCTAACCCATTTCGTGTTTTTGATCCTGAAGAGAGCGAAAAAAAAAGGATTCGGCAACCAGATACATTTGAGCTGGGTTAAAAAGTTAAATGAAGTTGCTGCAGGCATTAAATTTCCGTCGCCGCGAATACCAAACCCAAATTTACACCCGTTGGCAGGGTGAGGAATACTCATAAAGAATGCAAAAGTTATGCACCACCCAATCCCCCAGTCAGGCCATTTTTCGGGGCGTGGCTGTTGGACAAGTAAGTGGCATTTTATGTTCATTTGCCGCGACTACTTCTTCTTCTTCTTCTTCTGCGATGGCAAAATGGCATTGTGTTTTATGTTTTCGCCTATGCGAGAATGCACATGAAAGTAGGTGGGTGGGTGCAAGGTGGGTTAGGAAATGGCTGACTTATTTCGGCGACAACCCAACCAAAATGGCACACATTTTTTGCCTCCTGCCTTGTGCATCCTTTCGCAGGAGCATTGTAAATGACTCCGGTGCCATGTCTTCATCATCGTCAGGCTTTCAGCTTATTACTTTTGTGCGGTGACACCCGTGCATACCCATTTATGCATAGGGGCTTCTCCTTATGGGGCATTCCCCTACCCCACAATGTGTGCTCGTTTCCAGGTACCAGGTTCTGGGAATTAATTATCGCATATCGCTGGTGGCGCACGTATCCTAAATCAAAGCGTTTAACGTCGCTAATCCCCTTAATGTACGACCCCGTCGAAGAAGCACTCCAATTTTAGCCAAGCAACACAAAAGGGTGAACCAAAGTACACTACAAAACAAAAGTGTAGTTTAAGGTGGGTTCTACATTTTATTTAAATGGTTTCCAACAAATAAATAAAAAACCAGAAATTTAATCAAGCCATAGAAAATAATTTACTACCTTAAAATATCTAAAACTTAAGATTAAATATAAATACTTTTTTTTCCCAGTGTGCCAAGTTTCCCCCAACGTATTTAGCAAATTAAAATGAAAATCCCCGTCCAGGCAAAACCACAGCACAAAAAAAAGAAGGACAAATATATATATACAAGTTTCAAGAGGGCCAACGCAACGACAGTTTAAAAATCTGCTGAGGGTCGGGGTCGGAGTTTAGTTGAGGACCAAAAAGGACGACAGCATGGCCAGGTCAGTTCGCTGTGATTGGCAGGAGTCATCAGGCAAGTTAATTGCCCACGATTTAGCGAAGCGGCGAAAGGAATCTGGAGGGACTTACCGAAATGGCCAGTGTCGTGAGTGGGAGTCGTGACACGCGGTGTTCCTGACGCGAAATTAATGGCGGTTCCACCTGACCAAGCCAGAGCCATCAAAATCAAAAATACCAGCCACTAAAATTGTTTGCTTTTAACGACTGAAATGGCGGATGGAAAACATGAGCAAATCGCTCGTCATTTTGGGATAAATACATCGATTTTGATTTTTAATTAAACTCGAAAGGAGGGTGAAAAATTATTAAATGAACTTCAATTTAAAAATTCGATATAATCCATTTCTAACTTAATGCAAATTGCTGACTAGTAATATAGCTCTTATAATAATGAAAACCTTAGAAGAACTTACAAAAAGGTAATGCAATCGTAGGAAACTTAAAGGAGATTTTCTCCAAAACTGACTTAAATCGTTTTCATTTCATCAGCAAAAAGACACCTAAAATCTTAGCTTACATTTAGTTTTATTTTCATTTTAAATTTGTGAGCCAGGTTTTCCCTCGTTTTTGGCCACATATTCAACTCGGTTCTCCCTCGATTGTTGTTGTCCTGCACTTAATCGCAAGAAGTAGAGCCCATCAATCGAATTGAAGTCCACCTACATCATCTCCCGTCCCCCCATCTCAGCTGCCACAACCACATTGATGTAGGTGGCTTTGGAGCCGAGAGCCGAGAGGCGGGGGTTCTGGTCAGGACAGGAGCTGACCCTCGTTCGCCGCCGCTAAATCTCGGTCATTTGTGACGCTATTACAGGGTGGACATCGTTGGTTGCGCTCCCAAACGAGCTCTGACCTGCCTTCTTCACTGGGAAAAATGTATTTCTGACCGTAGTTCTTCAGTGAGGAACTTTTTGTGATCAAACGACATGGGTTTATATCTTTGTTTAAATTTTAAACTTACAAATTTAGTACACGAATGTACTTTAATAATTTTTTTATTCTGGTTAAAAGCTTGAGTATGCTTTTTCTAACATAATTATTCTATTAGATTATTCCTATATTTAGTACAGTTTCTAATTAGCAAGATAAATAACAATATAGGTTAATGATAGCTTTAATTATTTTCAAGTGAACAGCTTGATTACTTGATTGGTTTTCTCCGTGTTGGCCTATGACTATTTGTACATCGTTGCGAACTGGCCATTATCGTCTATGGGTGCGTTATTAACTTTTGCTGCCTGTCAACATTGAAAATTATATGCCAGGCAACCACACACGCTGCTAGCCCCACCCAGTGGGTGGCTAGTCCCTGATGGAGCACCCCTGAAAGAACCATCCCATTCTGAGTCCCCCATACTCATTCTCAATCTCAGTTCCCTTGCAATTTTTTTACGCTTTGGCTTTTCTCGCATTCATTACGTGAGCTGTGTGGTTGATGGCGGCATTGAATGGCCAAGGGGCGTGGCCCCGCCCCCTTTGCCATTAGCCCAGCATGAGCTGCCTTCCTTTTGGATACCCCGACTCCGGACTCCGAGAGCATTTCATTTAGCCCTCGTTGTTTTTTGTTGCTGTGGTTTCGGGGCCAAATAAATCAAGAATTTTTTACAAATTTGTTGTCATCATGTTGACATTTCCGACGTCTTTATCGACTTGTGGACGGCCAAAAGGCCCCGTTGTAGCACGATTTCCATGCAAAATACATAAACCGTGTCTGGGGATGTTGTATATACGGGCTAATGGGAAACGTCTGTGAATGCAGACAAAAAAAGCGTACAATTTTCCAAGAGATATTCTCGAAAACTTGGCTTAGTTCGAAATTGGTTTGCTTCTTCGCTGGCGAGCACTTGAATACATTATGAGACGTGCTTCTCCAGAGAAGCTTGCAAATTATGTCAATTACGGTGGGTACAACATTTGCGAAGCGAAAATGCACAACGCTAACGCTAAACAACAAAACGAAATTATCGACTAACAAATGCGAAATGGCAACGGGGGAAAAATGGGCGGAATGAGAGCGAAAAACTAAGGACAAAGTACCAGCGCCATCCGCTTGACGTTTGTAACTTTCATAAGAAATTCAACACTTCCGCTGCCAGGGAACTGCAACAGTTTCCCGGCGTGGTGCAAATTAAAAACAAAGAGCAGAAAAAAATCCCAGCCAAGAAATGGAGGAAAAGGAGGAGGAGGATCCAAGGAGGTCGCGGCAAAGAAGCTGCCGTAAATAAAGAATTACGTTTTATGTGCACTTGTGTGCGTATCTATTTGCATTCGCCATAAAACTCGGCGCCATCGAGCGGCAAACGGAGCGACATGAACAGAGCGGCATCATGAACGTCGGCCAAATGACTTCCGTTTCCGCCGCTTAAGATGGCGCGTGCATCACATCCCTACACATCCTCGCATACTCGCCACACGGAGGCGGAGATATCCGCATCATCATCATTTGTTTGCCCGCTCGGCTGCCTGCTGTGTCCACTGCTGACATGTCGGCTGGCATGCTGAAAAATTGCATCGAGTATAATGTAAATCGTGTCATTTGTCAATGGCAGATGGTCGCTCTTCCTGCGGGCAACAACTCCGAGGCGGGAAGCGAAACCGCCTAATGACAATTGCCAAGCTCACGGAGCTTTGGCACAGAGGAAAACAAAACAATTTAACCCACTGACGATTTAAGGGCATGTTTGGGACAGGAACTTCGACATCAAGTATTTTTAAATAATATTATGAAATCTATCCTTAAAAAAAAAGTCCAGGCATATTAATAAAGTGCGCAACAAATATGGTTTATTATTATATAAATCTGAAACTATACCTATATACCTAAAAATTTAAAAAGTTTAAAAAGTAGAAATGCAATTTTCTTTTGTTTGTTAATACCTATTAAAATGTATAAGAAACTTTTCAAATCGGACCATTAATTATAAAGTTATGAGCAACTTATGGAATTCAAGCAGTCCATCTCCCTCGCACTTTCTACCGGTTATTTGATAGTTGAGGTGCTTGTATTTGGATATTTTGTGCTTCTTTTAAATCTAAAAAATTTGTATAAAAATGTTTAGTGCTTGGCTTATCTCTAAAACTACAATTCCACTTATTTTTTTGGATTAAAATTGATTTACGAGATCATACATATTTGGTAATAAATCAGAGCTGAAGATAACCATTAAGAACTGCTGACATTCTAAAAATCATATTAAATCCCTGTATTCTTGACTGTATAAACAAATCTCCATTTCTCCTTTATTCTCCCGGCTAATAAATCAGTCCGAAAATTTCCGTCAAAATCAACTCCACTGCCTTTTTGCTATCCCTAGAGCTGGATGGATGTTCCATATGCCTTGTACATCGCGTTTAATGACTCTTGGCCAAAATAGTTTGCCAACAGTTTCTCCGCGCTGGCACATTAACGTGGCCAAGGCGGCAAATAATTCAATGAAGCAACTTTCGGCGAGATTAATTAAATATTTCTGTCTAATTTGACGCAATTTATGCAATGCCAGGGGGAGCAAAACTAAAGTGGGGTGCAAAAATGAGCAAAGTTTGCCCGGCAAACTTGCTTATCTATCTGGTGAAACTTTTATTAATTACAAAGGATACACATCAGCATTAGCAGAAGTGAGCTGCGGAAGTGGCGTCACATTTGTGAATTGAGCATGGGGCGCCACGAGTTACTTAGCTTCCTTTACTGACTGTCTTTTTCCGTTTCTGTTTCTTTTTCCCTTGCAGCTGCCTGCCTTGGTGGCTTTGAATGACTGAAAGCTGGCGAGGATTAGCCGCAAGGACACTGGTAAGTGGCCGTCGAGTCTGGCAAATTATGCAACTTAATGCGCCCGTATGCCAATGTACATAATGCATAATTAATTTGGCCCGACATGCACAACCTGTTGAGCCGCAGAAGCACTCACCTTGGTGTACTTGTACTTCACTTCACTCCATTCCATTCCCCCCTCCAATCCTGTTGCCATTCCAACTGAGCCGCTGCCTCATTGAAAAGTGGCATAACGAGCTCTTGTGCCCCGGCTTAAAAGCGCTTACAAATTGCTACATGAAAATGTCTGCCAGGGGCTGGGGTGGGAAAAAAGTGGGGAAAAGTGAGGAAAATGGAAAACGTAAGGGCAGCGCAAATGAAGCTGGGCCAGCGGGGAACCGGGGCTGACGGGAGGCTTTCATCAACACTTCAGGCCAGTTGCAAAGGGCAAGTTGAAAACTGAAACTGCAATTGAAGCGCTTTTCCACACACACTCACCCGCACACCCGTACGAAAAACACGGCGGAGAGTGAAAAAACCTTCGGCTTTTTAATGAGTCAAGTGGCCAACACGTGAAACACTCACACTATACACTGAGAAAATGTTATATGCATGGTGTAATAGCCAATGAGTTCAACTTTTAACAATGTTATCTTTATAACAACATCTTAAATTGATTATAATAATTACTATAGGTCTAAAAATCTGATATCACGGCTTTTTAAAGATTTTCTATCGGTTTTCTATAATGTAGAAACATTTGTAGACCTGTTTCTAAATATTCAGATTTAGATTTATAATCACTGAATATTATAAAAACACAAATAAAGATATTCTATTAGATTTCCAAAATCTGAAAATTATTATGCGCATTTTTAGACCAGTTACTAAATCCCTATTTTTAAATATTTAGGTAAAAATGATTTATAATCACTTAATATTATAAAAATAAAATTAACGTATTATTTCCCTGTTGAATGTTCATCTTCTTCAAAGTTATATAGGCATAATTTAGTAAAGATAATGAATTTACTTTTTTTTTCTGTGCACACATATCTGTGTGTAATGACGCACATTTGACTGACTTTTGTGCGAACGTATTCGCACGAAATAAACCGTTTTGCCTTTGAGCCGAATTGAGTTTCATTTGAGTTGGCCCGCTGATCCGTTCACTCGTTTTCGGGCGTCATGCCAACGCCGTTTGAGTTTTTGCCTTGCTTTTATAATTGCATGTCGACTCTTAATGAGCTGGGCGCCATGCAATTTGTACTTTCGCTGAGCAAACAGCGAAAAGCGAACAGGAGGCTAAAAGCAAAGGATTTTCCTTTTTCCTGCCACTTGAAGTTGGGGACTGCGGATGGGGTCTGCTTGTTTCGGAGTTGGCCTGCTAAGTGGGTGGGTGGCCGGGAAAAACTCTGCGGAAAATAGAACGCAGAAAGTTGGGCTCTTGTTCAAATGGATTTCGCTCGTAAGCGAAATAAAACCACAAAACTCAAAATGAAATGAGTAAATTGCGGTTGAAGTTGCCAAAAGCTTCGGCACTCCTGCTGTTTTTTTTCGGAATATGTGGTTTTGGTTTTGTTCGGCCACATCTGTGGCTTTCTACACAGACGGAAATTTTGAGATATACTTAAAGATTTTGTAGCTTTAAATGGCACATCAAATCTTTAATATGCATTTTTGAATGAGATTCAAAGCAAACTAAGTTGTAAAATGAGAATCATTTAAGGAACTAATTTTATTCTTATATAATTTTATCCAAAAATGGGTTAGAAAATTTAAATCCAAAGTACCTACACCTCTAAAAAAGAAAAATATTTTGTAAAATCAAGAAATAATTGTAGGTATCCTATCCAAAATATGTTGGTTTATTTTCTGTGCATGTGAAGTGAAGCAGCGAAGTCTCAATGGCGAAACGTGTAAAAAGCCTTTCATCGCAACCGGCAACCATAAAGATTTAACCGATAATAGGATACACAAAACGAATGCGAATTTTTCAGTTCTTAATGCCAAAACGAAGTCAGAGGCTAAGCATAAGAGTCGAAAACCATAAACAATCCTGACAGGACGTGGAGGGGGAGGAACCGGGGGTGGATTGCTTTAAAGCTGATGCATAAAATATTGCGTATATGCCCCATTATGCCCTCCAACAAGCACACACCAACACATGGGGCCGACGAACATGAACGGCAGACATCTAAACCATATATCGTATGTATAATTGAAAACAAATTTCACTGCATGTAATTGAGTGTGTTTGTTTGTGTGCCAGTGCTTGGAGTGTTTGTGTGTGCGTGGGCGGGCATGTCTTGATATCGATAACAAATGCCACAAATTGAATTTAAATCATATTACATACAAACAAGCAACACAGACACATAAAACAGGCCGGGCTTCAGTTTGAGTTTGAGTTTTGGGTTTGGGTTTGGGTTTGGGCCAGGGATTGGGTTCTTGGCCGCGCCATCGCCATGTTCGCCTGATTTTATTTATGGCTGCAACAGCAACGATAACAAGTGCAACTGCAACAGCTATACAGAGGAAACAAAAAGGGTTTAAAATCTCAAAAGATTTAGTTTGACCTGAAAATTACATACATATATTATAGTGGTATATCAAAGCGGTAAATAAATTAAATAATTTAGCTTATTCAACTTAAAATTTGTTCTTTATTATTTTAATCGCATTAAAATGAGAGAACTAAGAGGATGTGCTTCAGATAATATAATCTGCTTAATTAATTAAACAATAAATCTGCTTACTCGAATGCCAAATCAAAATCTTACATTTGAATTGAGGTTTTCTCCGTGTACCACAACTCAAGTCTGAGCAACGCCTTCGGTTTTGCATTGAGCCGCATTTGAATTCGGGTTTTGAGATTTTCATTTTATGCAGTCACTGCACACGCTCAGCCGAAACAAGCCAGCCAATCTCCTCGAATATCCTGCCAGAGTCTCCGACTCTCAGTCCTCTTAATTGCCTGCTCGGCAACGACATGCCATAAATTTATGCATTGCATTCTGGCAGAGGGAATCGGCCAAGGATCTGAAAATGGCACCCAAACCGATCCCATCCGGCAGACACCGCCCAGACGAAGTCCGTAAATAAATGTTTGATAAGCAGTCAATATGATTTGAAGGAGGAAAAGCAATTAAAATCGAGCGTTTAAACACAAATTAAAATACTGTCAAAATAAGAATATGTATCACTCGATGGAAGTATTTGCCTACCCATCCATTGACCGTATTTAATAAAGTCCTTGGAGCATCTATGCCCGAAAAACGAACCCTGAAACTGTGAAAAATCCATGCGATGTGTAAATAAGCGGCCACTTAGTTATGGGCTCAAGTCAATCCGAGACTCGAGGTGTCCATGCATGCTGGCACGAACCAATAGCTGAATTCTGAATAGAGTTGGACTTAGTCCTTCTGCTTAGAGGAACGTGTTTTCGTCTGGTTTACGAACGTGACGCACGTGCGTGCAAAAATTCAAAGGACCAAAACTCTGGGAGGTGCATTTCATATTGACGTCAACGATTTTTCTCGGCACTTGTAACGTACTGCAATGCTAAATACAAAGCAGACTGAAGACTGAAAAGTGTAAATAGCAGGCACAAACTATAGTACAACTGCACAGAGAAAAAATGTAAAATAATGTAAAAATAATAAACAAAAATGTAATTTAATTTAAAATGTAATGTAACTTACAAAAAATCGCCGGGATCAAATCGATATGCGCATGGTAAATTTACCATGCAATACTGGTAAAATTGATATTAAATGGCGACTTAATTTACGTGAGTGGGAGAGATAGCGCTTAAAGTTACATGAGTGGGAAGGAGAATGACACATT
The DNA here is from genome assembly GCA_035046095.1 of Drosophila pseudotakahashii. Lineage (NCBI taxonomy): Eukaryota > Metazoa > Arthropoda > Insecta > Diptera > Drosophilidae > Drosophila > Drosophila pseudotakahashii. The sequence goes on from JAWNOE010000262.1 coordinate 281,519, forward strand.
AAAAATTCGAACTGGCCTACTTAGAACATGTTTCTTACATTCCGAACATATCTAATCGATATGCCGCATATCAAGTCATAATTAATAACAGATAATATTAAATTAATCATCGTTTCATATCAAGTTTTTTTTGGGTGAAACATGTATATTTAGCACGCTGAGTGTCCTGCCCCATCTCCAAGTACCAATTCCAATATTGACATACTAGCTACTATATAAGTATTAAAACACAGTATATATTTGTATTTGATGACCGACAAACCGTGTTTAATACCTGTAATTATGCAGATCAACTGAATGGCAATTTTGAACCTAAATTGCCACGTATTTTCTCTCTGTTCGTCTGGGGCAAATAAGCAGATTGCAACGGCAATCGCAGGCAATGAAGCGAGCTGGGCCAAGGGCCCACACCTTGTGCTCGTACCTCACGGCCTCAGACAACATCTCACTCCCATTTTGGCCCGAAACTACTTCTAGCACCATGCGCACATATATAGCCGTACATCATGTCCGGGGCATTGTTGCTGCTCCTGCACGCGCCACACGATTTTGCAAATAAATACAAATAACTTTGATTTTGTGCCCCGTCGCAGGGGGAATCCTTTGGGGGCGGGGCACGCCCACAGACAGCCCAGTCCCAGTCGCAATCCCTGTCCCAATCCCCGAGCGTGTGACGTTCAACAGAAGCATTCAAATTAAACTTTATTTGCCTTCCCCCGTACCTTTGGGCGTCTCTCGGCTTTCTGCTTAAAATTGCAGATTGCAGGCTTGATCACATTGCTTGCAAATGAACGTTTGCAAAGGAGCAGCAAGGGGAGGGAGCAGAAGCAGGAACAGGACCTCCAGCAGCAGCAGGAATTGGGACAGGAGCATGAGCAGGAGCAGGAGCATTCAGACAAACACATGAAACGTGCTGTGCATGCAATAAAGGAGATTTTTTGTGGGATTTCCTGCACTGATACCAGCCAACGGCACAATATGCTCCATAAATTGCCTTTGGCCTCTGACTCAATACTTGTTATATACACATGCACAAGAGCAAGGATATTTCGGAAGTCACCCCAGACAATAGGTTATACTTGTCTATGATTTAGTTTTAGAGCCTAAAAAGGGATGCCAGCGAAATGGATACGCTTCTATACGTTTCAATACCCTCACCGAAACTAACCAAAATAATAAGCATGCGCAGAGCAATTATGCGGAATGGCTTTTAATTGCATTTGGCGGTGGCTGAAACTAAGAACTTTTGTAGGAGTTACATACCACTGCCGTTTTACAGCTGCCTGAGGTACCTAAATTAGAGAAAATGTTGTTCGACTGGTTTTAGGGTTATTTGGAAAAATGAATTTCATTTTGGCCACATTTATGTCGAATTTTGTTACCCCCAAAAATAGTTTCCCTTCTTTCTAAACAAGCTATTAATAAAGTTTCGCAAATTAAAAATGTTTAAAACCTAAAATGCATGTAAATTGTTTTCCTAACTCGTGAAAAGCAAACATGTTGTTGTGGTTTTGAAGCGGTCCAACTTTTATATTGCACATAATAACTAAAACATAAATAAATATAATTAATAATTAGCTACTTAATGAAATATTCAATTATATATATTTATAAATATTTTAGTCAAAAGAACCAAGTGAACGAATCCAGAGGATCCCATAGTTAGTTCTCCAGGGTAACGGAAGCCATAAAGCGACTCTCCGCTTGGTTAGGTTATTATTATTATTGTTTGTAGTTTCGTTTTGGTGTTCCCTTTTGTTTGTAATGTGAAAATAATCCTCGTGAAAGTTTTGTTGTGCGGGAAAATCAAAGTATTAGCAACTCGTTGCCTCTCTTTCTGGCCGAGACTCAGATTCAGACTCTGGCGGCGGCAACTTCCGCTGGGCGCCGTCATGGCCACGTGAGCCCAGAAATAGAAAACATGGCCAAGACTGCAGGAGCAGAAGGGCCAAACAGTGGCGTTCAAAACTATAGTACCTTCGTACTTACCTAAACTTAAAACCTAAAGCGTAACAGTTATTTGAAACTAAACTGTATTTAATTTTTGAATTTTTTAGAAAAAAACACCAATATTTAAAAAAGATAAAGATGATCTAGTTGATATATATTAATCTTTAAAAATTAGTAAATATATAAAATGGAAATTCAATAAGTCTACCTATTTCTTAGGTACATGTTTTTATTAAATATTCTCATTTATTTACCGTAATTCCCATTCCTATTTTTGTGAACCCTTTTATAAGTCGTGGGTGGCATGAACGTGAACGTGAACTTTTCACGTGCGCAATTTGTGTTTGTGTTTGTATTTAGTTTTCTCCTTTCTGTGCTCGCCAGAATGTGTGCTGTTTTATTCATATATAGTACATTATTCGCCCCCGACTTTTTGCACTGGGTGCTGGGCGAAACTACCCTTGTCCTAGCCGAACTGAACTGAACTCAAATTATATTTTTATGAGTGGGGGCGAAGTTACGGCACTTAATGATGTTGCTTAGCAAATTGAAGCAACTAAACACAAACATAATTGAAACAATTTTCTCATTATAATGACGACGACGACGATGATGATGATGATGATGGCGATGGCGATGGCGAATGGTGAGCTGGAACTCTGGCAGTTTTCCCGGGCCTTTTGAGGGAAAGGAAAGTGAAGCAGAGGAGAGGTGGGAAAAGGCAGTGAAGCAGGTGCCGTTGACGCAAATTGTTTGGCTGCGATCCTGTCAAGGGGCTTCTGCTCCAGCTCCAGGTAAACAATGAGCACGCCCAATGTCAACTAAATATGCGTCCTTCGGTGTGAGGAAGATGAAGTGGGCGCCAGGAAGTCCTGGCAAAAGTTAAGCGCTCAAATAAAATAAAGGAGAATGGCAAAAAGTTAGATAGTGCGGGGCGGTGGTGTGGTGGGTTGCCCAGGTACAGGTACTCAGCCTATCACAGGAAGTGCAGGCAGCGCCGGAAGTTGTAACAAGTTAATGGCAGTTTTTCAAGAAGCCAACTACTGTCAGGTGCACCGGCAACTGAGGCAACTGAGGCAACGGCATTTAGCCGGAGGAGCAGGAGCAAAAGGAGCAGGAACCGGAGCTCCAGATGCAGGACTAAGTGCATTCAAGTTGGCACTCAAGTGCCGCCAAAGTGCCAGTCGACGTGGCCTAATAAAGTTGCTTAGGCGGATCTTGGCGGGATTAAGTGGCTGCCTCCTGGCCTCCCGATGCCGTTGTCCTGGGAACCCGAGCACACACTCTGCTCCTTCAGCTCCTTGGCCGTTTATACATACATTTATTTTAATACTTTGTGCCTTTGTGCTCATCAGCCATTGTATTTGCTTGGCATTGTGTGCCCGGGCCATTAGCAGCTCAATTTACAAAGCGTCGACTTCTGATAGCGCCGTCTATCTGCCGCAAAGCTATCGGCCCAAAACAATATTTGGCATTGCGGGCGTTCGCTTTTCTCCTTTCCGTATTCGGTATTGTTTTTGTTTCCCCATCCACTTTTGGCTAAAAGCACTGGGCGACAAGTGGACGCCTAATGGACCGGCGACCAACTGCAATTCGATACGGATGCCCACGATGCGGATGCGAACTTTTCGGGGATGCGTGGTGGTTTGATAAAGTGTGATGGGTGCACAGGAAAAAATGTAGAAATACCATTAATCTAATGCAAATGTCTTTTGTTGAGTTAAATAATATATAATAATTATTAAATTAATCTCCAGACATGCTATAAAATTGAATTATCAAGAATGGTTTCCGTCCTAATCCCCACTTTTGTTTTCTAAAAATATTCAGTAATATATTTAATACATAAAATATATCAATAAGTTATTTAGTAAACCCATCTTGTTTGAAAACTCAAATGTAACAAAGGAGCTCTTAAAAAGAATAGTACTCCTACATATCCTTGGTTAATTTACAATATATTTATTGCCAACATTAATTTATCTGCCCAAATTAATCATTTCTTTGCAGTGCAGAGGGTTCACGGCTTTGATACATTGGGAAAACACGAAGGGCATAAAAACAAAATCAAATTACTTGCTAAATAGCTAAATAAAAGGATGGCCCAGGACGAGGCTTCAGCTTATTACTCCCCGAGTTTGCCAGCCTCCTCGAAGCCAAACATTTCTGGCAGGATATTGCCGGCGAACAAGGAACAAGTTTGCGCTTTGCAAATTAATAACAAAAGCGATGAGTTTTCTCGTGTGTCCCGTTGTTTTTGTTTTTGTTCATCCAGCCAGATAGGACATTGTGTGTGTGGGTTTGTATGTGTGTGAGCGGTAAGTAGGACTAATGCCTGCAGGTTGACGTACGTGCTGTGGCATTTTTATTAGGCATCTCCTTTTTTACGAGCCCCGCGCCGAAGCCCTTTTAATGTCGAAGGCGGCGCCAGACTCCCCTGGATGTAAAAGCTAAGAGGGGTAACGTTTCATAGCCCCATAAAAACAAAAGTCCCCCCAAACCCGGTTCCCAGAAGTTCCTCGGCCCCAACTCCACAGCCATCGCCATTCTCTGCCAGAGTGAGTGTTACTTTTTGTTTAATTTAATTAGTCACGGCAAAGCCCACACCCCGAATATCATTGTTATTAGTACAGGCATTTTATTGGTCGCATACCGTAGAGGGGCCATAACAATTAGGCTTAAAAAAGGTCGGGCCCCGATCCAAAAGTACCCCTTATCAAGATGGTTAGGCTCTTGAAAGTATAGCCCTTTAAAATTAACCAATAAAAAACATATAAAATATTTTTAACCAGCATATCCTACAAAGTTACACCCTAAAAAAAATCGATATGAAACGTAGATCAATTTTACATTATTTAAGATCAATTTTAATTTGATATGTTGCCAGGTAAATTTGACCTGGTCGAAAATAGTACTTCATGTAAAAACAATATGGGTTTAGCATGACCTGAAATTTACATGGCCATATCGATTTTACGGTAACATGCTTTTTTTGGGTGTAGCTAATATTTTATAAGTCCAGCATACCCAAAATGCTACCCCTTGAAGCACGTGTTTGTGTGCGGGGAGTGTATAAAAATGTCGCTCAATTAAAGTGTACGCACTTAAAATTCAACACTTAATTTCGTGCGTAAAATTAATGCCAAGCACATAATTAAATTATGTTAATTACGTTCAACAAAGTCTATTAACAACACACGGGCAGAGCGAGATAGACAGCTGAATCGCCGGCTAGAATGAGTCTGGGGCCTCAGCTCAATATCCCTTTTGGGCCAAAAAGGCCAAACATCAAATAACTTTCAATCAATTCCAATTAGGCCAGCTCCCTTTTGGCATAAAAATTGGATCCAGAATGGAACGACAATTTAATTTCAAGTTTAATGGCAAACAGCAGAAGAAATAACCACAAAACCTGGGGGTGAGTTTGGTGGCCTCGCCCAGAACGGTTTGATGTTGTTATCTCGAAGGCAACCCGTTTCAGCCGTTCCTGGCCACCGCAGGAAGGGATATTGTAATAACAGCTGCCCGACACGGACGACTATCTGATCCTTGGAAATTGCAGAGCCAAGGAGCAGCCCCCAGGAAAATGGCAAAGAAAAGGCGAAGCAGATGGAGAAGGAGAAGCAGAGGAAACGGCCACGCAGCAATGCATTTTGCAGTTAGCAACAATGGGCCAGCGGTCAAAGCCACAATAAAAGCGTGGCGTGGCATCGCTGGCTTGCTGGAACTGAAACTGAAATGAAAACCACAAAACACGCCAAACCCGGGCTCCTGGAAGCCGGCAAAAAAAGGAAGAAAATAAGCGAGGACATACAGCTGTCCGTCCGGACGAGCTTGAAGACGTGGCAGTATGCGGGAGTAAACCAAGTTCATTTTCAGTGCAAAATTTAATCAAGAAGTGCAGTGCAAGGCGAGCCAAAGTGTCAGCGGTGGCATTTCCCACTTTCCGCTTTCCCACCGCCACATCACATCACCCCTACAATCTATTCTCCCCCTAAAATGTCCTGACGTCCAGCCCCTTGCGTGTAATACGAGATTCGTTCAACATTTACAATGATTTTGTGATTCTTCCGACACTTTATGGCCCAAGCCAAGCTGACAGGCTCCCCACTAAACTTGAACACCCTACCGCTCCCCCTATATCTTTCTCCATCTTATACACACACATCCCCTTCGCTGGGTGTGTTTGACTATAATAGAGTGAAAGACTTTAAGCAAGCATCGCTATCGTCATCGCCATCGCCATCGCATCGCCATCTCGGTATTAAGTTGCAAGCGAAAAAGTTCACTTGTAATGCAGACGAGCAACGAAAATGGAAAATTGGAGCGCAGCTGACAATGCTCCCATTTACCCCCTTGATTTTCCGACCCTCAATTTTCCCGGAGAGAGTGTCAGTCGATATCCTGAGAGCAGCCTGGTCAAGTTCCCACAGCCACAGCCACAGTCAAACCGGATGAAAAAGCTTTCGCTGCGGAGTGAGAATACATAAATATTTGGTTAATTCGATTTTTAGCTATGATTGTCCAAACGCAATTCTTGTTGATATTCAATACTCAAGGGTTGCGACTGGGCATCGCGGCTCGAAATAAGAATACAACTCAACAACCAAATCTTAAACTCAGTGCATTATAAATTGATATAAATTTATAATAATTTAATATCAAATAATTTTATAAAAATAAATAAAAAATAAAAGTCAAAGATTAAACTTAAATTATTTAAATCTCAGTGTTTTGCTTTCAGCCATTTAACATTTATAAAGTATATTAAATGACGTTTTTGCATTTTATTCCATTCGTTTATGATTTAATTAAATAATATTTTGTTAGCAAGAACAATGTAAGTTATTTCTGTCATAATTTCTGACTGACTTATGAAAAATTAACGTTTACAACCAACATTTTATAAATATTAAATTTCACAAATGCAAATGTGGCAAGAAAGTGCGAAGCAGAAAGGCACGCATATCTTTATATTCGATTCAATAAATACACAAAATAATAAGAAAATCCTTTTAAAAAAAATAGACGATAAACCAACAAGTGTTCCTAGACATATCGATGTTTTAATTAAAAAGTGCAATGAAGCCGAAAACTTTGTTTAATCATATTTTTTGATATTAAGCAACTTTTCTAACCGAGCCACTTGTGAGAAATAAAGTTGAAAGTAATATATTTTATGAGGGGTAGCAAGCCAAGAATTTACATCAGCAAAACTTGTGTTATGAAGTGGGGGAGCTGAGCATAGAAAACGTATTTTGTAACAAATATTTGCCAAGCATCTTTTGACAAATTATGACTTGGGTCCTCGTTCCTGCGACTTGTTTTCCTCGTCCTGCCGTTGGTCTTTGTTTTTTCCCAGAAAACTATGGCTCCAAGTTGCCATGACAGCGTTGCCACATTATACAACAAGTGCTCGAAATAATAAAGTTAACAGCACTTTAATAGTTACCGCCCGCCACTCCCACTTCATAGCCGCCCACAAGTGGGCGGGGCACATGGGTATAGGGCGGGGGTGTGGGAATCGGCAACCGAACGAGGCAACTTCAGCAGCGGCAACATGTTGCCGGGCAACGGGCATAAATGAGGGGCTTATCCTATCGAGCAGCACAACTTGAACAATAAAATTGCTTTTATATACGAGAGTCTGCGTTAAGGATGAGCAAAGAAAATAGCCTGAAATATTCCTGGCATGCTCAGATATACAACCATTATGGGCGGAACTGAAGATAAATTTTCCACTTTGATTTCTGCGCTTAATAAAAATCAAATTTAAATGCGGCTGACAACGCACCAAAAAAGCCGTCAAGTCTTCGCAGTGCCATGTGTGAAGAGTACACGGGGAAAAATCGAAATAAGATAAATAGTTTGGCTTTTAATGGTGGTTTTAGGTTTTTATTTAAAATATATGTATTTATATATTAGGACTTAAAATTTAGCAGTAATTTCTTGAACTGACTCGCTTTTATAGGAACATATCAGCTTGATCAATTTATTATTTCGGTAAGTTTAGGGTATGAAAATGAATAATAAAATCATGAATTCGCGGGTAATTCAATAACAATTTATTTATTTGGATTATTTGCTGGTTTTAATTCCTTTATTTATTTATTTTTTATTTATTTTATGGCACTAAATAATGATACTTAAAGTAGTGAAATAATGAGTTCTTCAACGAAAAGTAATTTTTTTATTATAATAATAGAATATTTAATAAAAGCAAAAAGGAGATAAAACAAAGAAAGAAATAATTATTTAATTAATTTTGATGTGTTTAATGATTCTATATTTCTTCGACAGTCACACTAAGAAGCAATCCTCCTTTGCATATATCATAGTTATATAACAATTTGTATTACAAACCAACATTTAAAAAAATTCTATAATATAAAAAAAAACATTTTATGTGGAGAAAATAATATAGTTTTAATATGATGAACAACATTTAATAACAAGAATATAGTGAAAAAGCACAGAAACGAATTCGGAAATCTTGAATATTCTTTGTGTAGCAAATGAGCTTGGTTCAAGCAGTTGAGGCATTTATGGCCAGCTGATGACATGGCTTCCAACAAGGCTCCTGCTACTGCTACTGCTCCTGCTCCTGGAATGTAATAAAGTTGATGCTTCTTTCGGTTCTCGACTCTTTGGACTTTATGGCTGGCACATAAAAGGAAATCAAAGCCACCGAGAGGAAGCCATCCGCAGCTGGCCGAGTCAAAGAGTCAGTCGTCCCGCTAAATGGCTTTGGCAGGGTGTAAGAGCTCTATGGAAACTCGAAACTGAAGAAGCGCGGCTAATAAGCTCTGCGGACCTGCGGGGCGTATGCTTAATATTTTGAGCCAGTTGGCGCTTATATAAATGCCGTTGCCCAGAGCACCAAAGCGGAAAGTTCTGCATAAATTCAATTAACTAAAAACATGCAAATGAAAACTTTTTTGCGAGGGCGACAAAGCCGCGGGACGAAAGCGGAGAAATGCTAAAATGCAACTCATTCAGATGCACAGAAGTGGCAATTGGAAGTGGCCACCAGGCGCATCCTTCCATCCCCATTCCCATCCCCTGTCGACGAGATGTTTTCTAATTATTTCGCTCTGGCCATGGGAACATCCTTTTGGGCTCCGACTCGGTCAACTATGCGTGTATATCAGCAGTAGGAAATGCAATAATGTAACGAGTAATTGCGCAAAGTGAAGAGGAAAAAAAGTAATAAAGAACGCGCCGTTACGCAAAGCGTGTGGGGGCGGTCAAAGGCCATACAATCTGGCTGGGGATAACGGCAAGGACACCCAGGACTGCTGGCAGTTTTGAGTGCGGTAAGCGGTTCGAGGGCAACAAAAGTTGTCAACGACAGCGACGGCAACTAAAACAAAGCCCCTGACCCGTGGGCGGTGGGCGGTGGAGCGGATCGAACGGATGGAGGGGATGGAGTTGAATGGGGGGCGTGGACGTGCAACGTGGCCGCAAAAAGTTCAAGCGCTGCTCACGCGCCCCAGCCACGTGATTTTGGTCCTTGGGCTCCTGTTGCTACACTCCGGTAGTGGAACTGGCACTGGCACTGGCACTCCTGCCCCGATCCCTTCCCCGAAAAAGGATATTAATTTCCCAAAGGTGCCGTTTTTGCTGGCGAAAATCACGCAAAATGCGACCCGCCTTTTGGAGTGGGCCAACGAGCCGGGGGACAACTTAACGGAAAGCCGGGAAAATGGAGCCTTTGTCAAACAGAACATTACACACCCTAGGCTGCAATTAGAAATACAAAGTAGTCCATTCAAGGCTTCACAGATCGTACGCAAAATTTTAAGTAGTTGCCTCTGCCCCACAGATTGTAATTAATTTAAAACAGGCCTCATTGCGATTACGTGACATAAAACAGTAATTAAAGCGTAAAGTTAAATGACATTTCCACTTCTCACCTAATTAAATTATTATTTTGAGCACACCTTTATGAATTGTTAATATTTATATTCATCCTTAATTGAAATTAAAATGGGATGAATATTTAATTCTGAATTAAATCAACTTACGTATTTAAAAAATATTTACTAATCTTAGTTTATTTACACAAATAGCAATTTGTCTTTAAGAATTTAGTAAAGCTTATTAAAATAAAATTAAATCTATGTACCGTGCTTTTTTTTAAAATTTAATTTTAATTTGACTATTAAAAAAAATGTACGTTTTATTTGATTTTTCTCAGAACAGGGTGTACCAAATGTATCCTTTATATTTTCCCCGTCAAATATTTTTTGTGTAATGCCAAAAGGCCTGTAAAAGTCGTGGGAGCCAAACTGTTGATGAAAATATCACCGACGCGAAATAAAATTAAAAAGCACGCACACAAATTAAAAACTTTCAATAGCAACAATTTTCCTTTAAAAATTCAACACCATGCGCTGGGACAGGCGGCGATAGGATTGGGAAATGGAAGGGGGCTGGGAAAATGGGATGGGGACGGGACAATGGTTTGGGGAAAAGTGGGTGGTCGAGCTGGCATTTCAGCTGGCAACCGCTTGTTGATGGCCATTGAAGTGGGGCGACAATCAGATTTATGAAAACTGAAAAATACCCATTGTAATTTGACTGCGCGAGTGCCAAAGGAACGGCACCACCGATGGCTGGGGAGCAGGCAACAATTAAAACTATTTTGGCCAAAACAATATCGGGTTGTTGCCATCGCCGCCAGCTTTTGCAGTTGCCAGTTGTTTGCTGCTCGCTGCGCGGGTTGTTCGCTGCTGGCAACATTTTATTAGAATGCAGGCCGGGTCCTGGGGTCAAACCGAAACCGCAAAAGGGGAGTGGCATTGGAGAGTGGCAAGTGGGCGGGGGCAACCGGGTGAAGGCGAAAGGACAAGACTAAACCGGATTGCTTGCTGCCATGGCTGACAGGACATGGGGCTTGGCTATACCCTTGCCGCAAGGTTATTCGAATCAGTTGGACCAAAAGTCGCAGGGTTATAAGTTCTCGAGGGTAACATCTTTAAACTATGTATTTTTAATCAAAATGGTTTATCAGTTGTACATCCAAAAAAATTTATATGAAACGATGATCAGATTGATGTTATGTGGTATCAATTTGACTTGATATGCTCGAAATGTAAGCAACATGCAAGTAGGCCAGATTGAGTTTCTCCCTCCCACTCATGTAACTTAAAGCGCTATTCCGCTCTACTTCGAAGTAACTTAAACTTAAGTCGCTCATATTTCAATTGCTCTCTTTTTCAAAGTCGCAGAATCTCCAAAGAGAGGAATCGGTATTGCATGGTAAAAACAATATGCGTATAAATACAAGAAATTTACCATGCGCATATCGATTTGATCCCGGCGAGTTTTCATTGTGTGTTGAAGTAGATAAGTAACCATAAATATTCAATTTAAATGACCTGAAATATTATAAAATCTGTAATCACTATATTTCATAGAAAAAAGAGAATTGAACGCGAAATATACATATACCTATTATATTTATGCATTCAAGTCACTTTTTAGTGTGGAATAAAATAATAGAGCCATATTTATCAAGGCGTTCAGAGTCAAAATAAATTGTTTTTATCACAATACAAGGGCATTTGAAGTTCGGCCGTGACTATCATACCCCTTATCTGTTGTTGTTTTGTAGCTTTGTCATTGCTGCTGTCTGTTTATTGTGCCAGCGCTGCAGAAATCCAAGGCATGTCCTTTGGCCAGGGATAAAGTGCAGTGGCAGGCGAACGGAGGCGAGTGGGAGGACGCTGAGCAGGAGCTTAGCAAAACAACAGCTGTTGGCCTGTGAACCCCTGACCCCCTGACCCCAGAACCCTAGAAGTCTGGGCCGCGAATTGCTTTGCCGATGGCAAGCGGAATTTATTGCTTTAAGACTTAATCAATGGCTACTGGCACTTCTTGGTCTTCGGATCTGGAAGATCCTGCATCTTGTAGCCGGGCGGCGGTGGCTGGGTCTTCAGAGTGGTCGGTCCGCCCTTGGTCTCGCTGGCATATCTTCCGTTTTGCGGACCAGCAGGCGGCAGCTTGTCACATCGGAGGGCAGCCAGGATGTCGCCCAGACTCTTCTCGTCCAGGTCCTCGTACATATCATCGTTGACCGCCAGAACGGGGGCATTTACACAGGCGCCCATGCAGTAATCCTCCTTCAGGGTGAACTGCATATCCGAAGTCGTCTGACCGTGCTCCAAGTTCAGAGATTTCCTGCACGCCTCAAATATCTCATCGCCACCGCGCAATTTGCAGGGTGTCGAGGTGCACACACTGACCACATACTTGCCGCGCGGCTTCATGAAGAACATCGTGTAGAACTGGGCCGCCTCGTAGGCCTTCATCGGATCGATCTTTATGGTCTCGGCCACAGCTTGAAGGGCGCTGATCGAGAGCCAACCCTGCTGTCGCTGGGCAATATCCAGGAGGGGCAGCAGGGCTCCCTTCCACTCGGCCTCCGGATACCAGGCGAGCAGGGCCTTGACCCTCCGCTGATTGTCCGCCGAGAACTCAAACTTCAGCTTCTCCCGCATCTCACAGGCATCCATCTTGACCCCGGTCCGCAGTTCGGCTGCCAGGTGGATTGAGCGGAGTCCCCGGATCAAGCGCTGCATATCGTCACAAAATATATACTTTACCCCTGTGTGGTGTGGCTTTCCTAGCGACCAATAACGAAATTCCTATCGCTTTGACATTCTGCTCTCAGAGTACACAATAAAATATTTTATCAAAGCGGCCATCAGTGGTTAATTCTCTTTATATCGGGTATCAAATAAATAATATAAATGCCAATTAATAAAATACGTTTGATATCATATAACATTAAATTAACCATAATTTAATGAAAAATTCATAAATATGAGAAATAGTTAGACATTGGTTTTCAATTAAAGTGGGAAACTTGTGATTTATTTGTTAATTGTATGACAGAATTGTATGAGCAGAACACATTTCATATATGGTAAAGGCTAATTACACAGGTACACAGCAAAAAATTTCCACGAACCATTCATACCCCTTCACATAATAGATTACAGTGAGCAAATAACTACATTTTTTCACGATAAATCTTGCGAAACCCCCTCAAAGTTTTATTTAAAATTACACATACGACGTTGTCAAATTAGGTTTTTCTTTGGAGTAATTGTTTAAAAAACGGAGAGAAAATCTAAGTGGCTTAGGTTGATTTTTTTAAGATTTTTATGTCATTCCGTTTTGGTTGAATTTTGCTACTGACCGTTTTTTATAGGGTCTCTTTTATAGTTTACTCTAGATAATTTGTAGCCCGACTAACGATTCAGTTTTCTATTTTAATTTCATGTTTACTAACTACGATACAAGCGACATCATAATAATTCTGTTTTTCCCTATCTATTTAACTTTGCTGTAAATTAGAGTGTTCCGGTGAAATTGCAATCAAATTGAGTTGGCCAGCTGCTCGTCATGACAACGGTGGCGATGGCCAGTCCGCAGAGCGAGGTTACAGCATGCCAATCAAGGCTCCCTGCCGCAAATTGCTCAAATTGCATGCCTTTCTTAATTGTCAATATAAGTGCTGCAGGTCGGTTTCAGAGGGTGGTACCAGTATACCATTTCCCCGGGCACTTTACACTTTAAATACAATCGCAGCTCGCTTATCGACACCTGTCCCTCGGCTCACTTACGGCTTTTTTATTACGGGTTATTAATGTGCGTGCATACACACTCACCGAAAGATTAGATCGTAAAACGCAGGCATTATGCCATCGCTATATCCGATCAAAATCCATAATAAACAATTAGGATAATGGCAATTCAAAGTGGCATTGACTGCAGATAGCACAGCGCTAATGTTGTAAGCACATGTAATGGCCAAACATCAAAGAACCAAAGCACATGTTGCCCCACAAAAACAGGCGGAATATTTGTTGGCTCCCCTGCCAAACTTGTGAAAATAAACCATTTTTATAGCCATACAGAAGAAGGTATTATAATATTGGTGATACCTTTTAGGACTTGAAGTAATTAGTTGGTATTAAAATTCATTTGCTGGTAATTTAAAAATTAAAATATTGTGAATATGGGTGAACAAAAATAACTCTTAAAACTCTTTGTATTAAAAATATTCTAGGTCCAGTATAAAAGTTTGGTATTGAATAAAGTATTCATTTCATACCAAATATACACCCAAAAAAAATCGATGTGAAACGTAGATCGATTATTCATTACGTAATATCAATTTTAACTTGATATGCGGCACCGTAAATTCGATATGCTCGAAATTAGTATTTTATGTTAAAACGATTTGCGTATTGTATAACCAGAAATTTACATGCACATATCGATTATACGGCGACATGCTTATTTTGTGTGTACCAAAATTTGAATTATATAATTTATTTTCGGTGTATGGAGAAAAATGAGATTGATTTAATCAACAAAGGAATTTTCAAATATTTAAACATTATAGAATAAAAAAAAGGTAAATAATTTTCGATCCTAAAATCAAAAGAAATTACTTAGCAGTCAAAACAACTTTTTTCTCCACTTTGTGTTATACACAGATTTGTAAAACTGGCTTCTTAAGTATAAAATTCGTTTTATAGGGGTCTGTGACCCACGAGAAAACCTACAAATCTGCCTGTGAATGTGCATGTTAGCCGAGCAAAAGTTTGGAGGTCCCAAAAAAGCGGCAACAAAATGGGAACTGCAATTGGCCACCAAGTACTTTCCAAAAGTCTTTTGCATGGCAGTTCACATAATTTGTGTTGTGATAGTCTCGGCCTCGTTTTGCCCCGGTTCTTGGCGGGCAGCAGTTTTCGGTTTTCGGTATTTGTGCCCAAAACATAATTAAGTGCTTTGCAAGTTGTTTGGCTGTAGGGGAATTTGTCATAACATGGCAGGGGGGAAAAGCCCCGAAAGCGAGTAGCAGAGCCCGTTGATAATGTACTAAGTAGTAATAAATTTTACTTTTATGCGCGCAAACCACAGGCGAAGAAGAAACTCTGGGGAGAAGTGAAAACAAACCAGAACAGAACAGAACAGACCAGAAACAAGAAATCAAGAGTCGGCAAAAAGTGAAATGGGCCCTGCTCCCCCCTTTGACCCCGTCGACAAGCTCAACAAGTTGGCCAAGTTGGCGAGTTACCCGAGTTTCCGAGGCTCCCAAGCTGATGAAGTGGCAATGGCCAAGAGCCGGACTTTAGTTGTAGTTGGCCAGCGTTGGAGTGGAGGCTGAAATTAAATCAAACATCAAACTCAATCGCAAAGCCAAGAAGGGAAAAAGGACTCCGCTCCGCCGGCAAAATGAATCGAAATGGGGCAGGGACGAAGTGCCAAAAGTGTTAGCAACTTTGCCACATTTCTGTTGATTTTGCTCGCACAAAACTGTGGCCAGGCACGCAGCCACGGGCGTGATGGATTAGCAAAGTTGGAGTTTAGCGGCCCGGCTCTCACTGTTTTTAATTTTGCAAAAATATACGAAACTTTGTGTGCGCAACTGCTGCCAGCCACGCCGCCCCCCCGGGAGGTCAAAGGGCGTGACCTGGTCCGGGGGAAGCCCATGTTCCATGTTTTCGATCAACTGCAGCAGGACTTTGAGGCGAAATGGCGGCGCACAACCACAGTGAAGCCATTCAGTGTCCTCCAGCACTTGGACTGGGAGCAGGAGCAGCAGGCTGAGCGGCTGGAGGCCCGGCCAAACACTAGTTTCGATATCCTGGAAGAACTGTACAAGGATCAAAGGGCCTATGAACTCACTACCACAACCGTGAAGCCCTTTCATGTGCTGCAAAAACTAGAAAAGCACCTAATTAAGGCAAGTAAGCACACCACCACGGTCAAACCTTTTCATGTAGTCGGCACCCTCGTAGAAGATTTAATTAAAAAGGATCTCAAAGAGGGTTATCTAGTGGAAAAACCCATAAAGTCCACGGAACCCCTAGCTGAACACAAGGCCGATTTGAAACCCGAATCTCGGGCGAAACAAAGTAACAAGCGAAGACGGAAACGAATTCGCCGCAGACGCAAGCGAATTCGACGCCGGCGGAAACGGACACGTCGACGTCGCCGCAAGAAGCGAAAGAAGAGGAGGAAGAAGCGCAAGAAGAAGAAGCACAAGGGCGACAAGAAGAAGAAAAAGAAGGGCAAGCGAAAGAAGCGGAAGAAGCAACAAAAGCCGGAGGATCATCAGGAGCACTCCATTTTCCAGCCCGGTCAAGTGATCTTCGCCAATCCCACCAAGCAGCCGTACTACCACCATCCCCACGGATATCCCTATTCGCCGGCTAACCAGATGCAAGTTCAAACCATACCCACAGCTCTGCTGGCCGCCTTGACCACCAAGAAGCCAGATACAGTGACCACCACCACCACGCATCGTCCCTTTAGCAAGATCAAGTACCTCCTCAGGCACAACAGCATCTTTAAGAAGAAGAAAAAGGAGTATCTGAGCCACGTCGGCCAGGTGCTGTATCCGTTTGTTAAATTTGTGGCCTTCTTCACCGTCCTCAATCCTTTCACACTGGGCGTGTTCCTCTTCACCCTGATCTCTCCCGCCGTTTTTGGATTCCTGGGCTTTGTAGCCCTAAGTGTACTGGTCAAGCCCTTCCTGCATCTGGTGTTCGGAGTGAAGCGAAATGTGAACGCCTTCGATCGCAAGCGGTGGCTGGCCCACAAGCAGGCGGAGAAACTGAAGCTGGGCCTGAGACCGGTCACCATCCACAAGCACTTCTACCAGCAGAATCCGGTCCACTCTGCGCCACCGGTGAAACTGCGTCCCGTGGGCCACTGGCGAAGGGAGGGAGGTGGCCCTGGGAATCAGATGGCTAAGCCACCAACCCTAAGAACAACAACCCAGCAACCCATGAGTCGCTATAATCCCTTGCTGCCTGATTATCGCAAGGCCCTTAGCTATGATCATTCGGATCAGCCTGGAATCTTCCTGATATAGGAATATTACTTGGGAAATAAGACGAATAACTTACAGACTTCTAGAAGTAAATAAAAAGCTTAGGAATGTATTCTAAATATATTTATAGAAAATATATAAGTTCAAGGAAAAAGGTCTTACTCTTGTTCCCGAATTAAGTGCAATAAAACTAAGGAACCTCTAAATTGTAATATTATATTTTATTCCAATAATACTTTGGTTTTTCGTGAAGCAACTTTGACCCCATGTTGCCATCGGCGACATCTGCCCCATCCACACTCCAGCGAAGTTATCTGCCACTTTGGGGACTTTGGACCCCACTCACATGCGTGTGCTGCATTAAAATTAACATGTTGGCAAAGTGAAATTAACAACAGCCCGCCCAAGATTGTTGCCGAAACCCAATTAAAAAGTTTGGCAAGTGGTAAAGCGGTTGGTAACCATGCTGTATTCACCCCCGAAGCCCGTTCAGTTCTCGTAGACCATCATGCGAATGTCCAGCTCGCGCAGCTGTTGTAATTTCTCGCAGTAGCCCTGGTCGATAAGGACCTGCTCCTGCTGATCCTGCACTGGGAGGACTTCGTGGAGCGGCAGGCAGAGTTGCAGATCCGTCCGCTCGAAGAGTTTTCGGGCATCCCAGCGAAAGAGCTCCACTGCGTCGTTAAAATCCTTGTGCCGTTGCAGAAAGTCCTCCATTCGAGGGTGGTGATGGATCAGGGCGTCCAAGGAGGCCAGCAGGCGCATAACTAGAAAACGGCAGTACCGACTTCGAACATGAGCGATGGGCATCTCCTGATTGCTCTGCAGATGCTTTGCAGCCGCCTGCCGAGTGAAGCTCCACAGTACGCGTCCCAGGATAAAGGCCATCTTGACACCACCGATGTGCAACATGACAGACAGCGGAGTAATCTCCTCCTTCAGCACCATTTGCCTCCACCAGAGGAGGTCGCATCCGTGATAGAGGTACCCATAGTCCAGGACACCCAGCAGAAGAAGACAGAATACGGCAATGCTGCCAACCACTTGATGGTGCAAGCGTATCTGCCGGAAGACCCTCCGCCAGCTAACGAGGATCCTGGTCATTGAGAAAGAAATTGTACAGCCGAGAGCTAATGTCAAAATTTTGGAACCCAATGGTTATTTATAAAAAAACAAAACAATTTTTTACCAGTAAGTTAGACAGATATTAAAAATGAAAAATAACTTTGGAGAGGAAAGTGAAACTAATTCTGATATTGAAATGCAGGAGAACTTGGTTTGACCCAATAAATTTAAAAAAAAATCCGGTTCAAGGGTGATAATTCATTTTCCTACGCTTTTTAATCCGATTTGCTTTTATTGACGGAAATTTCCAATGTTATTTTGCCATCAGGAACCAATTATTAGTTGACCATTGAAATTATATCGCAAATTTATGCATTTCCAGCTCCTCCCCCTGGACAATGTTCCGTTCTGTTTTTTTATATTATTTTCTTAGCTGACGGTATTGGCACTTTGTTCACACAATCCACAGAGCCAATATCAATTGCGCCTTTGCAATTTGCCAACATTTTGCAGGCCATCATAATGGAATCGCCTTGGGAACGTCATTTTGTTTGGCTCAAAACAAGTCGTTCGTCGCCGAGGAATGCAGTGTATTGTGAAGACGCTGCAGAAGATTGGAAATATTGGAGGGAGTGGGGTTGGGGGGAAGATCCCCCATTCAAATACACGGAAAAAGAATACCATTCAAAAGAAACCAAAGCGTTTATTTAAATTAAAATTAATTATGTATGTTATATCCAAAATTATAATCTATATTTATTTTAAATTCATTTTAAAATTAAAAAAAAAATATATCATAAAGTGAATTGGAGTTCTTTACAAACAATGATGTATTTTTAATATATTTTAAAGGAGCTTATATATTTTTAAAGACTGGTATGGTTTGATTTGTCACAGTGCAGCACTCGGAGTACAAGGCAGCAAATAGAACGAGTAATAATAAATAAAATTGTAGCCAATTCATAAGGATTTCGCATTTTGTCGCTTCAATCAGGCAATTGATGGTCTCCAGAAGGGGGTGGCTTGGGGTTGGGGTTTTTAAAAGGGGGATTCGGGGGCGTCGGAACCACAGGACTGGCGAACGACTGGCAAACAACATTCATTCATATTTTCCAAGTGCCGATTGAAGCTGCCTTTGCATTCTGCTGATCTTCTTCAACACCGCACCACCACCTACAAACTCAGCAACCCACCAACCCAGCACCCCTTTACCCATCCCTCCTCCCACTGCCAGCACAATGTGCGTATAAATAACGGATTTCCTGTTATAAAATATTTGTAACGACATTTTACCCGATTTATGTACCCCACATACCCACACAGACGGAATATGCATGCTTACTATATGGCATCTGTGTTCAAAATAATAGTATTTGCCATATATGTTGAGAGTGGTAGGAAAAATATTTTGAACGGTTTTGCCACCATCTATTGTCTCAGTTTCTTGGGACAAAATGAATATGGCAACAATTCTTTCTACCAAAAATTATTATAAAATATTAGTTACGAATACAAATATTTAATAATATTTTCACTTTCATATTAAACCCCAAATTGCTTTGATTATTTTCTAAAATATTTTTGTGGTGCATTTTCATTGGTTAAGTGTAAGTATACAATGTATCTGTCTCTCAAAGTTTTTTAAAGTTTCAATGAAACTATTATTTTTTCAAACAGCATGCAATTACATCTATTATTTTGGGCACAGCTGTAAGCGCTGGAATAGGGAATATATTGCATTGTGCCATTGCCAGTGGATGAGTGCATGTACTGCGCTCGCCAATCTGTGGATATATGTATATATAGGGTAGTGCCACGGTATCTACGGCAGCCGCACTCCCCTGCCAATTGCTGCCACTCCGTCATGGCTGACAGTTATGGCTATATGGATATCGATATGGATATATGCCGGGTAACGTCTTCGGATTGCAGCTGTCAACGCAGCAGCAAATTTCGCCCGTCCTAAATGTGCTGCTTAGGAGTCGAGAGTGGAGAGCCAGTGGATTGATGATGCTCCGACTGGCAGATGCAGTTTCAGTTGTAGTTGCAGTTGCCCTTGCCCTTACCGTTCCCATTGCCATTGCACTTACTCCTGCAGTGGGAGGTGCATAAATCACAGTCATGCACGTGTTAATATCCTTGAATGCGCTCGAAAGCTCCATTGTTGTCAGCGGATATCCAGCACACAAAAGGTAAACGAGAAGGGGAGTGGAGTTATGCATCCTGTTTTCGGGGCGGACAAATGGCCGTGGGTCAGGCCACAAATGATGTCAGGAAACGTATAACTTCCAAATGATTGGCAACACAATTATTCCAGCAATCCAAAACGATGCTCATCGCATCGAGTTTAGGAAAGTAAAGTAGGAAAAGGCGCCTTGGATGATCTAGGGAATTTAAATAAATTAGACAATGAAAATTATCCAAAAAGTAACCCACTTTTAGCACTGCAGTTAGGCTGACTCGAAAATAATTCAGACCCGTTATGAAAAACGGTCTCGAGTTGAGTTGGATGGCCAGTCTCACCAGTCTCATCAGTTTGACATTCTCGCCGACATTGTCCGACCGATGCACCACCTGCTCCCAGTCAGCGGTGTAGTACATCGTGCCCAATTCGTCTGTCTGCAAATATGTAATACGCATCTCGTTTTAACATGAAATACTTATTTCGAGCATATCGAGCATTTACGGTTCCGCATATCAAGTTAAAATTGATATTACATATTGTAAAATCGATCTACGTTTCATATAGATTTTTTTTTGGGTGTACCCACTGTCTTGAGGAGAATAGAGCCGAGCATTCCTAGGGCCAGCAGCTCCATGAATTTGGCCAGGAACCACACAATGTAAGCCACATTACCCCAGGGATTCTGAAAAATAAATGAAATATGGTAGTTTAGAAATAATTACTAGCACAGTAACAGCTATAATAAATAGGGTTTTGAAAAAACATAAAAAATATATTATTAATTAAAATATATTATTATTAGTCTATTCCCAAACACCTTTAGCTTACAAGATTAGGAGCTAAGAGGTTTTATATAAATAAATCTATTAATTTTTTAAAAGAACTGAACTTTAAGATTACTTTCTGCATATTTTTTAAAAGTTTGAAATCAAATAACTGGAAATTAATTAATTTTTTCTGATAGATTGTTGGATATACTCGATTTTTGGGGATTTCTGAGTGACAGAAAATTCAGTAAATAAGAAATTTCGACCAAGTAAAAGCTGAGATCAAAATCTTACACTTATTTAAGCACTCCACTATTACCAACCGTGAAAGCCTTGAAAAACAGGGCGCAGAGAAGACCAGCGCTAAAAGCGAACATGACGAAGATGCGCAGACTAAACTCTTCCTCCATCCGCTGGCCAAAACCCCGCAGAGCAGCATTCCTCCGCAGGATTCCCGTCAAAGTCCGCCGATAACTGGAGGCTATGTCCACAGTGCCACGCCTCTCCAAGAGCCGCCGGGCTGAGCGATGTAGATCCTGGCCCAGCTGGACATATCGGGCATTCAAGTGCATCATTAGCTCGCCCATGACATTCAGCTCGCCAAAGAGCATGCTGGTGATGATAAATCCCACCCAGAAATTGAGTCCCAGCAGCGGGATGAAGTAGTGCAGCTGCGTGTTGTCGAAGGGATACACCTGTTTGTAGAGCATTTCCCGGCGATGGTAGATGACATTCGTCACTGGGACGAGTAAGAAGTTGAACAGGGCCAGCAGATAGACGGTGGAATTGAGCCGCGTGGCCAGCATTTGCCGCTGTATCCGGGCAAACAGATGGGGCTCCTTGTCCGCCGCCACATAGATTTCCTCATAAAAGCGCTGCAACAGAGCCCGAAAGCGATCCTTGTGCCAGGCCAGCTGATAGCAGCGTATCTGCATCTCCACCAGGATCAGATACGTGGGCATGCCCGTCAGCAGGTTGTCCATGTCCTGCCGATTGGCTATCAGGTAATGAAAGTCCACCTCGTTGTGCTCGCAGAAGACCAGAAAGCCGAGGAAAATCAGCACCCTGTCCAGGAAAACGGTCCAGCGACCCGAGTCTGCCTCCAGCGGCCAGGCGATGTGGTTCAGGATCCGGTACAAGGACACCGGCCAGGGCATCGGAGCCAACTCTCCGCCGGGGAGACGGGGCCTGTAGCGATGGAACGACATGACTGCTCGACGTCCCCCCGGACGGACTCCCATTTATATTCTAATTTTAATTGCCGCCGGCCTGATGAAATATTAAATTCATGACCCAATCATAAATTATTCAGTTTCATTTGCGTTTGTCAAAATAAACCCGAAATCGAAACCAAAACCAAAAGCCAGTCACAAAAGCAACCCCGTTGCTGATTTGCTTTCGATTTGGAATTCCAATCAAGTGCCAAAGTTTGGAGTTAATCGGGGGGTGATAATTAAAGCTTTGAGGATGGGTTCACTTTAAATAAAACCATGTCAAAAGAAAAACATATGGCATTTGATCAAAACAGATAGCTCCTCATACCCGATTCAATTTTAAATTTCGATTTAAAATGCTGAAATTAATATATTAAATTGCGGATAATTTTTGGTAAAATCAATTAAATTTTATAATATTCAAGGACAAAAACTTATGGTAATCTGGGAACTAGTCCCCTAAACAAATATTGTTAGAACTAATAGGAAATAACTCTGCAATTTTAAACAATAAGTAACATAATAATTAGGAAAGCTTTAAATGATTCAGGTATTTTAATTTTAATGCATTTCAGGATTATATTTATTACTTTCCAGAGACACGTTCTATAATGTTTAGGATTATATTTAATACCTTCTAAAGACACTTTCTATAATTTCAAGTTATTTTTAAAATTTGGCAATAAAAAGGTTCAATTTGTCATTAGATATTCTCTCACTTAAAGTCTTATGATAACTATTTAAATTATTATTCAATTTATAGAAGTCTCACACATATATTAAGAAATTCCCCAAACTGCTCATTTATGTTTGATTGCAGTGCTTGAGGTAAATTAAGTTTAAGATTAAATAAAAATGCTCAGTAAGTGCTTAAACTCCAATGCTTTGCTCTACTTTAAAATGGAATCATTCTCCTAATCCACTCGCTTCATTGCTTTTCTGTCTCGGCGAACGACCACAAACAATCATTTTTATGATTATGCTAAAATAACACGGACATAATTCCAATAAAAACGAAATTGCCCTGACACACTGACTGACAGCTCGGCCTTTGTGCGCCAGGTGAAGCAGGCAGGATTCGGGACCACCCAGAACTAAGGGGCAAAGGGGGAGCGGGAGGGGGAGGGGGAGGGGGTATGCACCTGGGAGCAGCTGCTCATGTGTGGGTATGCCCCGGTTCCTGGCCATATCAAAGGACGACCGAAAAGGCGTCGGAGCAGAGCAAATTCAATTCACTACTGTTGATTCTCCGCCCGTTGTTGTTCTTTTTGTTTGATAAAAGGATGAAAGGCTGAGGAAAGGCCAAACAACAGGAAAAAACCCTAATAATATTAATATGCAAATTGAGTTTTTTAGTTGAGTGATCTAAGCGGATAACCGAGGGCCAAGTCAAGGCGAACGCCAGTCTCAAGGGACCGACGACGAAGGATGCGGATGCGGATATTCCGATACGAGTCGGGATGAGGACAAGGATGAAGAGTCTCTCTCTTTGGGGCATTTTGTTTTTTGCTTTATTGATTGTGCCGGCGGGGCGGCACACGTATATATATTTATCTGGAGCACCAGTCGGTTTAAATGCGAGTTTCGAATCAATTGAAATCATATTTTTTTAAACGTTTACGGGGCCATTTCCCACAGCCGCCGCGGGTGTACGAATCTGCAAAAATATTTACAAGAAGTCACACTCACCCACGCCACCGACGAAGAAGTAACCGCCGGCAGGGACGAAGGCATCAAGTATAAACACATAAAAAACATTATACGTACGGGTACACATAAATCCGTATCTGTATCTGCAGCTGTGTGTGGGCCGTTGGCAAACTCTGGGTTATGGAATTCTGCTGATTCTCTCGCTTTTTTGCGTGAAAACAAATTCGAAAAGAAATTGAAAACACCCAGACGCAGATTGAAAGCAAACGAGCGGCGATGGACGATGGCAAACAGAGAGACCTGCGAAAAGGCACGAACCTCGGAAAGCTGCAGCGGCGGCAGTCTGGGAAATACCGCCCGAGGGATTGGCAAAATGTCACGCAACTTTCTGCCATATCTCGGGATTCCCGATTCTCGACTTCCAATTCCCGTTTACCAACGCCAAACTACCGACTAACGAATGGTGTTCAAACGGAAAGGCAAACCAAACCCTGAGCCACTACCAACAATTGATTTATAATTATGGGTTCCAAAAAGGACGACCGGAAGTGGGCCAGCAAAAGCCCTTTTGGCGGATTTGCTCAATTAGCCAGCTCAGACATGAAACTGAAACCGAAACTGAGATTGAGTTTACCAAATGGAAGCTACACTCAGAAATAACTTAGTAAAACTAGCTTAAATAATAAATAAATCTTATCGTATAATCAGAAACATTATATATTTTAAATATTTATCCAAAGTTATCAACTTCCATTTAAACTAGTAAATAAATAAAAATATTTTTAGTGCGACTGAGACTGATTTCCCCAATTGGAAGCTACACTCTGAAAATAGCTGTAATAATTAAATATTAAATATTGTTAATTAATAAAAATATTTTGAGTGCCTTTTTCGGTATGCGTTATACTTGCCAAATCACTTTCTGCCACCGCCTGTTAGTTTTACCTTTAATGTAGCTGCGCCTTCTTTTGTTTTCCACGTTCCCTTTAACCTGTGGCACACGCAGCGTATGAGTGACCAGATATCCCGCTTTCCACGAAAATCTCCGCCGGCCCTCCCACTATGTAAAATATATGCAAATTGGTTTATTTTCATATGGCAGGCAAGCCTAAGGCTCATTGGTCCTGGGCACGTGTGTACCCAGCATCGGCTTCAGTCTCACAAATAAAAACACAGGAAGGTAAAGCAAAATATGCTGATGCATTGGGGAGGGGAGTTGGCCATTGTCTGGGCATAATTGGGAACCAGCTATAACAAAGGAGGTATTTACTTTCCCAAAAATTCTTCGAAATTTGATGAAAATCTCAGTATTTTCATAAATTTTGAAAGCACAAATGTGAGTACCTAGTACTTTTTGAAAAATCAAGTATAAAGTTTGAATTAGTGTTAAAGGCTTTACTGAATTTCATATAATTAAGGCTTTAATTCGATTTAAAAGGTAATTCAAATTAGTTTAAAGCAGTTCCCGGACTTTCAAAAACTTCAATTAAACCTTTGAAATCCCCTTTTTAAAGTTTTTACATAACATCAAGATTTGAAAAAAAGGCTTCGAGTTCTTCCACTTAAAAATCTTTTATATTCAGATCAAGTAAGTCTTTAAACAGTAAAAGAATTTGTTTTAACACATGATTCACCCCTTCCGCTGTGATATCCTTTATATTCACATCAAGTATACGCACTGATTTCCGATTTGGGGCATGACTCGCAGATTATTAAAGAAACATAAGCGAAGTCACTTGAAATATGTAAGCGAAACACAAAAACCAAGTAAGAGAGGGTTATATCCTGACAGTTAACCAAACTCCATTCCAAAATCCCCTGAATAATTAAAATGTCTAGGGCAACGCACATCGCCACACTTGAGGAGAGACACACAGCTATGATGATCCGATTGAACTGCGGATGGGGCCAAGAAAGCTGCAAATCGAACACGCAGGTTTACATGCGCCTAATCCCGTTGTCAGCCGGATGCCCCAGGGCTGACTGAGTCAGCCTCCCCATTCCACCCCGTTTTTCCCACCTTAAAGGTCCTGCCGAAAGGCCTCAAGCATGTCCGTTATTTTGTTTACAAGAAAACATAAATCTCGGCTCCTGCGGCCGGAGTATGTGGCGTTATGCCTGTGTGCGGTCGAAAGGATTGCCGCTGCCGTGTGAAATGGAACATATCATCACATCCCCGACCCACACTCACACACATATGTGTGGGTGTTGGCCCGGGTTACGGGTTAGGCCGGGATTCCTCCGGCTCTGGCCACCCGAAAAAGAAGAAAAAAGGACCCGGCATGAGTGCCTTGGGTCTGGAATTGGGTGGGTTGGTGGCAAAAGCTTTGGTTTGCACGCGTCAACTGTAAAATCCTTTTGACATGCAGCCGGCTACTCTTTGGTCCGAAACTGGCCATAAAAAATGGGCTTTGGAAGCTGGGAATCCAATTATAAAGAATTTTAAACTATGTAGCGTGAACAGGACACTTAAAGTGGGCGAAAAGGAAAACCGAGCCAGAAGCCAGGTTATTAGCGGATGTAGCCGTGTGTCCTGGAGTGGGCAAATGTGGTGAGTGTGTGTGGGCAAGTTATTAAAAGGAAGCAAGTTCTGACAGGTCACAATCAGTCAAGGGCTCACCCAGCTGAGCCAGCTCTACTGTATGCCCCACTGTATAAAAATTGACGTGAAATTTATACGCCATTCCCGGGTTTTCGGGTTGCCAGTTGAAGAAAAAATATAGCAACAATCCATAAAGTAAATGTAGCATTTAAACAAACAAACCGGGCGACATCAGAGCTAGATGGCGAATGGTTCGGGGAGGGGGGGATCACAGCCAGGAGCTGTGACAAAACACTAGAAGGGAAGCCAAAACTGACAGTGACAACTGGCTGGAGTGACGGGGAGCACAAGGAGCAGCGTTGATGATGCTGCCCCGAACTCCGAGTGGTAGGAAAAAATTGACATAAGCGGATATGTTACCCAGCGCCTTTCCGGAGCGTGTTGGGGCGGATGGGCGTGGCACTGGCCCACATAGGCGGCGGCAGCATGAGCAGTGAGCAGATAAATTAATGCGATTTTTCATGTTGCATGCTTGAGTTTGATTTATGCAATTATATGTCTCTATATGGGTGCCGGAGCATGTGTACCCGACTGCGTGAGTGCGGGTGACAGACAACTTTTGTCAAATACGTCTAAAAGCAGTCATTTTTTATATTTGATATAAAGCGGAAATGCTGAGAACATTTCCGGTTCGTTACCTACGCGCGATGAGAGCTTAGTGAAATAAGTTGCCGTATCGGGAATACCCTTCGCAAATTGCAAATTGGTTTGGGAAATAGCTTGTAAGTAGTATGAAGGATTTTTACATAAATAACAAACGAAATCATAAAAATTATTATAAATAATATTATAAAATATGTAACCTAAAGGTTTTCTAGTCAACCATCAAATTTTATTTTGAGTATTCATAATATTTTACTTAAAAAAATTGTATTAAATTATTTGCTTGACTAATGAGACGGTTTCTCCTCGATCTTAAATTCTGAAATAGTTAAAATCGTTTTTTAAAAATTTTTCAGAATGACAGAATTTAAAAAAAAAAGGTCCCATAAAAATTCTTACTTTTTAATACATTTAATTTTACAGAGATTTATTTTCTTTAAAGTACTTTCCAATAAATATTTTAATTATACACACAAAAAAAACCTTGTCGCCGTAAAATCGATATGTGCATGTAAATTTCTGGTTTTGCAAAACATATATCGTTTTTACATTAAATACTCATTTCGACCATATCAAATTTACCTGGCCCCATATCAAGCTAAAATTTATATTAGATAATGTAAAATCGATCATATAGATTTTTTTGGGTGTATCTTTGTATATCTAAATTAATCTTTATAAATTACAAAATTGTTAGTAAATTATAGGGAGGTTAAATTTTGTTTAAACATTTTCGACCCACGCGAACTTAAGCTTGTCCTTTAATGGAGCAACCGCCAGGGGAAGTGCATCAACAATCGAGCCCGGATTCCAGAATAACAGCCGGCTGGCCCATGTTAATTTGTCATGATGCCACTTGCTTACTAGTTCTGCTTGTGGTCCACTCATCCGCCGGCCAGCCAGGAACACTCGTGCTGCACACGGAAATTACACAACAAATGGACTTTGGAAGCTGGCTCTGGCTCTGGCTCCTCCTCGTGCTCCTGGAATCAGGAGAACAACCTGAAATCTGGCCAAATCCGATTAAATGCAAATGGCCCCGCAACCCCCGATGCACATATGACTGTATGTATGTATGTACACACATCCATAGCGCAGATTAGTTGCGTAAGTTATCAGTGGGGAGTTAAAGGAGTGCAGGTGGAGGAGGAGGAGGCGGGTCGAGCCACCTCTGGTAGTTCGGGTGGCACCAGATTTGAGTGGTTGCACTGCAGCAATCGTCAGTCAGGCAAACACTGCAGCAATTCCCAGTGACCAGGCGATTATACGACTAATTAATATTTCAATGGCCGATCCGGTTGCATGTCTCTGCGAGACTTTAAGCCACACCAGAAGTAGAAGTTTGAAAACTGCTGCTGCCAAATAGCTGAATAGCTGAGCATGAAAACTCATTTCGGTCATTAATGGCCGATGGCTGGGCGGAGTAACAGGACGAGAGTCGGTAGTCGGCAGTCGGGAGTCGTGAGTCGCCGTTTCAAAGGAAATGACAGCCATTTCCATTTTTAGCTTCGCTTGGGAAAGCTAGCAACTGGCGCGTCAGTAAGGACTCTTTAAACTGGAGCTACACAAATTGCTTGCTTAAAATATGCGCTAAAAAAAAGTTCCCAGCCAACATCCACGCATCCCCAGTATTTGAACATTGTCGCAAGGCATCAGCATCAGGATTTTATGTAGCGAATATTGCTGCTCCTGCGCCACATCCCCCAGTCCCAAAAAAACATAAAAGGCCACTAGACGACGAGGAAAATAAAAACGCCACTTCCGTTTTATTTGCGCAAAATTAAATAAACCGAAATATGGCTGACCATATTGGCGCATAATGGGCAAAAATATTTTTTTCATTAATGTCCCATTCCCCAACGGAGTAGATGGCAAAATAAATAAATAAGCGGAGCCAAAAAGGAAAGCCGAAAAGTAAAAGCTCCGCTCCGACTGCGACCGGCTTATTGTGTGTCAATATTTGGTTGACCGGGCCAACGGATCCAGTTTGGTGGCTAAGTGAGTGGCTGGCCGACATGCGGAGGTGGAATAATAAAATCATTTTAATAGTTTCACTGCCTGCAGTTTGATCGGGCTTTATGGGGCTCAATGAAATTAAAACGAAGAGTGGCTCCTTTAATATTTTCCACAATTTTATTGCATCAAAAATGCATTTAAATTCCTGGGCTCCGATTTGATACGTGTTTGTATTGTGCTTTTTATGGATTTTAATTTAAACAAGAAAGGAACCTATCTTCGGCCAGCAGAAGTTTATATACCCTTGCAAATCATTTCTTGCTAAAATTCTGAAATATGAAAAAAAAAGGAATATCCCAGAAGAGAATATAATTAAAACCAATGAAGCTATAATTTGTTTCCTATTAATTTCTCATTAATTTTCCGATCGTTATTTAATCAGCTATTTATTCTTAATAAACTAAAAATAAAAATGTATACAAATAATGTTTTTTAATATTTGTACATATAACCATTTCAGAATATGGACAAACTTACATGCATACATTGTACATCCACAAAGCGCAAAAGTCAAAAAACTTTTAACTGTTTTTTTAGCAAGAAACGGATTTAATAAATTTACCATAAAAATTAATTCAAGATACAATTTTTAAAAATTAATAAATATTTTTAATAATATTTGTGAGACTTGTTTTACAATTAAAACGCATTAAAAAGATTACAACTTTTTTATTTTTAGGTAAATAATTAACGTACGTCCAAAAAATAAAAACGTTGCTGCCTAAATCTGAAACTTACTTTTTTTTGTCCGCATTAAATAAAAATTAAATTAAATTAAATTAAAAGAATGTCTAAAGTCTTTATTTCCCTGAATCGTAGTCTAAAACGCGGACGAGAAATCGGGATCAAATTCTTAAAACTAACAAAATACTATAGTCATTGGACTTTTTACACCTTCCGCCACTTTTCCTTTCATTAACCGACAAGTGTTCCACTTAGACTTCTCCCCATAGCCCGGCCATCGCCACCATTCAACGCCCCAAAACGTCCTCATCTCAAGGATAGTTAAGCTGCTTCAAAGCGATATTAGATGAAAATTTGTGTAAGCCGTAAAGAAAAAGCCCATTGAACCAGAGTGTGAGACGATTGCCAATCGAATTTAATGCGCATTTCTTTTTAAAGTGCCAACAGCTGGGGACACACAATCCCCCCCAGCCAACCGAGAAGGCTTCTTTTGTCAACAGCGGGGCATTAGGAGGAGAATCCACCCAAAACCCAGCCACCACCCACTCGGGAGCTACCCAGCGAGCCGCACTAATCAACACAATTACGGAGCAGTCGAAGGAAAACTTTTCTAATTGGATATGAAGACGCGCACATGCGTTTCTTTAAAGGAATTTCACTCCATCAGCCGAGGGTCCAAATATTGTGACAAGAAAATGGCTCGAGACAAGCAGCCCGGCTCCGCGCTCCAAGTTCCAAGTTCCAACTCCAATTCCCATTTTAGGCATCGCATCTCCGCCGTCTGAAATGCTTTGACAAATTATTTTTAAGCCAATTTACAACTTGGGAAAAAGTATCAGGAAAACATATCACACCACATACACAGGGCGTTACGTTGGGTGGCTGAGTGTTTGTGTAGGTAAAGCAAATATAATGCGAGGGGATAAAAGTGTAAAGTTGACAACCCAGGCACATTACTCACCCGAGGTGCCAGCCATATCCAGCCATCCGGTGGCAGGGGTAGCATTAAAATAACCAGCCAACCGATTCAACGTCAAGCCAGAGCCCAGAAATGAGCATGGCCAAGAGAAATGGTAATGCGGCTGGTCGAGAGGGCCCATCCTGCTCCTCCCGGAGTGCCAGCACTTCCTCGAGGGCCTGTGTTTGCGACTCCTTCATTTCGCACTACTTCGGAGCATTTTCTCAATGTCTCTCACTCGACAAAATGTCGACATCGTCGGCGGAAACCATTAATTTTGTCACTTTCGGAAGTGTGAAGTGGCGAGCATGTGGGAGTTGCAGGCCGGGCCATTGACCAGGTCACCAAACCGGCTGAGCAATAGTGAGAATCATGAAAGGGCAATTAAAGTCGGGCACGGGCACCTGTGTCCACCTGTCCACGAGTATATCTTGCCGCCTGACTTTCAAACAAGTTAATTGCACAGACCGCAGGCACACGACACTTGATAACCGCGAAACCACAACAGTCGTATGTCAACTTAATAATTACAAATGCATAATTTAATAGTAACGAATGATGGGGAATACCCGCAGGCACCAAACGATAGTCGAGTCGGAGACAGATGCTTAGAAGTAACGAGTGAGTGTTTAGAGGTAGGGTTATAAGTAGTCATAGCCAGTTATCCCGATTAGCTCGGCCAGCTCAGTCTTCGATGACGCACATGATGTTGATGCCGCTCTTGCCCAGGTTTACGCACTCCAGCGCCGATTCCTGCTGCTGGCGCATGTAGATCAGGAACTGAATGATCACGTAGAACAGATTGTTCCTGTCGTACACGCAATTGTGCAGCTCCTTGTCGCTGATAAAGTTGAACTTGGGGTTGAGCTGGTTGCTGGTGGTCAGAATGGCGCAGTGGGCCTTATTGTGCACGGCATTCACCACGTCCTTTGTGGAGCGCTTCTCGTCGCGGATCAGAACGTAGCGGGAATGGAAGGGCCGCCCGCCGCCCTGCGGCAACGGCATCAGTTGGCTATCCAAGTACACACAAAACAAATGGAACAATATCTGGAAAATAAACATAAATGTAATGGAAAATTTGCATTGTTTCGCAATTTGTGATTCTTACAGCTGCATCGGTGGGCAAATGCTCGCCCCATTCCTGACCATTGTGCGTCTTGCCCGAGTTCCAGCGGTAGTCGGCTATGCAGGAGCCCTGCGACAGTTCCTTGATGCGCTGCACCAGGTACTCCTGATTACTAAATGTGTCCAGGAACGGCAAGAGCATAGGCAGCATGGGAGCACAGGTCTGCACAAACTGCTGGTTCTCTGCTGTCTTGCGCAGCCTCTCCAGACTAACAGCACCAATCTTTAAGTCAATCAGACCCCGCTGGCGGAACACATCGTCCACATAGTTGATTTCCTTGACCAAACGCTGCAGAATGGTGGTGGAAATCCACTGCAGAAGGTATAACATTTAGTATTTTGTAAAGAAACTCAAGAAGGCTGCTTACAAATCTCAGGTTGGCCACGTATTGCGACAGTTTGTCAGTGGAGATACGCTTGATGACCTCCGAATTGCTGTCCCTAAACTGGAAGCCACCGAACTCCTCAATCGAAGTTGGAGCATTCTCGGTCGAAACAGCCGGCGCGGGCGACAACTGGTAAATGGTGGTTTTCAGCATGTAGGCCGCATTGTTGCAGTAGTTCCAGAATGAGTTGGCCGAGCCCATGTTCTGCACATTGGGAGCTTCAGAGTTGTCGACCATGCTGCGCTCGCGTTCCGCCTGCTTCATCAGAGCGGGCAACTTTCGGATGTCGGTGATGAAGTCATCCCGGCGAACCTCCGCATACGGCGACATGTAGTTGGACTCGTTGCTCAGGTTGCTGGCATTCAGCGAGTTGTTCTGCACCATCGAGGAGTTGTAGGATGCGTTTTGGTTTGTCTGCTGGGGCGTCCTCGTGGGACTGGGACTGCGGCGCATGGACTGCGAGCCCCAGCAGGAGTCCTCGAACGACGAGTGCCAATTGATGATGGGTATGTCGTCCTCCACATCGGTGTCGGGCTCATAGCTGCGGGGTTTTGTCACGGACCGGGCGCAGACCGTCCTAAAGGAATTGTCTGGGAAAAGTGCAGGAATTTTAGCGGTTAGATATGTTAAGGTTGGATTTCCTCAGGCATCCTCACCTTCCTTGCCGTCCAGCAGGCACTTTTGGGTATCGGTTCCCATTACCTGGTCCCCGCCAAACCATAACCACAAATACTTGCCGAAACAGGCCAGCGCACTCAGGGCTATCAGGGTGGTGATGGTGCACTCCGCCATGAACCAGTAAGTCCTGTACACGGATCGACATGCCTGCCAGATGTCGAAGAGGAGCAGCGACAGGAGTAGCACATTTATGGAGCACCACTTGAGGTAATGCCGAGCCTGGGCGCCTCGCAACCGCAAGTCCAGGCTGCGCTGCACCACCGGATTTCTGCTCAGCGGCGAGCTGTGTAAGTTCCTCGGTTAGTTTAACGAATTCCGGGTTCATTTCGCTCACTCACCAATTGCTCCTGGTGAAATTCATTGTCTGCTGGCGAGCACAAAGAGAAAATGTCTGGAAATGGCGAAAATGCCGGGAAATTGGCGGTGGTTCTATTGCTTCTGCACAAATCACCCCGTTGAACCGTTTTGCACCTGCAGCCCGAATCACCCTGTGTAATAAGAAATATACCAAAAATATACCAAACGTGTCGATGTTAACTGGATTCTATCGATAATATCTGAGCTCTGTTAACTCATCACTGCTAATTTAATGTAAACTTTATTAAAATTTTTCAATACTTCTTATAAAATTATAAAACAAAAAAAATTTATTTGCTTAGTATTCTAATTGTTAAAAAATTGCCTGTCAAAATGCCAAATACATTAAAAATACTGAGATACCGCATTTGAGGTTATGTTAACATTTTCGCTGAAGCTAGTATTAGCCGTTTATCGTCATGGACTTAAAAAGCCTGTGCCTAAAAAGAAAAGTCCTCAACATTAAGCTGGAGGAGGCCCAGCTTAAGGTTAAAATGCTTGAGCTTGAAATGCGAAGGCTCGATCTGGAGATAGAGGAGAAACTCATGGGCGGTAGCAGCGGCTCCAAGAATGTAGGTCTTATGGACGGAACCGGGACAAGTGGCAGCGGCTCCAAGGTAGCTCCTTTGGCAGTCAGCCCCTTCCATTTTGACGAGGACTTGAAGGTAGCTCCTCTGGACGGAACCGGGACAAATAGCAGCGGCTCCAAGGTAGCTCCTTTCGCAGTCAGCCCCTTCCATCTTGACGAGGACTTGAAGGTAGCTCCTCTGGACGGAACCGGGACAAATAGCAGCGGCTCCAATGTAGCTCCTTTGACAGTCGCCTCCATCAAAGAGTCACCGGTCCAGATAGCTCCTGCCAAACTCTCAGGAAGAGTATTGAAAAAAAATGCTTTAGAGAATAAAAAACGGAAACACGAGGCAATTTACATAATGGCATATACAGCTATTGCGATAAGGAATTTATAATTAGGAATCCTCAAGGAGCTCCTCCGGCTGCTCGTCGCGAGTTCCGCGAAAGCGAAAAAAAGCGTTTCGAAAAAAACGACCAGTTCTAAAAAAATATACGAATTTCTAATAGACATTTTCCTACATACATAATTTGTAATTTAAAACATTCGTATTGTAACACCATCGATGGTACGAATTATTAAAAGCAAAGAAACAATTTCTTTTGTTTCATTTAGGGCCAGTTTCTCGAGTGCCGGCTAACATTTATCGAAAAGAAAAAGTGCCTGCTAAGCGTTTTTTGCTTTCTCGAGCCAAAATGTGAGAGCTAACGTTGACAGGGACTTGGACTTCCTGCTAGGCGTTTTCGGCTCGATAGAATGACAGCTGATTTCCCAAAGCCAACTAAGAAGAAGAAATGAAATCACAGCTGACTTTGCCTTTGAATTATACCCAAACAGCTGTTCAAATAATCAAAGCACGCCATTTTTTGCGCTTTACAGCACAATTCTGTGCGTTAACAGCACTCTGTAATTGCTTCTCGATCAGATAAATTAAAGGCGTCGAGAAAACCGATTTGCTTTTACGATAAGTTTATCTGGTGATTATCTTTTTCGAACAGATAGCTATCAGGGACTTTAGCCGGCACTCGAGAAACCGGCCCTAAGTGATAAAAAATACGAGATATTTCCAGCTATTTTGTATTTTTTTGCTGAAGGAAACGCTCTGTCTGAACGGGCTATAATCTAATTGGCAATGGTATCCAGCGTTGGAAGTCATATTCGTTAAATAGATGGCGCCATTTAGTGGCGTGTAGAGAAGTTGTCTAAAATGCACGTATTGTGGTGTAGATATTTAATTTGGCCAGTGTTGCAGTTTTAGATAGCTTTATGGCTATTTGTTGCGTTGCTGCAGTCTAAAATAGCTATTTCTAAACTATTTGACAAGCGGAAAAACCAAAAAATAGGACACTAAAAGTAGGAAACAAAATGCTTAGTTTGTAAACAATATATGTAAGTAGATAAAAAAAGAAATAGTTTCAGAGTTATTAAAAAAATTAAATAAAATATGAAGAACATTAATGAAATTATAATTTTTTTTACATTTTTATATAAGTCTTAACAAAAAAAAAACTATTCTTTTCCACTTGGGCTCGTCCGGGAATTGAACCCGGGACCTCTCGCACCCGAAGCGAGAATCATACCTCTAGACCAACGAGCCGGGTTTGACCGCGGTCGATTAATTACTCAGTGTAAGGTTATTGCAGAAACAACTCATCCCCTAGCCATTCAAACCAAGTTCCACTCGAAAACTTCGCTTGTGTCCACTTATGATGTAATTGTAGTTGGATTACGCCATATACTGAAATATTTCGAACAGAGATTGACTTTAAAATAATTTGTATTTATTCATGAACCGTCAGCGTTCTTTTGTTTTGCTTAATGATCATTGATCACCAAGAAGAACTTCCTCTCCTTGGCCTAGTCGTTAAGGTCACTGAGTAGATAGTTCGATTTGGAGGCCAGTGCCCTAAGTTGTAGGGCTGTCTGCTAACTATCTGAGGTTTCCCATAAATTAACTGTTCTTCAAATTGTTTTCGCCGTGAATTGTTGACTTTAACTTTGGACAAGAATTTCATGCAATAATGATAATAATAAAGCGCCGACGTAATGGTGATAAGCCATTGGATCTTTCCCAGATTAGGCATATAAACAGTTTCGTTTCGTTTACTCATAAATTGTAATTTTAATGGTGTATTAGTAATGTTTTATCTTATTAAGTAAATTCAAAGGAATTATTATTTAATGATTTTTCGATTGTGTCATAAAAAACATTTTATCATCGCATTGTTGCTGAATCGGCAAAACATTTTGCTGTTGAAAGAAAAATCTCGAATAAGCTAAAAGCCAACATAAATGATTTTCCTCTCACGATGCAAACTTACTAAATAATATGTAATACTTTTTTAAAACCGTTCTGAAAGGAGTGTATTAAATATTATTATTATTTTTACAATAAGAATACAAAAACTGATATTAGATCGTTTGATAACATCTTTGTTACAATGTTATAATTTCACTTAACCAACAGCCTCGCAAATAAAATATTCTGGTTCACTACATTCGCTATCGTACATTTCGCTATTATAAATATCCACACAGTGATCATTGCCGTGTAAGTTGTTGGGTTGACCCCTTTTCCAGCTTAAAAAGGTTGCGGGTTTGCCAGAGGCTACGGACACAAACTCCCCCTCCTTGGCGATGTCGGAGATGCCCAGCCAGTAGCTGGTACTCCGCTCCAGCTGTTCTCCGATAGCATTTAGCTCCAAACGGTCCTGGATGGTCGCTAGGTGACCGCCCATCTGGGTGCAGGTTTCTTCGGCCCCTTGCCAGCTCCGACGAATTCTTTTTTCGATGTAAATTAGTCTTTGTCCTATCCGCACGAACAGGGGTGATACTGCAGTGATGTAAGGCTTTGACAGAGTCTCCCGTAGGGCTGTCAATTGTTGTTCAATGCGATCAAGTTTGGACTCCAAGGAAGCATCCTTTTTTTCCAGTCTTGATAGGTAATCCTGCAGCGCCTTCTGTTGATCCTTGATGGAATCCAATTTTTCCAGAGTCTCATTCCGTTTCTGAGGACCGCAGGTGCTCCACTCCTTCTGGTGGAAAGCTATGTGCTCGAGCATTGGTTTCAGTGCCTCCAGGCAGAATTCTCCACACTGGTTTGGCGGGTCGTGTAGTAGGCATACGGATCGGCCTTCTCCCTGATCTTCCGCATATGATATATAGAGATTAAAGAAAAGGAAAACAAAGAGAATAAAACTCGAAGACTTAAACATATTGACAACGAACAGTCGAGACAAAGGCCTGTGATGCACTGATTCTGGATTTATTTGCCGATTCTCGAAGAGCCCTGTAAAACTGCTGATATTGCCGGAAGCTATATGTATCGCTTTTAGAAAAAAACAAGTACAAGTACTATGATAGGGTGTATCAACAATGAGGTACTTATTTAAATCTGTACTTGTAAGTGAACTGCATTACATTGAATTTAAAAACGAAACTTAGCAACGTTTATTTTAAGGTATGCAAATATCTTTACTATCATTAATATTTTTATCTACCTATCTTTGATCTTTAATTACTAACTCAAAAATTTTTAAATAAAAACATGTTAAAAACTTTATTTAAATATTTCCTGATTTGTAAACATTTAGGAATGAAAGAACTCGGGGATAAAGAGTTCAGTTCGGTACACGGGCTTCCCCCGATCTCAGAATCCGCTTCACAGCTTGCCTTCTCCTTCTCCGCTTGCCGATGACTGAAGGTCCGACTCCCACTCCTACTCCAATCCCGGGAACGGGAGCCAGTTGCAGCAGGAGGGGATTACTGATAAGGGCAGCGGCGATTCCCAGAACTGTGGCACTGGCCAGCGGGATGAGGAAGCTCTTGGCCAGCAGGGCCTTGGGCGAGAGCTCCGGCGATCCTTTGTGGGAGACGATCTCGTGAGAATCTATGGGATAAGAGCTGTAGGAGTAGTCCACAGGTGGCCCAGGGTAGTGACCCGGCTCCGGTCGGGGTCTATAAACGTGGTACGGCACTCCCGCCTCGCCGCTGGAGGAGTAACCGTGTCCAGGAGCAGGGCCTTGGTCGTAGCCATGACCGTTAGAGGATCCATAGTCGTAGGGATAGGGATGACTTTCATAGCCGTAGCTTTTGCCACCACTTCCACTGCTAGCATAGTGACCTGCGTAAAATAAATGATATTAATATTTATTACAGTATATCAGTTATATGTATCCCTCACCAAATTGATATCGAGCTTTAGTCATTGATATTTTCCTTTGAACTCACCCACGCTAATCCGGTCGTGAATGTTTCCACCCAACCTCCATTTGTCGTAGGCCTCGCTGAGATTCTCATTTAGGCTGCTGATTTGGGTACCAGCATAACCACTATGACCTCCTCCTCCTCCGCCAGCTGGAGGTAGGGAACTAATGGGTTTCGATATAAAGCCAGCTGCTGTGCTGTCCAACTTGGGGGTCGATGAACCCGGTCCCCGGTAGAATTCCGGCGGAGGATCGTAGCTCTTGGCTGCTGCAGAGCCCAGGGGGTCCAGTTTCACGATAGCCTGACGTTTCTGCGGCTGCATGGGCTTCCAAGATTCGGATTCAGATTCCTTAGATGAATTTTGTGCCTGAGCGGCTGTGATGGTTGCAAAGAGACCAAGGCAAAGGCCAAAGGCCGGGAGTAGCTTCCCTTTGATCGCGAACATTTCAACTGAGTGCGCCGCCTGCAGATCGGGCGGTTTTATAAGGGTCCCACCTCCACCTGGCGGCACCCAGACATGTGTGTCGTCACCTGGAGTGGGTGGCATTACAAGCGGTGGCGACAAATTGCAGTTAGACAATTTCAAATTTCAAACCGCGATTGCCGTCGCCGCTTGGCTGCTGGCATTGAGACGTCTGCTGTGCGTTTCGGGAGCGATTAGTGCCGCCAGCTTGGGAGCTCCTCGATATATATTTGCCCGGGGGGTTCTTTCCACACTCTTTCGTCAGGCATTTCATTTCATCAGGCGGAGCAGCGGGCATGTAGTTGCCAATTTGTCCCACTCTCGGCTTATTGAAATAAAGCGTGGGTACCCAAAAATTTGTAACCTCCGGCCAGGTGAGCAGCCGGAAATTAGTGGAGTTATTCACGCCCCCAGCAAAAAAAGGCAGAAGACACAATCTGCGCTTAATTAAATTATTTATAGCTGCTTATTTCAGACGTGGGTGCGCTCAGCCAAGGGGAATGATCGGAGGTAAGGTCGAGAGGGTATGGAAAAGTTCACTTATGGATAAAAGAAAGTTCAGCATAAGGAAAATGCTTAAGAGCAAATGGGAAAAGATCGTTCTTTTTTCTGTGTATTACATACACACATCCCAACTTATAAGAATGACGCAATCCAACGAAATCTCTTACTCAAAGACACTTTTTAAGAATACAGAAACATTCAAATCTAAAGGATTAATATTAAATGTAATGACTGACATTTCATGTTTTTTGATTCTGATCTATAGGAATCTTTAGTTTAAAGTTCAACGACGGAACTAAATAGTAGTTAGTTGCATATTTTATCACTATATTTTAAAGACAACTAGATATAACTGCAGAACAGAACAATAATGTTATTTCAAAGATATTTCTTAAAAAAGAACAGTCAAACTATGTATTTATATGTTGGGCCTCAGTTTAACTGGTTGCTTGCGATACATTTCAGGCATATCCTCGGGATCAGAATCGGATACATCAGGTGGGGGCAGATTACCATCCGCGTCGCCCAGCACCAAACGCTCCAGGATCTCCACCTGGACGTCCAGAATGGCCTTGAGCTTGAACATATGCTTGCCGCGTTTCAGGTAATCCGCATGCTTTTCCTCTTCGGGGACTATGGGCCTTTGGAAATTACGTTTTTGCAACTTAGCTTCCTCCTGTCTCATTAGCTCCAGTTCCACATTCTGTGCAACAGTTCGACCACGCGGCCTGTATTTTTTTCCCATGCAGCGGAAGTATCGGGCGAATCCCGCCGTGGAATCCCCGTACTCGATGCGCAGAAACTCCAGAAAGGAGATTTGCGACTTGCCCGCCTGCTCCTTCAAGTCGCGTCCCGTCTCGTTGAAGTAGTCGTAAATGACGGAGGCGAACACATTCATCAGGACGATCGCCAGCAGAAAGACAAGCACCATGTAAAGCAGAACCCCTAGGATACGGCCTCCGTGGAAGAAATCCGTAGGCTGGATGCCCGCACTAAAGCCGACCGAGTACCTGGATCAAATATTTTGTATTTATTTACTTATTAAAGATGATAGTGAAGTTTACAAAACTAAGAATAACATAAGGGTTTGTAAATAAATAAAAATATTAAAGAACGGTATATTTTGATTAAAAAAGAACGTTTAAGAATCTATATTTTTATCTACTTTTTATTATATCGCTATGACCTATTTATTTTTATTAAATCACCAACATTAAAGAATCCTTTTTTGAAGTACTTTTTTTTGAAGATCGTGAAGAAAGTTGCACAAGGAATTACAAATAACCAGGATAAAACTAAAACAAATTAAATAAATAAAAATAAATCATTAAAATAAATCAGTACTTCCTCTAACAAAAAATTTGTTGGTGGGTCTAGAACTAATGGTAAGTTTCGGAGAGTATTAGATCTGAAAGCACCTTTTATGTTAGGACTTACCACAAGCAGGTGACGACGGCCTGGATGATGTGATGAAAGACCTCAGCATTGTTGCCATTTGGCACGGCCAGTGCGATTCCCATGCCCATTAGGAGGACAAGGATGATCACACCCAGACTGGCCACGGCTCGCCAGGCGGAGAAGAGGGTATGGGTGAAGTGCTGAAAAACGTAGGCGAACTGCAGGACCTTCCACAGTCGCAGGGTGGTGATGGCGACCAGGAAGCCCTTGACGATGGCCAACAATTGGTGGAGGCGCAACGGACGCTGGAAGTCGAGGTACTGCCCCCTGGTGTTCGTCTCGATCAGTTCGGTTAGTTCGTCCGTCTCCAAGTCGCGCATTATCGTCAGGCCCAACAGGAGGAAATTCAGGCCGCAAATGATGAGGTCCACCATGGTCCAGGCCTCACGGATGCTGGCCGGATCGTGCCAGAGCTTCGAAAAAACACCGCGGACAAACTGGATAACTAGGATGGCGTACACGCCCAGGACGATAAGCTCTAAATTGCTCCTGGCTTCCACAGCGCCCAGCATCTGCACAGTGTCCACATGCTCCCGGTGTATCTGCATGCCAAACGGAGAGTTCTCCAGACGCAAAGTAATCACCGTAAATGCATTCACATCCGCGTTGTACATCGTAAAGTCAATAAACAGAGCCGAGGTGTTTTTATTCAACCAACCGTACGCGTTCAAGTAGTCGATCTGCTTCAGGCAGTTTATCTAGTGAAAATTCCATTCTATAATATTTTTACTACACTTGAAATATATTCCCCCTACCTTTGTACTCATCAGCATTACCACGTAGCCAGCGGTTTCCGGGTATCGAAGCATAAAGCCCCAATGATCAAAATTGAGCAGCAGCCCATTTAGAAAACTGACCTTGAAGTCGAACGGTCGGAAGGGGTCGTAAATGCGCCAAAACTTGTCCGTATAATGCAGCCGATGGTAGGGGAGACGCCACTCGGGCGCATACGTAGCCGTGTCCCATTCGGGCCGACCCAGTCCGTAGTGGCTGTTCACTGGACGAACCTGCCGCAATCGTATCACCCCTATCTTCTGCCACTGCTCCATGGCCCACCAGCCCTCGTAACCGTAAAGGTTCGGGGAGAAAAAGGCCTCGATCATAGTAATCTTGAGATAACTGTGGATCTAATGAATAGTTAGCATTGAGGATTTTCAATCTGTAGGTGAGAAAGCTTTAAGTATTAGGATCACCAACACCAACTTCGATTAATATTATATGAGTATATTTTGATTTATACAGCTAATAAACAATAGGTTTAGCCTAAATACTTAAATCGATTACCAATAAAAGTCAATATGCTGACAATATATTCACTAGCACCATAAAATAACGATTCCTACAATAGCCACAACCAAAAGGATAAAAAGGTTTTCTTATTTTACTGCGATACTCTGTTTACAGATGATAGAAGGGTTATTACATTATCTTAAGTAGTTTTCGAAAATGTTTTTAAATGCTTTATAAGTGCTATTGTCATTAGCTTTTTACCTCTTTCAGAGGTATTTCGGTCTGATGGGTTATAAAGTCTAATTTGCACAGTAGGAAATTCCAAAAAATGAAAAATCCCCAGACCTTACCTGGTATAGGAAATATACTTGCGACAGGCCGAAGGTGAACGAGGTATTTTCCCTGAAGAGCCGCTGCATGTTGTTGGTATTGTAGTAAAGACACTGGTCCTCCTGCATCACCACCACAAACATAAGGGCCACGAAATACGTGCCGTAGAGCAAAAGGTCTCCGGTAATATGTTTGTATCTGCGATTCAGAGGCTCGTTTTGGTGTTCCTCGGTGATCAGGAGTTCGGAGCGCAGACTGCGCAGCCTGATCTTTAGATAGGCGATGCGATTCGGCTTTTGCATTCCCGTCTCCGCCTTGTAGGGCTGATCGTCCTCCGGCCAAGTGGCATAATCGATGGCCATCACCAAGAAGCGGAGGGGTTCGTAGACGAGGTACTGGACAAAGAAGACCAGGATGATGGTCACCATCATCGTCTTGTATCTCTTGGGCTCGTGCTCGAATCCCGAAAAGATTGAGATCAGGGTGAAGCAGACCAACAGCACGACAAAGGTCACGCCGAAACATGCTAAATCCTTGCGGCTGATAGTTTTGAAGATCATTTGAATCGATTGTTTTTAGTGAGATAAAATCTATATTAATTCGCCTTTGACTTTTCATGCACCGCTGACTGATGCTAAAGAATTATAATTTAATTCATCGTTTTTAGCCAATTTTGTACATTTGAACAAACACAAAAAACTATAAAAATCATACTTATTTTATTAAAGTAATCCGACCCATCCCAATTCAACACAAACTCTCTTTTAATACTTTCAACGTATTTGTATTTAATATTGATAGTTGCCATTTGCTAGGTATTGATGTATATTTAAGTATAAATGTATATGCACAATTCATTAACTTAGTTAACGTTTCTAAATTTAAGCGGTATTCCTCGGAAAGGTCCTCTTGTATACTTGGAAACTAGGTGCTAGGGGTGGATAGTTGACTAGACATACTGATATAATGCGTATAATACTGGCTGATCGAGACGGCGATCCGGATCGCTTGTCATCGGGATCCCTTTATCCTGGCGAGCGCTTTCATACATTTTCGGAATTGACTTTCAGTGGCTTTCGGGGACCGGGAGAATTTCCGGGCAACCTAATGCGACATGGACACTGAGAACGGAACGCCTCCGGTGGAGGAAACACACATGCTAAATACGGTTAGATACAGGTGGATTAGTTAGTCTGGTTAAGTGTTCCTGTTCCGATTCTGTGCGGGCTTAATTGCTGGGCAACTGGGAGCGTTTGCCCCATCCGCCGTGGAGCTTTTGCCACTGGTCGCGCTTGCCCCACATGCCCTTCAGGTTGTTCCAGGTGGGTTCGCGCTTGCCCCAGGCGCCCCTGAACTTGTTCCAGCCCTGCGCCTGCCTCCTCTTTCCCCAGGCCACGTTCATGCTCTTCCAGGCCCGCTTCTCCACATCCCGTTCGCCTCCAAGCTCGTCCAAATCCTCGCCAGACTGCGATTGCTGCTGGATCTGTTGCTGCTGCTGTTGCTGCGGTGATGTCTGTCCACTGGCCAGCCTCTCAAAGGTTTCCCAATCGATGGTGTTGGTGCCATCGGTAATCACCAGCGGCACAAAGTGTCCGGTCATATAGATGTCCGGATCCCCTGAGTCTCCGCCGGACGACCGCTTGCCCCACGAACTCTGCAGTGATTGCCAGGCGCGCTTGTTGTTGCCGTACAGGTCGCTCTCGCTAAGTTGATCCAGCACCACCTGTTCGGAGAGGCCACCGCCTCCTGGTTCATTGGAGGCGGCACTGGCGGCACTGCCACTGGCCACCAAACTGCCGCAGGCGCTGCCCAGGATCAGGAGCACTAGCAGAAATCCGTAGGTTCTACGCGTCTTCGTGGGAGCCATCACTGCGGAAATAGGAAAATCAAAGGAGAAAAACATGTTCAATGAAGGCCACAAATTAAGGCTTAAGAAAACCTAGAAAGTTTAAAGATTTTTAACTTTTATTTTTATCTTTAAATTACTAACTTAAGATTATAACTCTAGAACACTTAAAGTAAATAAAATTCAGAAAATATCTCTTTAAACTTACTTCGTTGCTTTGATTTTTTTACTGCACTTATTAAGCAGTAAATGGTACTTCATATTATTAAACTTCCTAATTTTCTATTGAAAATATTTTAATTGATATTTTGTATTCGAGAAATCAAAGTAAGATAAATTAAAAAGATAATTATACATGTATATAATATATTGTAGTAAATATATTTTAATGTATATTTTTCAAACATTTTAACCAAGCGAAATTAAATTCGAAACTTCGTACAAATATTCAAATAAAAAAGAAAACTCAGAGGAAAATTACTCTCAGTGGAAAGG
Source organism: Drosophila pseudotakahashii (assembly GCA_035046095.1). NCBI lineage: Eukaryota > Metazoa > Arthropoda > Insecta > Diptera > Drosophilidae > Drosophila > Drosophila pseudotakahashii. The sequence goes on from JAWNOE010000262.1 coordinate 325,722, forward strand.
TGCAAATATGAATGAATAAACGCCCGACGAATGACTGATCCTGAGGAGGAAGCACAACCGCACTCGCGGAATGCTCAATTAAGCCGCTGCCGACGCCACTCGACTGCTCCCTGGGGGTCCTGGGAGGACCTGGAGAGTCCTGCGGCAATCATTTCCGCCCGCGCCTCGGAATTACTGGAACACGCGCCAGAACAACGGTGCGGGAAACAAGCGTAGCGATTTAGCTAAATAACCTCTCTAATTGAAAGCGGTGGGGGCCGGGACCCACCTCCACGAGGCGAACTGAGGTCATGCCGTCTGTCGACCGCTGCGTTAAAAGGCAGCAGCGCATAACAGTTACAATTTATGGCCTATTAATGTCCCTTTCGGAGGTAGCAACCAGCGGGGTTGCCGGGGCGTAGGCATTCCGGGGGCTCCGTGGAATGTGAGTAGGCCAAACAATTGGGGGGTGGGGCAAAAAGCCAACGCAGCGGATGATTGGCAACTAGAGCCGGAATCCCAGTCGATAATGATGCCTTAAAACGTTAATATGCTGCCCCACAGTCAAGATTATGGCTGTGTTTACGGATTGGCTTAAGTGCCTTGCGATTGCACTTGCGGCCACTCGAGAGACTAGACAAAAGCGGGTGGAAAATTCACGGAAAATTCACTCAGTGTGGGCGGCGAAGCAGCGCTTGTTTGCATTTCCTGCCAAAGTAGTTTTTCCTATGCGTTCGCATGAGCATCGCAACCCATATTGATTTGCATACATACCAGCATTAGCCGTCAACAAAGCCACATCCTGCTTAAAGGACACTCCGAGGAAGCGGAAATTATGTTTTCATTATTGCCGATTTTCTTACAGACAACAAAGCGCTTAGAACCCACACAAATATAGCGATTTTTAGTAGGGCCATGATGAGTAACAGATAATTACTATTGAATAAAAATGGTTTAAGCTTACAGCTATGGCATTAACAAATTATTAAACAAAATTAATTACTTTTTTCGTGGAGCAATAACATATTTTGAATAACAATTAATTTAGTTTTTTTCTGGATTTTATTCCCTTGCAGAGAAGGAGACGTTTCCGACACCATAAAGTATATATCTTCTTGATCAGCATCACTGGGCGAGCCGATCTAGTCATGTCTGTCCGTCTGTCTGTCCGTCCGTCTACCCGTCCGTCTGTCCGTTTGTTTCTACGGAAACTAGTTTCTCAGTCTTGAAGCTATCGGGATGAAACTTTCACAAAAGTCTTCTTTCTGTTGCAGTCTATAAGTCGGAACCAGGCGGATCGGACAACTATATCTTATAGGTCCCATAGGAAGGATAGGAAAAATAATCGAAACAAATAATAGCCTCGATGTTTTTTGACATATAACCTACGTTTGGGAATACTATTTTCTTAATAATTCTGAATGTCGAATTTAATTTTATCAAAATGGGACGACTATATCATATACTTAGCAGCCATAGGAACGATCGAAAAATTAAAAGGAAATTGATAGGAAACAAATTATAGCTTCATTGGTTTTAATTCTACTTTCTTCTACACTGTTATATTCCTTATTTTTAATATTTCAGAATTTCGAATTTAATTTAAAAATAATCGGACGACTATATTATAAAGCTACCATTGTAATTTGTAATTTAATATTAATGATCTGCAAGGGTATATAAGTTTGGGCTGGCTGAAGTTAGTTTCCTTTATTGTTTACCTAAAATGTACTGATTATAAATCATTTATAATGAAATACATAATATTGAAAAAGGAATTGCTAATAATATCATAAAAAACGTTATTCTAATGTTAACGTAATTTATTCCTTTTATGTGTAAAATATATTAAAAATCTAACAGTTTGGAAGTGAAATATTTTTTAAATTAAAACCACTCTGGAGTAAATGAAAAAGACGAGAGAAAGATATGATATACAAATTTGATATATGATATATGAACTGTTTATTTATAAAATAAGTATGTATATATTTAGCTTACTTAAGTCAATTTAACTGCCTATTAACTGCCTCACTTCCATTTGAATTAGCACATTTGGGTAATCCCAGTCAGCAGCAGCTGGTAGGCGCCGCCAACATGGAAAATCATCAGCCGGCAATCAAGTATTCGAAAGCCCAGCAAAAATCTCGAAATGCTATCTTATCTAGGAGGTCGCCTGATTAAATGATGTTGCTGGCCGCCCGCTTGGATTGGCCGACTAATTGAGAGGCGTCGGCGGCGGTGGCATCGGGTCCAACCCGTTTCTGGATACGGATATGTCCCCTAACTCCGGCTGACTCCTGACTGATTGTCCGAGTGCGGAATTGGCCGGCTTAGCATGGACTTAATTTGTGCGCTTGTCGTTGATTGATTGACACCGCCCAGATGAAAGTTTTAGCGGCTTTGCGCCAAATTATAATATATAGCCACCGCGATGATAGAGCACGCATCGAATTTTATGACCCCCGCGTGGAGAGGATGGCGGGACAAAGGCCAGGCAAACGTGCCGGGTCAACTTGTAATTGAAATTAACTGAAAATATTTATGGCCCTTGTGGCTGACATTCCCTCGAATTTGTTACTTGACTCGCCATGCTCCATTATTAATTTGCCAGCCAGTTGCAGAATAATTCATGTGGTGTCAGGACAGCACATCCGGGCGTCCTTGTGGCGGCTCCTTCAAGTGTGGCAAACAAATTTTCGCGCCAAAATTAAACAGCTTACTGCAAATCGAATTTGCCTGCTCTCCTATTTTTTTCGTGTCTCGATAAATAGCCAAGGCAAATATTTGCCAAAGGATGGCATTTGCCAATAAGTATTTTGTTTAAATAGGTTTCCTGCCGGCACCCACGCTCGAGGACTCGTCGCCGGTTGCCGCTGAGTGTGAATAGAAATCTTCTCGGAGACATGGACATTAACGAAAATTCGTAAATAAACAAAATATCCGCAAAAGTGTAAATATACTGCTCGTCTCAAGCAGGTTATCCGTGGGTCTCTTCTCTATCTTACATAAATATTGTGGGTTTGTTTGGCGAAGGAGTTGTGCATAATTTGGCCATGGCAAATAAATTTACGCTGATGAACCATGAGCATTTTTAAAAGAAGACTATTTTAAAAAATTTTGTATTTCATATAAATGGAAAAATTGTGCGCTATTCCTGGCAGAAATCGCATCGTTGTGTTTTAATGAATAGTTAAAATGGTTTAGTTCAATTTTTCCACAAAACCGAAATTGAGCAAATATGTGGACATAATAATTATGTCATTAATGAACCTCGATTCATAAAATTAAATTTAAGGTAATCGATTTACATCCATAAATAATTTAAGCCTTATAAAAAATATTATTTAAAGAAAAATAATGAAGAGATGGTCACCAAAATGTGTATTCACAGATTTTTCTTACTAATTTATTAAGGATCAAGAAAAATTAATTTGAATGTTTCCTTGTACTTTTAATAAGCGATCAAGTATTTGCAATTAAAAATTGTTTTAAATTTCAGAATTTAATTTTACTATACAACTTAATAACTCAAACCGTTAAAAATTAAAGAAAAAAATATTTTTTAATAAGCTAAAAATTCAGATGGCTTTTAAGTTGATTTTATTTTTTCAAATTATGGAGATACTTAAGTAATAAGGGTAAACTCTTTCATGGATTACTAAAAAATATATTTTGAGTTTAATAACCTACAAGCCGGTGGAATTTATAGCGATTGAAATGCGGTGGTATTTTAGTTTACCACAATTGACTTTGAAAACTCATATCCTATGGCACATAATCGAGTTACGAGCATATTGAATATTGAACCGACCACTCACCTGACTATATTTCTGCCCGATTTTTGCGTATGATTTTTTTGCGGCCAGCGGAAACTGTGGCCAAGGTTTTTGAATTTTATGGCGGTCACTCTTTTATGAAAATTTTTTCCACATGAAATAGCGCTTGTAATTAAATTTATGGGCACGATTGGAATTCAATTAGCGCCTTCACTTGGCCCGTGTGAAACTGATTTCGTGGTGCAAGTTGCTGGTTGTCCTGGTTGTGCGCAAACCTGTTGATCGAATGCTAATGATACGCAGACCGGCGCGGCGGTCGCTTATAAATCAAAACGGAAACGAACCGCCGCCCGAACGGGAATACATGTGGCCACGAACGGTACTTCGTGTGTGTGTAAGAGTGAGTTTGTGTGAACAGGACTGCCGGCTGCGCACGCACACAATGGCAGGGGGATAGGGATATGGATATCCGCTTGTCGGCGTTTGTGCAACGGAAGTGGCCGAAAAGTGTGTTGCCTACTTAGCGGGCGAGCTGGTGTGAGCGTGTGAGTGTGGGTGAGTGGAGGAGCCCCGAGCTTAGGGCACACATGCGCGATTGTTTATTTTAGCGCCCACCGAATCGTCCTTCCTCCCATCCCCATCCCCGTCCCCGACTAGCCATTGTCGATCCCCTGGGAATAGCGAGCCTTGGACTCATTCAAATTCAGGTACACGCTCTCCTTGGGGCATTTAAAATTAAACACTCCACACTTACAGTGGAGCAAATGGAACGACCGACGACAGCATATTGCATATTGCATTTCTATGTCGCCGGGTGGCAATTGACCAAACACAAATACGATTCCCGCCACTTACCTTCACATGCTCGATGCTCGATGCTCAATGCGACAACCCAGCAGGACCCAAGCACCCGGACGAGAACCCTTTTAGTGCCTCATGAATATTTATGGCGACACAGCGCCTCCTCTGTTTTGTTGCTCCTCTAAAAAATGAAGGAAAAAGAGCTTCTTCAATTACAAGAGTCGCCACGAAGATGGCAGTGGGTGAGGACTGTATGTGTATCGCCTTCTGTGGGGGGGACATCAACAGGTTTTCATTTGCGGCCATTTGATGGCGAGCCGAATAAACGATGATGGGAATATTTATGACACTCCTCTGCCGGTGCGTATAATGAATGGGCTATGAGAGCCCCTTGCATTGTGCAGCCCTCACCCATCGAGGCGATAAGCTACGTAGTTACTAATTGATTTGGCCACTGATAAATCGCTGTCGTCTCTCAACGCCGATGACAGCTACATGTGTCCGTTCCTCCGCAACACGGAAAAAAGGCTTGATCGATTATGGAATTTCTAATAAATGTATTTCATTTATACAAAGTGGGAAAAAAATAAAATATTTCCCCTTATAAGAATTTCTTATAAATTTGTTATTTATTATTTATTAAGGATTACAAATTATAAAATTTTTAAAAAAATGATGTCAAAGATTTTGTAAACATTCCAATGTAAATACAAATTTTTTATAAACATCTATAGCAGTCTCAAATAATTATTTAATGACCGAATTTACTAAGCTACTAAATAAATCATTTTTCTCAGTGTACTTTAATGGTTGTGGACTGCAGCAGCAGTAGAAACAGTAGCAGCAAACGATTGTAAATCATTTCCATTTACGTGTCTGGCCTAATTGCAGGCATCCGACGGAGACCTTTGAGCGATCCATTTGGGTACGTCACCACTAATGTTTCATTTGCATGGTGACAAAGTGAATTAAATGGGTCTTAAAGGCGGAACAATGTGGTCGGCCAATGGAAAAATGCACCGAAGCCCCGCCTTGGCCAAACGCCTTCTGCTTTCCACTGAAGGCCACATTTGTATGGGAATCCCTTGGCGCTTTCATTGTGAAGATGATGTAGCTGGCACTGTTGGCAGCTAATAATAATTTGTTTGCACTTTGCATATGCCATCTGGCCAACAAAGGGCAGCCGCAGGATGTACGAAAGTCATGGGGAACACAATATCCTGGGGGTCAAGGCAAAAGTGAAATCATAGAAGAACTTTAATATACAGGAAATTATCGGGTAACACATTGGCAAATTATTTAGAATCGGCATTTCTAATTTATTTTGTTTTTCATCGGCTGGCGCTTAGGGGCGGATCCAGGATCTGGTTGAGGGGCAAGTTTTTAGTACTATTTTTTTGATGCTCACTTTTTAAGTACCACATTTTCTTTCACTTTTACTTTTACTGAAGTCACAAAATGTTGCCAACAAGAAGCGAAACGAATGAATTACATTAATGGAGTGGTTTTATGAGGACAGTCCAGTGTTATATTCCGGAGTGTTAGGCATGACACTAAAACTATGTATAAGACCTATTCTCATACTTAGTTATTTGCCCATTTTTTCGTCCCCATGGTAAATTTAAAACGTAAGAGACTTCAGAGTTTAAAAGATACTTTAAATTTAAGATGTGGACGAGAAATCGGCTTTTAGTTAAGGTAGGCTACACTACTTTACGCAATAATATTCTTGAAGCGCTCCACAGCAATTGTTGGCACGAAAATACTACTAACTTTTTTTTCGATGGCACAGTTTATTTTTTAACGATTTTTTAATTTTATAATTCAAAATCTAAAATTCTGACTTTTTTCGAATTTTTTTCCAATATCTCGGCACATATCCACCCAATTGGGACAGTTTTCCCATACCCATTTTAAAGTGATCAGAGCATATCTTTGCCATACATATCAAAATGATTGGATAAGTATTGGCAGCGCAGCAGCTCGTCAAAGATGAAAAATGGGTTTTTTGGTCGACTGTAAGTCGGATGTATAGGGTCTTGCAAAAAAAATCCACATTTTTTTATTATACACACATTAATATTATACCAAAAAAGTTTAAAGTCAATCGGACAAAAATTTAGAAGTTAGGCTAAAATTAGTTTTAGTACAATTTTCCTAAAAAAAAAAAATTATTGATTTTGAACGGTTAAAAAATTATTGATTTTGAACGGTTAAAAAAATATTTAAAGTTAAAAAATAAAAATTAAAACTTCCCAGGGCGGGTTTTTTCTTTTCATCTTTTTTTCTTTTTTTGCTGAATGGAAATCCGTCAATTTTTGGCGGAGATACAGTGAACACCGCAAAACGTCCTTTTTTTTTGAAGTGCTCTATGTGTGTTTTACATGTGGCATGTTTCTTAAAACCACGTTTTGAAAGTCCGTGTTCATTGTCTTTTCTAAACGGCTCAACCGATCGTTTTCAAACTTGTCGCATATTTATCTATCTTAAAAAAACCCGCCCCCTGGGAAGAGTTTCTTTTTATTTTTTAACTTTAAATATTTTTGTTTTTATATTTTTATATTGTATTCGTGCAAAAGTATGTAACAGGGAGAAGGAAGCTTTTCCGACCCTATAAAGTATATATATTCTTGATCAGGATCACTAGCCGAGTCGAACTAGCCATGTCCGTCTGTCCGTCTGTCTGTCCGTCTGTATGAACGCTGAGATTTCGGAAACTATAAAAGCTAGAGGATTGGCATTTTGCATGCATATTCTTGAAGTTCCTACGCAGCGCAAGTTTATTTCAAAATGGTACCACGCCCCCTCTGACGCCCTCAATCGCCCTAAACCATTTTTTGAAAGGTCTCTGGCGCCCACACCATTAAAGATTTTGGAAAAGTAAAAATGCAGTTTTATTGTGATTATTAATACCTATCGAAATGTAGAAGAAATTTTTCAAATCGGACCATTCGTTAAAAAGTTATGCCAGATCAAAGATTTTATATATCTATCTCCCTCGCACTCCCTTAGCTGAGTAACGGGTATCTGATAGTCGGGGCACCCGACTATAGCGTTCTCTCTTGTTGACTTTGATATTCTTCAAAAAAAATTCTTTAAAATAAAACATTAAAAATTTTTCTTCCCAGGGGGTGGGTTTCTTTAATTCTTAAGTGAAATGTAAAAACAAAATGTAAATCCGTTCATTTTTAGCGGAGATAAAGTGAACACCTCAAAACGCCTTTTTTTAATAGAGTTCAAGCAAGCTTTGCCACCGATATATTAGCCGATTGTATCGGCTATAAAAATTAGTGGATGTTATTTAAATGACACTTAATAATTTTTAAAAGGTTTGAATTTAATCCATCCATTAATAGAAAAAATCGCAAAATTATTTGTTTTTAGCCAAGATGTACTATACAACAAAAACATTTTTGAACAGTACTAGGAAAACTTGGCCACGACATCAACCTTTGTTTCCGAGACAACAACCGATAACGACGCTAGAAAATAATTATTACGCCTTTCTCAGAGCGTGTTTCATGTAGCACGGTATCTCAAAACATTGGGAATTGAAAAAAACTATTTTTAAAAATAGTTTCATTAAATTATTATCCACAGATTTCAAAAAAACCACCCAAGAGTGGGAGTGATATAAAAATGCCGCCATTAAACCACGGCGCCAGTCGATAAAGTGTATGTAAAATGTATAAGTAGAAGTAGATTCAAATGTAAACGTTCTTGTATTTTTACGTCTAATCAAAGGTATAACATAATGTAACGGGCCTCTGGCTGCAAATGCTTAGAACCAATGTTATGGGGGAGGGGGTAGGGTGAGATTACTACTATTTTGACCGCAGCTGTATGTTTTTATGTTTTTTGACTATGTTTTCAAGAATTTGTTTCTCCCTCAAAAAAAATTATAAAATTATTCTGAGTATGGGGTTTGAAAGATAAAGAGTGTCACATTTAAAAACTTTAACAACAAAACAAACCATGAATCCGATTGCCTGTGATACCTCAGGAAAGTTGGCCAGTTTCAGCACTTCTCGAACTTTGAGGTCCATGTGCTAAGAATCCTTGGGAAATCGTAACGAATTCAACAATATAACATCTATCGAGGTAAATTTAAAGAGCATTAATTTTGTTGCACAGTGTAGTTAATTTAATATTCATAGAATAATAATAACATCATAATTTCAAATACAATCATTATACCCTTGCAGAGGGTATTGAAAAATCGGTTGACTATATCATATAGCTGCCATAGGAACGGTCGAAAAATTAGATGAAAATTAATAGGAAAAAAATTATATCTTTTCTGACTCATATTACATTCTCTTTAACATTTTAAAAATTCGTATAAAATTTAAAAAAATTCGGACGGCTATATTATATAGCTGCCATAGGAAGGATCAAAAATTAATGCCAAAATAATACGAAAACAGCTAAAATTAGGTTTGTTGTAACATATTCGCAAGTTAATTTAAATTTCATGTTTTTGTAAATGAATAGGAATGATCTGCAAGGGTATATATGCTTCGGCTGGCCGAAGCTAGCTTCCTTTCTTGTTATACCCGTTACTCGTAGAGTAAAAGGGTATATTGTATTCGTGCAAAAGTATGTAACAGGGAGAAGGATGCTTTTCCGACCCTATAAAGTATATATATTCTTGATCAGGATCACTAGCCGAGTCGAACTAGCCATGTCCGTCTGTCCGTCTGTCCGTCTGTCCGTCCGTATGAACGCTGAGATCTCGGAAACTATAAAAGCTAGAGGATTGGCATTTTGCATGCATATTCTTGGAGTTCCTACGCAGCGCAAGTTTATTTCAAAATGGTGCCACGCCCCCTCTAACGCCCTCAATCGCCCTACACCATTTTTTTAAAGGTGTCTGGCGCCCACACCATTAAAGATTTTGGAAAACTAAAAATGCAGTTTTATTGTGACTATCAATACCTATCGAAATGTAGAAGAAATTTTTCAAATCGGACCATTCGTTAAAAAGTTATGCCCGATCAAAGATTTTATATATCTATCTCCCTCGCACTCCCTTAGCTGAGTAACGGGTATCTGATAGTCGGGACACCCGACTATAGCGTTCTCTCTAGTTTTTGACTATGTTTTCAAAAATTTGTTTCTCCCTCAAAAAAAATCCTAAAATTATTCTGAGTATGGGGTTCGAAGGATAAAGAGTGTCACTTTTAACAACAAAACAAACCATGAATCCGATTGCCTGTGATACCTCAGGAAAGTTGGCCAATTTCAGCATTTTTCGAACTTTGAGGTCCTTGTGCTAAGAATCCTTGCGTCGGGGAATTTTTTGTAAGACGCAGTTTAACTTGGGAAATCGTAACGAATTCAACAATATAGAATCCATCGAGGTAAATTTAAAGCATTAATTTTGTTGCACATTGTAGTTAATTTAATATTCATAGAATAATAATAAAATCACAATTTCAAATACAATCTCTTTTTTATTTTCTGTGTTAAAGTATTCATAGCAAAAAGTAAAAAAATCAATAATAAAAATGTATAACAAAGTATCATTTAAAAAAATATGAATGGTGTGGTATAATCTATATTAAATTACATATATCCAAATTACTTATCTTTTAAAATAATAAAATTCTGAAAATAAGAAAATTTGTGTATAATTAGGTTTTGGAATAGAATAGAATTGAGCAAACTAGCGTTTTTCATTTAATTATTTTCATTATATAAAAGTTAAAGTTCAACAAAGAAAAGTAGTTTCAGGTTTTTTACAGCATTGTGGTTTTATTTCCTTAAGTCGGATGTCAGAGTTTATTTGGGTTCATAGTTCTAGTTTGGCGGAATGCATTTTGCTTCACAGCTTCGCAATGTGCAGTACCGGTTTTTGTTGCCGTAGCACCCTTTGTAACTCATCTTGAGGCATTGTCTAGTTCTCTCGTTGTAGTACCACATGTTGTTATTTGGCTGTGGAGTACAAGGTGCTCCTCTGGGGGCTCGAGATGCTGATCCTTCGTCCTTGCCGCCGCGGCAGTTTGGGTCGCCTATTTTATATTGAATTTATTACTTTACGAAACTATTGTTTATGTTTTTGAGATTAAACTTACTAACACGTCCTTGGCAATTCTGGCCTGCGATAAGACCCATATAGACAACCAAGCTGGCCAAGATCAAAAGGAATTTCATTTTTGATAGTTTATTTTCGACTGATCGATTGGAACTGATTACTCGAACAATTGTTTAAGGCTTAAATTGAAAAAAATTCGGCCTTATTACCAAGCTCAATTCAATAACGTACTTCGTTGAAACAAAGCCATTTATTAAAAACAAAACCCCGATATCGTTCCATATTTTTGCACACAGTTCTTTTCTATTGTTTCCGAGCTATTCAGTCAACTTTATTCAATTCCATATAAATTATTATTGTACTCTTTCAAAATATAATTTTTTCTAAAGAAAATATCAGTTTAAGTAAAAATTTAAGTAAAGGCTGAACAAATAAATAAAACAGAGAGTATTAAACAGTGCATATCAATAGATCACAAAAAAGCATTTCACGAAAAATAATTATTTTATTGAATTTATGTTTTTGTGAGTGTAGTTTGCATAGAAACGGGGAAACGGACGGACATGGTTAGATTGACTCGCCTATTAATGCTAATCAAGAATATATTTAGTTTATGGGGTCGGTCGGAAACGTGTCTTTCACTGCGTTGCAAAATTATGACTGAACTCATTATACCCTCTGCAAGGGTATATGCATTATCAGTGGTGCCACAGAAACAGCTGAAACAGTTAAGCATTAAACGTTAAGTATCTATTTTAACTACAAGGGTATGTATACTTCGGCTTGCCGATGGTAACTTTCTTTCTTAATTATTAATTACTTTGGTATGCCTTTAAGCTCACCATAAACGCGGCTGAGAGTGGGGCATTAAGACATCCATACAATTTTCCTGCTGAAAATTTTGTATTTACCCTATTCACGATAAAAAAGTATTGCATGCTGCGGATAATCCTTTGTAGTTTAATTTAGATTAAGGCAAAATATGTTTCGATTATGAACCTACGAATTGACTTGCGTTAGTTTCATCGCTGATTAATTTAAAATTAATTCAATATTAATTAATGCAATATATTTTACCCTTGCAGGGGTATTATAATTTCAGTCAGATGTTTGCAACGCAGTGAAGGAGACGTTTCCGACCACATAATGTATTCTTGATCAGCACAAATAGCCGAGTCCATCTAGCCATGTCCGTCTGTCCGTTTCTATGCGAACTAGTCTCTCAGTTTTAAAGCTATCGCGATTAAACTTTTTCAAAACTCTTATTTCTATTGCAGGTAGTACATATGTCGGATCGAGCCGGATCGGATCACTATACCTTATGGCTCCCATAGGAATAATGTCAAAAAATATATAAAAATACATTGTAACTTTTTAGGAAGTAGGCGTTTTAGTTTTTGACAATTTAATATCAACATTTTTAATAGGCAATAATATATTTGGAATCCCGAGAACAGCACCGATTGAGTGAGGACTAAACTTTGGGTACATATTATAACTACCAGCTGGCAGTTATACCCTAGGGTATATAAACGTCGGCTTGCCAAAGTTAACTTCCTTTCTTGTTTAAATATTTGTTTAATCAAGTTTATTAAATTGACCAAATTTAAAGTGGGGATATCAAAATGTACTTTTTGTTATGGAATTCAGCGCCTGCACTTTTCAATACAATCTGACGAGCTGCAGTAGCGATTGTTATTGCCTCCACAGCCGCGATACCTCATCTTATCGCACTTCCTAGTCCTGGAATTATAGAACCACATTTCGTTTTGGGAAGCAGCGCCGCAAAGACGTCCATTGCTGTTTCCTTCATCCCTACCGCCAGTGCATACCTGAAAAACTGAAATTTTTTTGGTCAAGCCTTTTGTGTCTCGCACATTTTATCCTTTTGCCCTTACCAGGTCGTCCTTGACAAAAGCGCTGGGCATCGATACAGGCGATATACAGAGTGAGAAAAGCCAGGATCATAAGAAACTTCATTTTGAATATCTTAATGTTCGATTTCAACTGATTGATCGTTCGATTTGCAGAGCTTTTATAGGAATGTGTACAAAAATAACACCGAAATTCATGTTTCATTTCTCTAAAAACAATGCTTATTTTAACTTGTCCTAGATTTTAAACAATGCATATAAGGAAATTGTCATACTTTTTAGAACAATTGTGTGCTGGACGAACAAATCTTACCTGCGGCCTTGGGATTCTTGAATATTATTACTTTCTGTATAACACGGACAACAAAAATATTTTTAGATTTCAGAGTTTTGGATTTCGATTCCTTCTCATATTTTATACAAATGTGCCACGCCCACCCTAACGCCCACAAGCGCCCACTTATACAAAATTATTAAAATCGGACTATTCATTTAAATGTTAAGCGAAATCCTAGTTTCTTATCTCTTCTTCGCACTCCCTTCAGCTGAGTAACGGGTATCTGATAGTCGAGGCACTCGACTATATCGTTCTCTCTTGTTATACCCGTTACTCGTAGAGTAAAAGGGTATATTGTATTCGTGCAAAAGTATGTAACAGGGAGGAGGAAGCTTTTCCGACCCTATAAAGTATATATATTCTTGATCAGGATCACTAGCCGAGTCGAACTAGCCATGTCCGTCTGTCTGTCTGTCTGTCTGTCTTTCTGTATGAACGCTGAGATCTCGGAAACTACAAAAGCTAGAAAGTTGGGATTACCCACACATATTCTTGGGCTTCCTACGCAGCGCAAGTTTGTTTCAGACGGTGGCCACGCCCCCTCTAACGCCCACAATCGCCCTAAACCATTTTTTGAAAGGTGTCTGGCGCCCACACCTTTAAATATTTTGGAAATGCAGTTTTATTGTGATTATCAATATCTATCGAATTGTAGAAGAAATTTTTCAAATCGGACAATCCATTAAAAAGTTATGAGCAAAAAATGAAACAGCCACTAGATGGCGCTAGTAGCTTTGACGCGTGCATTTATTAATCTCTCTCCCACTCCATTTAGCTAAGTAACGGGTATCTAATAGTCGAAGTACTCGACTATAGCGTTCTCTCTTGTTTTGTAATTACATTTGTATTTAATTTCACTTAAAACAATCCTGCGACCCTGTGTGGCAAACATCAGTTATATCACATTTTATAAAAAACATATTCACACATAAATAAGCAAGAAAATTAAATAAATGGTTTCTAATTTTTTGATAATTTTTAAATTGGTTTTAACGGCCAAGTCGTGGAACACAAAGGATACGACATGCTAGAAGGGTGCAAAATCGATTGGTATTTCCTCCACATCCGTTATACGACATCCTTAGACATTGCCTGGCTTCCCTGCTATAGTACCACATTTCAGACGTGGCTCTTCTCGCACAACCCAGTCCAATCGCCAGCCCTTCATTTTTAATGCCACCACATGTCTGAAAGACTTAAAAAGGGTTTTAGCTTAGTGTGAATTGGCATTCAGTAAAAATGTTTCTCACTTACGAGGTCGCCCGCGGCAGAGAAATTGGCCCGTGGCAAAGGCCGCATATAAAGTTAAAAAGACAAGAACTAAATTCAGGCTCATCCTAATCATCTGTGTGATATTATTATGACTGAATTGAAAAGTTTATATAGGTTGCAAAGGTTATAAAAGCTCATTTAAAAAGCACAAAGTGCATTGGCACCAACCTTTTGCACTTATACCAACACATAATACAAATAAATTAGATGTCATTTAATTATTATAACATTAGTATACTGAAAGGCAGACTCGAAAAGCAAAAATACTTGTTTAGCCCTATATCTGGCAATCTAAAGATATTTTTGGAATCTCGCAATAAATACTCGACAATGAAAAATATTCTGAATTGTGTAAAATTATTCCTTTTATTCAGTTTAATGCACGTGTTTTTTCAATTCGATTCAGCAGCAGACATTCATATATACTAAAAATAGAGCGTAAAAAATTCAAGAATACGACAAAGTGACTTAACTAGGCTATAAAAAGACCCTGACATAAGAGTTAAGACCTTATTTCGGAATCACCATAGACTGAACGAAGTTTCCTGTTAAAATGCGGAATTCCACATTGATTCTTATTGCGGCCGTTATGGTCTTGTACCTTTGGGTGGATGTAAGTGGAGTGGTAAGGTGCAAGGGAAAACCTGGTAAGTAGAGTTATACACCCACATTTCGGACGATACCTTCATACTGAACTTTCATAGGAGCGCCTAAGTGCAGTGGAACACTCGATGGTGGTAATAATCGCAAACGAAAGTGCAAAAAATCAGCTAATAACAATATGTGGCATTATAACGCAGTGACTAAAAACTGCACCAAAATAAATTACCTCGGATGTGGCGGCAATGATAATCGTTGGTGCACAAAGTTATTATGTGAGGGCTGCCGACCAAGAGTATAGATATAAAATAATTATACCCCATTTAGAATTAAACAAAATGTAAATAAATTATTTTCTGGTTTATTTGATTGGTTTCCTTCTTCAAATATTGGTCGATTTCATCTTTTGAAAATGATAACCAGTTCATTTGAACAACGCTAACAAAAGCTAATAAGCTTGGAAATTGCATTACGTGTATGATTATTAACTAAGTTTAAGTACAACAATTCTTAGGGCTAAACTTCAACCAGTTCTGTACAGGCTTAAAATAAGTTACTACTTTTAAATAGTTTATTTTCGTGCGATTTTTCTCGATTATCTAGAAATTCTTTACAAAACATTGCTACAATTGTTTATTCGATTTGTTCACTTCGCTTCTGGTTTGCTATTGTCGCATTTGTTTGTTGTGCTATTGTATTCTTTATTCACCTTCTTTTTCAACGGAATGCGGGCGGTATTAAGTTAAGTATTAAGTATTTGATTTTCGTTGCACAGGTACGCAATGATATGTAAAGGCAGCTGTTTATCAATTTCATTCTTACTGATCTGAGGTAGGCATAAAACAATGTATAAAAAAAAAAATAATTAAAATAAAACACTTGCGTGGGGCAATTGAAACAGTCTAGATTCCACACAAAAGTACCATCCTAAACGGGCCATAAATTACCAAATAAATTACATAAACATTTACGATTATTTAGCCATATCTATGTAAACTATGCTATTTTATCAATATAATATATGTAAAAAAAACATAAAAACAGTCTTGTGGTTGCATTTGTGTTTAGTTTCTCGTTAAGCAGATTTCATTTCTTTGATTATGATTGCAGAATGCGAATGATAAAATAGGAGTATGTGGTGTGTGGCGTGCGAATGTGTGAATGTGAATACAAATACGAGTTGCAGTTCGAGTAGGACGATATACATAAATTCTGCTTAATTACTGGGTTACTATGCGCATGTCTTTTTCTTGGTGTGATCTAGGAATTGGAGCTATCTCTCCGCTTATGTGAGTGTGTGTGTGTGTTTTTGGGGTGGTGTTATGCAATATTTACAGAGCGGCCCCACCTACAAACTATATATACAGGCCACCTATTTACAGTACAGGGTGGGTCGAGTTCTATAGACCTCCGAAAGGCCAACAAATCCAAGGGGACACTGATTAACCCCAAGTTTACAGAGCAAAAGCCTAGGCTAACAGTATTTCTCCTATGATTTCAATGTCCTTTTAGGATCCTCCCCAAAATTTACAGGGTATTTGGTGAGCCTAGTTGGCCTGCTGCGTCAGCAGATTGACCAACTCGGTGCGCTCCATGTTGTTCAGCGTGTGCATATCGACTCCCAGAGCGGCCGCCACCGCCTCGATGTCCAAGCCGAAGGCGGTGAGGAGCTCCAGGAAGCGCATCTCCTCGCCGGTCATGGGATTCGTGAGCGTGGGACAGGAGTGGTTGCACTGCGGCCAACTGCAGCGCTCCAGGAGTCGCAGGCCGCACTTCTCGGGCACTCGAGGCACTCGCTGCCGCTTCTTGGACTTTGTGCCCGCGGAGGCGTTGTTCGAGGAGCGCGTCTTTAGGGGGGGTTCACCCGACTCTGGAATAACGCCTGCTGCTCCTGGCTGCTCCTGCTGTTCCCGCTCCTGCTGCTGAGCCTTTCGGCGCCTCTTTCGCTGCTCCTGCCTTTGTTCCGGTGTCAATTGCTGACGACGTCGCTGCTGCTTCTGCTGCTTCCGCTGATCATTGCCATTACTCGACTTGGGGCTATTGTTCTTCTTATTCCGATTACCCTGCGCCGCATTGGCCTTCTTGTGCTGCTGCTGCTGCTGTCGACGCCGCTGCTTTCGCCTCTGCCGCTGCTCCTGGCGCAAACGCTTCCGCTCCTCGCGCTCCTCCTTGCTCAAGTGATTGTGCTTCCGCTGCTGCTGCTTCTGCTGCTCCTGCTGCTGCCCACCGTTTTGGGCCACGTTGTTTTGCTTCTGGCGCTGCTGCCGCTGACGGTGCCGCTGGTGTCTTTGGTTGTTGGCATGCGGTAACTGGGAAACCGCCGTCGATGGCTCCGTTGAGCGTTTCAGCTTGTCATGGCGCTTGCGACGCGTCGAGTGCTCCCAACAGCGCAGCGCCGAGGGCAAGGATATGTCATCGATCTTGATATTGACCCAGTCCCTTTTCGACAGTACCGCATGGCCTATGCAACTGGGTGCAAATACTGCGGTCACATTGTCCAGAGACGACCGCAGGGCGCCACCCATCTCGTGGATATAGTTCCATTGCTGGGGCGTCACGGGTGCCCCAACATTATCCGCTCGCATCTGGGCTTCGTCGAAGAGCCATTGGAAGACGAAAAGGGGAGCTATTTTGGAGGGAAAAATACTTGTTAAATACAATCCAATAAACTCCTAATCTCAAGGTCTACTCACTTTTTAATGTGGGATATAGCCGGTAGCCGAAATAACACCGCCAGGGCTCCGTGGGATGAGCCTTGGTGCACTCCTCGGGCAGCAGGCCCTGCCACAGCTTCCAGCCCTGACGCACTGCCTCACTGGAGGCCACCGCCGCCGGCGTGTATGGCTCCCGGTCCAGGAACCAGCCAGAGTCGCTCACACCTCTCACCGTCACCTGCAGCTTCTTTTCGTTGACCAGGAAATCCCGAATGCGATCCAGATTAAGCATCACACCAAGACCACCGGCCGAGGAGCCGACCAGGAGCAGCTCGCCACCCGGCACACGACCCAAGCCCACGGGTATCAGTTCGGCGATCACCTGGCGCAGGATCAGAGCTCCCATGAAGCGCCACTTGTTCTCCCGATCGCTGGTATCCGGCTCCGTTCGCGTTCCCGACCACGAGTCACTGCTGCAGTACGGGATCAGCACGTGGTTGGCATTGTGCCAGTAGGGATTCTCCTCGGGATGGGGCGATAGGATGCCTCCGACTAAGGAAAAGACAAACACAATTATTAGAAATCGATTCTGGTTTGCTTTAAATACAAAAATGAGCTGTTCTACATTTTATCCTAATTTTTATAAAGTATCTTAGGTATTAGATATTTAATTTTTGTTGTATTAAAATATATTATTATTTAGTTCATTAAAAAATTTTTAAAAATGTTTATATTAACATCCTGTTGGTTTTAAAATGGTAAAATAATCATGAGATCTTAATAAATTTGTTATGATAAAAGGGATTGGAACCATACACATCTAAAAATCTTTTTATATAGTTTGTGAAAACGAAAGAAGTATCTTTCTTAAAAAAATAATATAAAATATCAAAGTTTTGTAAACGTTATGAAGCAATTAAAAATTAAGGCATTTTATAAGAATTTTTAAAGTAGCTTAGTGGTATCCTCACCATCTCTCGTTTCCGGCCACTGCGATGAGGTCATAAGGTGGCGCAGTCGCATCCACCGGGCGCGACAGGACCTCACATCGAAGCAGTGCCAGCCGCCCTCGAGGAAGACGATCCACTTCTTGGAGCTGGGCTGTTTCCTCAGGTAGTAGCCCGCGTGGGTTCCGTCGTTGCAGGTGATGCTCGAGTTGGCCAAGATGGCGCGCTTCAGGGAGCGACTTTGGTCCCCCGAGCCGCTTGCCGAGTGCATCACCATGTAGTTGCGCTGGATCATGTTCATGCTGGTCTCCCGCAGGGGATCCTTGTCCTGGAGACTGGCGGAGGCATCCAAGATGCTGCTGCTGCTGCGCACAGTTGGCAGCTGACTAAACGTGGCCAAGAGCAGTAGCGTTAGCAGTGGCGTTGCTATCTGGAAAGCAAAGAGAGTTGCTATAGATTGGATTCTCAATTGAATTACAATACAATTACAGAGATGCTGCTCTCCCTTTCGCTCTCTGTTTGGGCCAAAGAAACTCTCGATTCTCTCGTGACCAGTTGTGGTTGGTGTGTTTTTGGCGGAAAAACTCGCTTTGATCAAAATGCGAGCAAGAAGCTTTGCGATAAGATCAAAGAAATTTTTGCCGCCTGCCGTTTCGTTGTGTTACTTTGCCCCCCTCTCCCTCTTCCTTTCCCTTACCCTTTAGTTTTGTTTTTTTTTTACATAGAGAGAAACACAACAGAGACAGCCTCAAAGTATTTAGTCAAACATGGCAAGAAATTGTTGTTAATCATACGCCCCGTGGGCCAGTCCCACTGCCAGTCAAACAAATTTCAATTTCACATTGTCATGGCCGCTGACGCGTGGTAATCAGCAGTTCATGGCTTTGAACTTAAGGTCGCTTTGTTGTTGGTTTGTTTTTTTTTTCTTTTTTGATTTACACACATCATCACACACATCAATCAAATGAGCTATCTGGCGATTTGTTTTGTTGTTTCGCTGATTCTCAACTTGAGCTGTCTGCTTTTTTTGTTTAGCTATTTTCCAGCAATTTGTAAGTTAAGAAATGACAATAACAATAAGAAGAACAACAAGCAAAACAACAAAAAACATTTGCCGACAACATCGGCAACGATTTTAGTGTCTCAGTGTGTCAGTCTGTCAATTCTGTCTACGGTCTTGCCTCCGCATAAATAACCATTCAGAAATCGTAAAGAAATCTTCAATCAATGTTTATACAGGCCTTTGAAGTCCGCCGATTCCTGCCGCTGCCGCCGCCAGCGACGACAATTTGCAGACAGAAAAATGCAAATGACACAAACACGAAACGAAACGAAACGAAAACACTCTGGCAATTATATTGGCCAAAGGCCTACAAAGTATAATTTGGCCTGGCCAAGTTGAAATGTGTTCGAAGTGGTCTAACGGTAGCCAGCCAGCAGTCATTATACATATGCCCCGATATCGGTGGCTCAGCTATTTATAAACTCCCCAATCTGGTTCCCAGTTTCGTATGTGATATGCATTATGCAGGAAGACCTAATCTGAATTCAGATAAATTATGTTTAACAAAATCATTGACAAATATCTTAGTTGATAACCTTTTAATAATAGTGAATTGATTTTATTTGACAGTGTGCTTTATAAATTCGAATTAAGTTGTAGAGAAGCTTGATTTATGAAAGCCATACATTTATTTCGCATTCAATTAAAAATATATTTAATAAAACAATGTAATACAAGGGCAGTTCTGGTTAAGAATAAATTTTTTTGTTGCATTCTTTTTGAATACTCATTTTCCTTACATTTTTTATAAACAATAAAAACAATGGCAAAATGTGTATATATATATCTATAATTAATTTATAAGTATTTCCAAATAAAGATAGTAAATAAAATAAAAAATATTTTCCTTTACTATAATAACTAAATTTTTATTCGCAAGCAAATAAAGTTATACTAAAATATATTTAAATTCAAAAAGTTCCCTTTTGATTTTGCTTTCTTATGGACACACATCTTTCGCTCCATTCT
Organism: Drosophila pseudotakahashii; assembly: GCA_035046095.1. Lineage (NCBI taxonomy): Eukaryota > Metazoa > Arthropoda > Insecta > Diptera > Drosophilidae > Drosophila > Drosophila pseudotakahashii. The sequence continues at coordinate 346,034 of JAWNOE010000262.1, forward strand.
TCTAGTTCTCACCCCATCCCCCCTCATTTCAGACCGCTCTGCACGTCTCTTACAACAGGTTTAGGTATTTTAGACGCTCGTTGTCTGATGTTTGCCGCCAAAAAAAAATTAGATGAGTATTTTCCATTGTTGATTAGTTCAACTGCGCCAACGACTCAACTGCGACCACAAAATGAAACTCCCAAAAAAAGTAAAATAAATACAAATAAAAAGATTTCACGTGTGCGTGCGCGGATTTACGTTTGAGCAAACACCGAATACATATACAGATACAGATACAGATACACATACACCGAGAGATACGGGTGAGCGTACGTTGCACTTGTTGTTTACCTGTTGGGAAAAAATAAAACAAAAAAAAAACGGCAGCGCCGACGAACAAAAAACAAAAACAGAGGCGGCGTGGCCAAAGGAAAAATGTTCACAAGCGCCGCTTAATTACCCTATATAGAGTCTTAAGTTGCGCTATTAATTGCGGGCAGTGCTTATTAATATTTTGCCTTATTTTCTTTTTTTCCTACTCACTCCCCTCCCAAAGTGGCGATGCCGACAAAGGAGCGCTATTCTGCTCGATCCGATTCGATTCGAATCGAATCGAATGTCTGGGGGCTGGCTGGCAGCCAACTACTTGTCGCGCCGATTATATTGTCAGTTTTTATTAATTGCTGCAAATACTCGGTCGCGTTTGCGACGCGATGGCGCTAAGCGTTCTTTTTTTTTAACTTTTTTTATTTATAAAAAAAATTGAGTATACGCCCCGTTGTGACTGGAATTGATTTGATTCCATTTGATTCGATTGCGGTGGCAATTGAGTGCAACTGTGCGCCCCTTTTAGTGTTTATAATCAAATTGCAATTTGCATTAGTTTAGGGATTGCAAGTTGTACCATTTTCTGAAAGTTGATTTAGTTTAGATCTCTCTTTAGCTTGAAGATTTTTTTAAACTAATTTTTATAAAATGTGGGAAGAAAGACTGCATGAATATTTTCAGCAATAAACTTTAAAGTGTATTGTGAATAAAAAATAAAGAAAATAATCTGGAATATAAGTTCAAATCGTTTTCCGGAAATCGAGCATCAATAAATCTTTCCTAAATTTGAATTGGAAATATTTATTTCAAATATAGTTGTATAAACGTTCTAAGCGGTTCGACCTAGCGAAGTTGTACTGTATGTAGAATTAACTAAGCACAATCCATAACGACCTTGTCCAAATCAAAGGGAGGCCGTCGACGCATGGATCTTAAAAGTGGAGGAAGCTTCACTTCAATGCTGTTGTTGTTCTTGGCGCACTTGCAGCAGCAACAACAACAACACCCAGCCGTAATAACAACAACTACAAACTACAAACGGACGAGCGCTTTTTCAGTCACTCGCAGCTTATCGCAATACGCTTAAATAAACAGCGGGGTCTGGGGCATAAATAAACTTCCGTTGCCGTTCTCATGGCACTTGTTGTTGTTGTTGTTGTTTTAGCCTTTGTAATTGTTGTTGTTGTTGTTCCTGCTGCCAGTTTGTTTGATTTGCGTTTCTCCGTCTCTTTCACCGTATCTCTGTCTCTGTCCCGGTTTCTCTGTTGTTTGCCGGCTTCAATGGCTTCAGTTTGCGCGCGTAACCAAAATCGTTATGAAAGAGAGCGCGCTCTTAGCAAATAATACAAAAAAAAACAGTTTAAAGAAAATATCAATATATGTACATTGTACACTGTACAGACATACATCAAGAAATTTACACGATTGTATTAACACATCCAGGAAAATAAGTAGGAGCAATGTTTATCGGAATCAAAAAACTTAGCAGCAAATTAACCGTCACTTAATTCAACAAAAAATATATAAATAGTAAATTTGATTACATTAAAAAATATATATTTTCAACGTTTCTAAGTAAGAAACTTTATTAACATAATACATTAAATTGTACATAATAATTTAATTTACACGTTTGTTCATATTTAGGAGCTTTTATATCTATTTTTAGAAAGTTAAATGCTAAGAAAAAATTCTTGAGGAGGACTAATAATCCTATGCTTAAATCACATGGCTTACAAATTTTAGAGGACCCTGTCATAAATAATTTCCCATTATAATTTTCTGACTTTCCCACTCTTTCCTACCTAATTCGGGACATCTGGCTAAGATGGATTTGTTCACCGGGTCTGACCTGAATTGCGCTTTTATTTCTTCATAGGCAGGCCTGCCTGTGGCAAAGTTTTAGAATACTTAAAGCCATGGCCTAGGCGCGCATAATTGCAGTTCCCGAAAAGAAAACCTGAACGATCCGCCTTTTGGTTTCTGTTTTCTGCCTGCCGGGCATAAAAATACACCTGTTTGCGGCAATTTAATACTTTTTATGGCAGGGTTTTGCTGTTGCTGTTGCCTTGCTGCTGATGTTGCTGCTGCGTTGCTACTGCATTGCTGGCATGGCAAAAGGCGCAGGTAATTCGGAAGCAGCCTCAAATGAAGCCGCAGGCCAGCGGGAATGGGAATTGGAATGGGAATGGGAATGAAGCGGTAGAGCGGCAACAACAAAAGCGAAGCCGCCGAAACGTGTAGCCAGTGCCAACAGCAGCGTTATTAGACCGGCCAGATCAGAGTTTCTGAGTATCTGTGTCTCTGCCGTATTTGTATCTGTATCTGTTACCTGTGGATGTGGATGTGGCTGTATCTGTATCTGTAGATGTGCGCACGTCTGCCGCTGCGGCTGCTGCCCGCTGATCGCTTTTTACTCCGAGCGCGCTAAACCCGTGCCGTTTTCGGCTTTGTACTTTGCCGCCCATGGACTCGTGTATGTTTGCGGCATGTTGCAAAGCAGATCGAAGCTGGCCAGCAAGACACCGAGAAAAATCGGATCCTCTTCACCTTGATCATGAGACTACGAATCTGGTAAACATATTGAATATCCCTATTCGACTTGGACTAAAAAAGAAATGGCCCTATTTTCATCTTTTTTATGGTTCTTATATTTATATGCATTTCAAAATATGTTTGATAATAAAAATATTGATAAAATATGGAAGAGCTTCGTAAAATCAAATTACTTCTACGTTTATAAAGTATTTTCCATTTTATCTTTATTAAAGGGAATTTTAAAAGAGGAATACCTTAACCAGATTGTAATAATACTATATCTCTCCATTAAGTTAGTCTTGAAAGACTAAGAAAATTATTCTCCGTGCTGTTCGGGCCAACTACAAAAAGCCGGGGCATCGTCGTCGTCGTCGCACTCATTGATCTTAACTTTGAAAACAGTAGCTACTACGACCGAGGAGTGGAGTGGATGTGGCTGTGGATGTGGCTGGGGATACGGGGTCTCGACTTCGAGCGAAGTGGGGCGCACGAAGGCGGCCTGCACTTTGTTGTTGCTGCTGCTGCTGATGAGGGTTTTTGGTTAGCTACACTTAAAGTCCCATTCCCCGCTCATTTCTGTCGGCCTTTTTGTTTTCTTCCCATTTCAGAGCCCCCAGATCCCCCCGATCCCCTTCGCCCCGCTGCTTATTTTTTCTTCTGCTGTTTTTGTTTTCCGCCTTTTCTGTGGCTTTTTGCGCACGCAGGCAAATTTAATCTCGTTTTTTATGCCCTTGCAAAGGATTTTCAAATTGATTTCACCCGACTATGCTAATGTCGTAAATAAAGCTGTAGAGGGTTTTCGATTTCGGTTTCGGCTTCGGTTTTTTGGGGTTCTCGGCCGAGTTCTCACAACTTGGCCAGCGGCTTAAGTCGGAAGCTATTAATTTTAATTGACGTGCTACTGTATTTTTTGGTTTTCTGCCTAAGCGGCAACTTTTGATATCCCCCCTTCGATTATGTTCGTATTTTTTTGATCTTTGTATAATATTTCGCCGATGCCGCAGCATCTTCATAATTCATCTCTGAGCTACCGTATTTCGGTGTTCGACTTTCGCGTTGAAAACTCACCTGCTGGGGCTTAATCCATTTATTTGTAGCTTCTCCGGCTTTGGCTGCCATTTTAGCGATTTGTTCGGCTGCCATTTTCGATTCGATTACACATAGGATATAGGTATGGATTAAATATAGATTTTCTGCTGTTTCTTTTGTTGTTGTTGTTGTTGTTCAGCACAGTTCTGAGCACTTTTTGGGGCGCTGCATTGTATGCGATCGGTATTGACTTTTGGTTTTGGCACTTATCAACTTGCTGTGATTTGAATTCGTTTTTCAATCAATTTGGCTTTTGTCGTTTAACTGTTAAATAATGTATTTGATTCGATTTCGATTTGTGTTTGATGTTTTTTTTTGTTGTTGTTCCTGGTGAGATAGCACTGCGATGTCTCGTTATCTGCGGCACGGCACACGCGTTCAAAACGTCCGCTCACGTCGAATGCTCGCCACGGAATGAAATTTTACCTTGCGCCGTGGATTCGGATGTGGATGTGGATGCCGAAGTTGCTGCTGCCGCCGCAGTCGCAGTCGCTGCCTCGGCCGACGTCGCCGCTCTCTCACGTGTTGCCGCTCGCTCTCGGGTCTCTTTCGCTCTTTTCCGCTTCCACTCGACGGCATTTGTCCGCCTGCGTTTTTGTTTAGAATACGCAAAATAATAACAAAACTAATAATAAACTGCAGGGCAATGCAGTTTGAGAGAATCGCGGAACAGCGACGTCGACTGCGGCAGCAGCAGCAGAAGCAGCAGCAGCAGCTACTTGTTAATAACCGTATTAAGGTTCCCTTTGATCTGCTTAATCGAAAGCCGAAATGGAATTCGCTTCTGGTCTTCCCGCTCGAGTTCGAGTTCGTTGCCTAAGTCTTTTGTTTTCTGCATTCGCCTTTTCCGTTCGTTTAATGCTAATTTAGTGTAATTGCAATTATAATGCAAGCTCTCATAATTCGCTCATCGCACATACATACGCATATATATTTTTATTGTTTTCGGTTTTTGTTTTTCTTTATTCGGCTGGCTCATTTTGTGTTTTATGGCAGATATGTCGGCATTTCGTGGAAACGGAGCAATTTTGATATGGCCCTGGACATTCGGCTGCTCGGATGCGGCTTAAAGACATAAAATCTCAATAAAGTAGCCAGCGACTTTTATCTAATTGTAAATCTAAAGGCAAATCCCCCGCCGGATTTTGCAGACCCTCGCCACGCTTTTCTATATATGCGTATGCAAAACTCAATTAATGACAGATCATTAAAAATTCTTCTTTTTCGGGGCCTTTTGATTTTCGCCGTTTTGGCCCCGAAATCGAAATACTTTTACGATTTTTCCCCCCACCACGACACCCCGGACCAGCTATAAAATTGATTCGCTTTTGCAAAAATTTTATCACTGACCAAATTGATTTTAGCTGTTCGCCGCCACAGCGCTGCTCCAATAGAAATTGTAGGCCTGAAGAAAGAAGGCAAAGAGCAAAAAAAAAAAAAAATGAGAAAAACAGCGTCTGAAAAAATGATGTCCAACTGGCGGCGACGGCGGCGGTAAACTTAAAAGTGGCAAATAGAAAGGAGCCGACTTGGCCGACCAGTCCGATTCAGTGCAATATTTATGCATTAAGTACACGCAATTATTATGCGACAACGTCGGCGGCGGCGGCAGCATCTCAGGAGATTATTGATGCTCGCATTGCTCATACGCAGCGTGGCCACTATCCACTAGCCACAATCCACAATCCACCAGGCGCTTGTGCCGTTCGGGCAATTAAAACGCCGCCAGCACGCGATGAATGCCATAAACATTTGACGCGCAATCAGCGGTTGCAACTCCTTCGGCCGTTCAGCGGCAATTACAGCAGCACAAATTCAAAGACACTCCACGTTGATAATGCCATCGGGAAGATCATCTGGCTGTGATGAGTGCTACTTTTACTGCACCGTGAAATATTAACTTCGATCCGTTGAACTTTTCGTGTAAAAATTATTTGATTCTGTCTTTGAAAATTATTAATTCGATCAAACAGTGTTTGTGATTTTGACTCTTGTAATATTAATAGAGCAATTTATTAAACTAAAATTTGACTAGCTAGTTATCTTTGTTCTAAAATATAAAGTGTTCAAAGTGTGGGACATATTAAAGTGAATTATTTATTCTGAATTTATTATCCTACCACTAGGACAAATATTCTACTATGAAAAACTGGTATTAAATAATTCGATTGATTGAAACCTAAAATCATATGTAAGCTACAGTAATTGAATTAATTGGACAAATGTAAAATAAAAAATAAAAAAAGGGAACCACTAATTTAATAGAGTTATTAAGCACAAAAACAATTAAAATAGTTTTACAAGTTGGCTTGATATTTTATTTTTTATTACAATTTTCAAGTCTGTATATCAGGATCTAAAATTACTGTTACTTGCGATGCTTAACTTAAAATGTTAATTTAAGTTATCGGGCGAATTAATGGCAAAACCCAGGTAAATTGAAATAAAAAACCATTCATTTATAAGAAACGCTTTGTAAAACACAAATTGTGGTTTATTCACTTACATTGAAATTGTTTTTCAAATGGAATCGTGATTTTTTTGCGGTGTGGGGCCAGGAAAACAGATCACGGGCGGACGGACATGGACATTCATTTCGCTTAAGCGCACTAACCGGGTAAACTGGTCGGTGTCTTTGATCCTGGCATTCTATTGTTCCGTTTCAAAGGCCACTATTATGTAAACAATCGGCGGCTTTGATCTTGGCCGCATCAAAGTGTTGCCGCCGCGTTTCATCTTTTGCCGCATGCAGCAAATAGCAAGCAGCAAGCAGCAAGCGGCAAGCAGCAGCGCCAGCTGATGCGATGCCCCAGCCAAAGAAGATGATGTTGATGATGATGATGATGACGATGAGGATGGCGAGGACGAGGACGAGGACGGCGAAGAAGCAACTGCCACTGCGTAGTTAAAGCTGCTACATCGCTACCACTGAGCTATATAATTTCGCATAGGCCGATCTGATCACCCCGAGCACCTGGAAAACGGAGCCTCAGACCCAGTCGCTCAGCCTCATAACTTTGGGCATAATCTTCAAAGCGCCGACATCGCTTGACATCAATCGAGTCGGCCATTCGGCCGCTCTAATCCCAACAGATGGGCTCCCGGATCGCTGGTCGCCGATAAGCAATTAAAATTTCATTTAATGCACAACTTTATTATCGTTTTTGGCCCAGTCACGGTCACGTCCTTTGATCCTTTCCTTGCCTTTCCATTCCAGATTCCAGGATCCGCCGCGCAACTGTTCCCGTTTTTGCGAAAAGCAAAGCGGCATCGCCGCACTGTGGGAAACGCAACAGGTGCGCCGAGGATCCAGCATCCCATCTCAAGTCTGCAGCTGAATTACTCATCGGCCAGCGATCATAATTGCATTGCTCTCGATTGATGGAGGTCAGTGATGTGAGATGTTCACCAGGAGTTCAAGGAAATTTAAACGAATTTTATTATCTGATTTTCTAGAATATTGGTTTCAAATTTATTTTAATGGCAAAACTTTAAATTTTATTGGTTTTTAAAAAAGAGAAGTTAAACTATTTGTTTAATGATTGAGAAAAGATACAGTTTTAATAAGATCGCTGAAAGTGAAAGGATAGAAACTGAGGCTTAAGGAGATGCAAATTTAAGTGGTACAATAAACATTGAATAAAAATTGTAAAACTAATTGATATATAAATATGAAATTGGGGTCCTAATTATTACTTTTATAAAGCTAAACGTAACATAAAATGGAATTTAAAGCAAATGATAGTTGTATAATAAAAAATGTGTGCTTTCTTTAACACAATATGTATATTCATAATATAATAACTAGTAAATAACTAATAGCTAAGAAGAAATCTTTAAAAAGTAGAACATAAAAATATGTAGAATTTTTTGTTATAATTTGATTGTGAATTGTTATTAAACAAACTTAAGATTTTTGTAATATCTGACAGCAGCAGTCAAGTGCTCAACTCTATGTGACTCCCAAAGGCCGCCAGAGATGGCTGAAATGGTTTTTACACTTGGCCAAGGGGCAACAACTTTCTGGTGGCACTCTCTCGGATCGCACGCTCCAATGTTCCAATGCTGCTGCGGTCCACTTGGCGGCAAATTGCTGTTGCATGGCGTTGATGTTGCTGTTGTTGGCCGGCAACAACGAAGACGTAGACAAAGTCGGCGAAACAACAAAGCGAAAATCTCTGCATTGGGGCACACGCCATTCCGAACATCAAAGCGTACCGCCAGCACAGATTTTCTGAGGTTACCATCGCCACCGTTGGGGCAGCAGCAACATCGGCAGCGGCAGCGGCAGCAGCAGCAACATCAACAAGAGCAACATCAGCAACGCATGCGCAGAACTCTGCTCATTTGTGTTTTGAGGCGCATTTTGCGACGCGCGTGTTAAGTGGACTGTGAATATGAAAGGAAAGTTCCCAAAGAAGCCAAATAAAAAAAAACTGAAGAACAATATGTCACGAATGTAAGATACCCACTATTCACTCACTTCTTAGAAATTAAGGTTTATCCTGTATAAATAATTCTATGTTAGTTGGGTTTATATTCTCTTAACTGTTGGAAAACAGGATAGTAATGACGTATTATATAGATGCCTTCCTTAAGCACACTTAAAATTTAATATACTTAATTTTAAAACTCGGAAAAACTCCCTTCCGTTCCGTTTCTTCTAAATACAACATACCCTTCCACTCGACCAGTAACAGGTATGTGAAATTTCTTGCCGCCAAATAAATGCAAGTCCAGTTCCTGGACCTCCTTTCCCCCTCCTCCTGCTCCTTTTCCAGCATCCCCTCCGTTCTTAATCAAGAAACGCATCGGCGGCGTATCACGGTAGCACTTTAAACGTAAATTGCTTTTAACATGGTTATTACAATCTTAACGTTTGTCTGGGCCACGAAGCACTTGAGGCAGCGGCAACCTGTTGTTGACGTTGTTAGTGCTGCTGCCGCTGCCGCTGCTGTTGGTTGGCATAAAGGCAACAACAGCAATAGAATTCCGGCTAAGATCGGTTGATCTTTGTTTGTGTCGCTGGACCTGGGATTGGGATTGGGATTGCGATTGGGAACTCGAACTGAAACTGGGTCTGGATTATTCTTTCGGTAGATTCTTGTAATTATGATTGTGCGATTATGATTGGATTGAATTAGTTGTCGGTGGATTTTGCTTTAATCGAAATTGTTTTCTTCTTATATCCACCGCTCGCTTACTGTTTCTGTTCCATTCATTGCTAATTAGTTGAGCGCACGGCAAGATCAAAAGCACCAGAGAATCGTACACAGGAAAAAGTTTATTATTTAAGATTAAAAAAATATAAAATATACTCAAATATAACAAAGAATTTGTACACCAGTTTTCTGTTTATTGCAGTTTAAGATAAAATCAGAATAGAATGCCTACAATTAAAAAAAATCACGACGCGTTCAAATCGATATGCGCATGGTAAATTTCTGGCATATCGTTTTTACCGTGCTTTTACTGACTTTGAAAAAGAGAGGTAGAAGCAATGTGACAACTTAAATTACGTGAGTGGGAGCGAGATATACAAACTCTCTCAATTTGCAATAGAGCGAGATAGCGCTTAAAGTTACATCAAGTCAAAATTGATACCAACGTAAAATCGAGCATCGTTTTATATCAAGTTTTTTTGGGTTTAATTAAAATAACTTATCCATCCACCTTCCATTAAAATATTGTATTAAATAAGATACAAAATGTTGCGTTAAAAAAGTATGCTACAAAAAATTGGTTTTCATTATGAAAAACTCTGATTACAATTTCCATGCGATAATTTTTCTCTGTGTACTTCGGCGAGGCAGTTGAAATGAGAGAAGCAGCAAAAGCGGCAGGATTAAGTGCGGCGAGCGAGCCTTTTTGGGCGATAATCTTGCATTTTAAATATTTCGCAAGAAGCAACACGCAAATCCGCTGACTTGTCACACCTTCAACCGCAGGTACATGTACCTATAGGTGGGCAGCCAGGGAGGGACCTAAACGTAGCACCTTGTCAGGTGGTGCTGATGGCAATGGCGAGGCCGATCCCGAGATCCCGAGATGGTGATCAAAGCAACAGCCGCTGATTAAAGACAAAAAATGAAAACACGACACACATGGCAAAAGGGGGAATTTGTCGCCTTTTGTGTAGCTGCATTGCAGCGCCGTCAAACGAAAGTATTTAATTTCAGGTAAATTTGTAAGATAAATAATTGTCGCTTACCTGAAAGAAATACGACAACAACAGCGACGACGATGCGATGCGATGCGCTTCAAAGAACTTCATTGTGTTTTGCATATGTTGGCGGCGTGTGTGTTCGATCGCCTTCAGAACGGCAGAACTTTGGCCGAAAGGACCTTCAAAAGGTCCGCCGATGGTGTAGATTATGGGACAACGATGCCATTGTTGTAATGGGCCCGTCTTTTACCGCCTGCTGCGACCGGATCACAACAGCGGGACACGGACGATCAATAATGCCCGGGTCAGCTTCGGCTTCATCTTCAGAATCACCAGCAGCTCGGCTCGGTAGATCAACGGATCACTTTTGATGATTCGAACTTGGGATGAAAAAAACGGCAAAAGAACAACAAGATTCGAACTCAAATGGCTCTGAAATGTCAAAACACCCGCCACACACATCGAGCCATCATAACTCCGATTGAATCCTCAAGAATCTCACAGCTGGGGGCGATGATGACGAATCGGAAATGGAACTGGATGCGCCGATGCGTCGGCCATAATCAATAAGCCGAGAAATTTAGGACCACTTACAGGGCAGCACCGTGGGTTGGATGTGTTAGGAAAATCTAAAAAAATATTTAAAAGGTTTCTATACCAAAAAAAATGCGGATTTTAATATAACACTGTCCAAATAGCAGCAGCCGGTCTCTAATAAGATTTTGTTAACATGAAACCAGGGGTGGATTCATAATTTGGTTGAGGAGGGTTTTTAGAAAAGTTTTTGACAGTATATCTTTTTAATACATGGTTCTTTTTAGCGCTCCCAAGTTATAGGGTACAAATGTAAATTCTTCAATTATAATTTATTTATTTAAAATTTCTGAACAATTGACTTATAAATTAAAACAACTTAGCAAATAAACATGAAATTAAAGTAATATATAAAATTTAAATATATTAAATACATTTAAAATAATTAATTTTGTATAATATTCATATATCCATATATATACGACCATTTTATAAAAGTAATTAAGAATTGATTGGGAGACATGTAGAAATAATTTTTTCCATGAAAAACATTAAATATATGATAATCTGTCCCAAATTTATTATTACCATTTTTTTAACAACTATAAAATGTTTGTGTTTTAGAATCAGACATGATTTAATTGTGGAAAATATAGTATAATTATAAACATTAACGTTTTAAAACACCTAAATGTCCCCAGAAATAGCAACCATTGTGTGATAATACAAATGAAAGGACAGTCCAAATCCCACTGTGCACGGGTCAGGGCTCATGGCCCATGGTCTCCCACTGTGCACTCATCAAATTGTGCCAAGATTTACGAGGCCCTTGATTGAGTTTTCTTGTGCTTTGAATACGGCAAACTTCACACAGGACCACCGCACAGCGAACTGAGCGATGGGCGATGTGAGATGCGAGATGGAAGATGGGAGATTTGGGAAAACGGTTTCCTGGTAGTAGTTGCCCATTGTGATGTTCTGCTGCCCATGCAGCCACTGCCACAACTGCTTCTGATCACGATGCTTCGGACCTGGCCAGAATTTTAGCCGCGCCGCGCTCTCTGTTGTTTATAAGATGACAAATTGCGCTGATATCGCAACATGTTGATTGAGCGCACACGCGGCAACATTGTTAAGAGGAGTTGGGGATTTCGAAGGGGAGTGGGGAATCGGGAGGCTGGGGAGTTTGGGCAGATCGTTTTCCAGTTCGGGATCTCGGTGACTCGGTGCCTGGGGCCCAACGACCATCGTCCCGTTCTGTGCGCGTGCGCGTGCTCACTCGTTAAGCCATTTCGGGCCAAAGTCGGGCTCCAAGTATCTCAAGTCCCTGGCTGCAGCATGAAAACCCAGGGAAATAAAGAAATAAATAAAACCGGCAACGGCATAATACAGAATTCAACAACAACAAGTAAGGCACGGAAAAAAATGGAAATTATGAAAATATTTTCATAATTTTGTAAACTTTTGTAGTTTACTAAACATTAATAAACTTAGAAAATAATAAAGAATAAAATATAAAAATAATATGAATTACCAAAATGTTATGATTATTATGACATATTTTCCCCATGTTAGATCTTTCAGTTCTCGCCATATTTTTGACCAAATTGTTTTTTTTTTTTTTTTTAACGATCTTTTTCTGGTTTGGATTTTGTATTTATTTTATTATTTCTAATTCATGGTGCTATCCTACAATTTACGTAAGGGAAAACACTTAGCAGCCAGTTTGTAAAAAAAAAACAGAAAAAAACAAAAAAAAAGTTTTAATAAACACTTTTTTTAGCAATTGTTTTATCTTTTATTATTATAAATAATCTAATTTATCCTAATGATACAAATTCTTAATTATTATTAAATTGAAATTAGTATTATAAATAATTTAGGATGTTGTTTTGTGCCGTAGCACCTTTTTTTACCAGAAAATATATCAAATTGAGAACCGAAAGCAAAAATTTTACAATATTTTTTCTGTGCATTGTGAGAGGGAGAGCGATCTGGATAGGTGGAGAGAAAAAGCAGAAACACAAAGAAGACTCGAGATGCCGACAAAGTAATAAACCAATTAGGACATCAAAGTGTTCAACCGACAGCGGCAGAGGCAGCGGCAGCGACGCTGGCAGAGGGCAATCGCTGGAGATCACAGAGAAAATTTGCGCTGATCCGACTTTGATTCTAAGCTACTAAACGCAACCTACATATGTCGCCAGTTCGCCACGCCCCGCCCCGCCCCTCGAGACCAAGAACTCCTTTTCTATATCCGAAACCATCCTCTATTTCCACTTTCATATGCCGAAATAATCATTATGTAGTTGGAGAGGCAAACCACTTTGATCTCGCCAAAAGGATCAAATTCATCAGTCATCCTCTTGCTCTTAACATTTAAAAACCAAAAAAAATGTTTGTTTGTAAAGGATTTATCATCATCAGCCCTATAAAGAAATCTTTTAGAAGTAGCTAATTTTATGACATTGCTATCGATTAGTAATAGATTAGGTATACCTTTTAAATAAAATTTAATAATAATTTTGATCGTTAAGTTCGACAGTCATTATTCACTTTGTTAAAAAACTTTGTTTTAAAAATTGTCGAAAATGTTTTTAGGTAATATTAATAAGTTATTAATAACAGTGGCAGATCTATAATTTTGTTGTGAGGAGAGATATAAGAACAATTTTTTTGTTGCATACTTTCTGAATGCCAAAATTCCTCTCGTTTTTAAACCGAATGGGGGTGATATAACACCCATTTCAACCCGCGGATCCGCGCATGATAAATAAGTTTCAAAGTTGTTATTTGTCTAAAGTTTAGACTACAATAAAATTGTTCTACAATTTTTGGAATATGCTTTTTATACCCGTTACTCGTAGAGTAAAAGGGTATATTGTATTCTTGCAAAAGTATGTAACAGGGAGAAGGAAGCTTTTCCGACCCTAAAAAGTATATATATATTCTTGATTCTGTCCGTCCGTATGAACGCTGAGATCTCGGAAACTATAAAAGCTAGAGGATTGGCATTTTGCATGCATATTCTTGGAGTTCCTACGCAGCGCAAGTTTATTTCAAAATGGTGCCACGCCCCCCCTAACGCCCTCAATCGCCCTACACCATTTTTTGAAAGGTGTCTGGCGCCCACAACTTTAAAGATTTCGGAAAAGTAAAAATGCAGTTTTATTCTGTTTATCAATACCTATCGAATTGTAGAAGAAATTTTTCAAATCGGACAATCCATTAAAAAGTTATGAGCAAAAAATGAAACAGCCACTAGATGGCGCTAGTAGCTTTGACGCGTGCATATATTAATCTCTCTCCCACTCCCTTTAGCTGAGTAACGGGTATCTAATAGTCGAAGTACTCGACTATAGCGTTCTCTCTTGTTTTCATTTAAGCTTTGGCATACTTTAAAGTTTAAATCACCAATAACTCCATATTTTAGCACACCTCGACCAAATTAGCGAAATTTCGCGATTCAGCTAGATGGTCTGCTGGGGTCGTCATGCTGGCGCCTCCTCATCGAAGCTGCCACCCGCACATTATCGGCATTATGCAGATATCTCAATTCGTTATCATTTAAATCATCGGCACATGTGCGCCCACGCCAAACAGGAGCTGATCTCCGGCGGATCTGGCCAAAAGCGGCATTCATTAAGAATTTAAATCGCACATAATTAAGGCTCAATAAATAGCCGAGCCGGCTTCAATATGGGGCATATATTATATTAGCTGAGACCGATAAAAGGCGGAGACAACAAAAAAGCGAAGATAACAAACGATAAAGGCAACAACAAACGGCATAATTAAATCATAAGACGTTGAGCACATCATTAAAATCGTTTAAAATCGCTACTCGACTTGAAAACTGGCTGCGGAATTTTTTTTTTCTGCTTAAACAATATAAATAAACATTTATAAAATATATATTTATTTATGAGCATTTTTGTTTATTAATTCAAATGGGGGTCTGTGTGTCGCCGATTTGATTGGATCAGCGGCTTTGATGATTTTGGGCTAAAAAATCCACCCGCTCCACATCGCTGGAGAGGATTGAGAAGGGGTGGCAGGGAGGGAGGGAGGAGGGTGGGCCATGGAGTCTTCTTGCCACGGCACGTGGTAAACGAGATGCTTCAAAGGCGCCGGCCACGACCCACCTAAACTCTCGAATACGTAAAGCTGGCTTCAGACTGGCGGCATCTGTGCACAGATACATGTATCCAACATCCAACATCCAGCGGCGGCATCAATATATAATCAGGCCGCTCCGTCAGCCTGCGGAGGCGATGTCCATAAAACTGGTTGCAAACGCACATAAACCATTTAAGCCGAAAAGAAATCGGAGCGCTGGCAACTCTAACGAGATAAACAACTCGAACAGCGGAGGTACCCACTTTGAATGGTATTTTGTTTTTTGTTTTTTTTTTCTGAAATTTTTCGGAGCTCGTAGTTTTTTGTGTAAGAAATCGATTTGGCTCTTTTCGATATTTCACCTTTTCGAATCGCTTTTGAATTTCAAAGAGGCCGGCATTTCATTTCACAAAGTCAAAACAGTTAATTTATATCATGTCGCGACTACTGGTCTTACTGATTTTGCATTTTCGACAGAGCTCCGGCTACCGTCTTTCGAAATTGAAATATGAAAATGAAATCAATTTAAGGCCAGAAACCTGATTAGCGCCCCCACTGCAGGCATAGAAGATTGAAGCCGAGATTGGATGAGTCTTGGATTTGGAAAATCAAGAGATCGCAAATTAGTCACATTATAAATGTACATACAGATGTGTGCGGCCATAAATTTGCGTACATCTTTGAGGCATTCATTTACTGAATGAAGCTGAAATCGAAAATGAAATTTCACACAGAAAACAACTTTTGATAAGTCTTGATAAAAAAATTGGTGTTTATTGATATTCTTAATAATAAGGACCTAATTTAATTTTTACAAATATTGATACAATTTGTTCACAATTTGTTTTAAAATAATTAAGACTTTCATAAAAAAAAAAATAACAAGAAAGACTACCTCGACTATTAGATATCCTTTACTCAGCTAAAGGGAGTGCGTGGGTTGCAAGCAAGCATTTCGAATTTCATAAGTGTTAAGTTATACACACTCATTTAAATTGATTCGATACTAAAGTGTTATGGTGACTAGTTTATAACTTTCTAATTAGGCCATTAAATAGTATAGTTCTTAAGTTTTAGTTTATAAGATATATGTTTATATTGTCCTGTTTAAATATTACACTATTCCCCTTCTGCCCTTCTGTAAACAAAATAGTAAATGACCAGAAAAAATTTTTTTCTTCTGTGCGCATCGAACTGAAATGGTTGAGATGCGGGGGACGTCAATACCTGGCCTTGACGCTACGGTGCGACTGCGTAACTGAGTAGCCGCCACAGGACAGCCGCGCCGCTGACACCGTCACCATCACCATCGCCATCGCCTTCTCCATCTCCATCTACATCAGCAGGTGCACCGAGTCACCAGTCAGCCAGGCTCAAAAGGTGCCGCTGAGCCTGAGCTAATTTCAAATTACACACTTCATTCGCCCGGGGAACTGGGACAGCGACTGCGATTGGGAATGGGATTGGAATCGGTATTGGTATCGGGACATGGGGTTCAGTAAGCCGCTTTTGAAGCCAACCACAATTGACAAGCGTGCCCCGCACCGCACTATAGTACACCACCATCCACTATACTATATAACGCTCTGATCCTGAAGATCAAAGTCGCCGGCCGCCCGCACGCTCGTTCCTCCAAAACTCAATCCTCCGGTGGAAAAGGTCCGAGATGTAGTCACTTGCCTAACGGTCGATCGATGGGCTCGTAATGTGCGTGCAAGATGGATTTTCGGGCACCGTGGGTGTGGCTTATTTTAAAGCAATTAGGCCCATAGTGAAGCGTGTCTTCGTCTCTGATGTACGAGGACACTTTAGACTATTGTCCGCGCGCCGCTTTCATCTCGGCCGCTAACAGATCATTTGAGCCGGGCATTTCGAGCCATTAAATTGATTAGTCGCAGCCCCGCGGAGAAGATGGGAAATTACTCAAATCTGTGATTGATACTTTACGGTGGCGATTATACATGCTGTTAAGCAGCAAGGACTTGACAAATCGAAGCCGGCTATGATTTTAAGGATTACTTAGGGGAGGGTGGGACGAAATCGACAGAAATCTTTTCGGACGAAATTCTGATAGAATGTTCGTAAACATCAATAGAATTGGCTCTCGCTATATTTTATTTTAATTTCAATAGCTGCTGCGTCATTAACCTAATAATTTGGTTTTTTTTCATTTCTGAGCTGAGTGATATGGTATTTATTCCATATCTGCACACTAAAATCCATATGTAATTTCTAATATTTAATTGTTGAAGCTGCACCATCCTATGCACTTATAATAACCGAGATAAATTAATAAATTTTATGTTAGAAGCGTAAAGCACAGAAAAATACGGTAATAGTTATGGAAGAACTAATAGAAACCTCTTAACGTACAGTAAAATGGTATATTGTATTCGTGAAAAATTATGTATCAGGTAGAAGGAAGCGTTCTGACCCTATCACTGTAGACGGTATTCCACATAGTGACGAATCGCACCGGAAGAGTGCGCGAGGAGACTTCTAAGCATAGCCGCAGAATTGAAAATCTACTACGATAGTCTGATCGACAGGTATTAATATTCTCTTCAAATACTTAAACTTTTTAGATCTTGATTGGTTTAAGAGAAATTCAAGTGAAAGTAAAAAAAAAATTGGAAAATTAGTGTAAGGGACAACGAACCCAATATTGTCCCAATCGGACAATCCATTAAAAAGTACTGCATTTTTAAGATTTTTGGATAATTTAAAAAAAACAAAAAAGGAAGCTAGCTTCGGCCAGCCGAAGCTTATATACCCTTGCAGATCATTTCATCAACAAAGATATAATTTTTTCCTATTAATTTCCATTTAATAGTCATCCGATTTTTTAAAAATTTTATTTGAAATTCAGAAATATTCAAAAAATAGTACTCCCCAAAGTAAAAGGTAAAATTTCAAGCAAGAGAGAACGCTATAGGCGGGTGCCGAGTAACTACGAGCTACGAGTAACGGGTATAAAAACACCAAAGCTATATTGCTACCTGCAATAGACGGAAGACTTTTGGGTAAGTTTGAGCCCGATAGCTTTAAAACTGAGAGACTAGTTTTCGTAGAAACGGACAGACGGACGCACAGACGAACAGACGGACATGGTTAAATCGACTCGTCTAGTCATGGTGATCAAGAATATATATACTTTATGGGGTCGAAAACGTCTCCTTCACTGCGTTGCAAACTTCTGACTGAAATCATTATACCCTCTGCAAGGGTATAAAAATGACTGTTTGTCCGGATTTTTGTTTTGGGACCCTGAAATCATTTTTTCGTACTAAAGAACTTAAAATAAAAAACATTTGTTCTACCACTTTTGGAAAAACCCGCTAGTTTAGCGGGAAAATTTTTTTTAAAAAACTAGATTTAAAATGTCCCTTGCTTTAAACCACTAAGGGCCGTTTTCTCGTCCGCATGTTAAATTAAAATTATCCTTACTTTAAATTTATCATGCGGACGAGAAAACGGTTATATCTGGTTTGAAAGTTATTTTTTCATCCTGTTCATGATGTCTTATTTTTGGGCTAAGAACCCTTGTTTAACACTTTCTTAACTTTGTCTTTAAAACCATAAAATTGATTTATACCTTTGAATAATAGATTAGAAAGCCTTTGAGATTCCTCAAATTTTGAGGTATGGCACATATCTATAAAAATTCGCGTTCAAAAGTAATAGAGCAACAAAAATGACAAGTCGTTAATTGAATGCGCTCAAAACTATTCAATGAAATTGTCAAGAAAGTCATCCGAGATTTATTTTAAATAACGCAAAATAAATTCAGAGTTAACTTTGTTATGTGAAAGATCTATTTTAAAACTTCTGATATCAAACAAAAACACCTTTTAACGAGGTAGAAATCTAGTAACAATCACACATTCAACATACAAAATTTCTGATTTTATTTTTAATGCGAATATTTTTTATACTATTAATGGATAGTAAACCCTTTATACATTTTTTTTCATTCGGCACGGTTCCTTAAAATCTAACAGCTTTACTGGCATATTGCATTGCCGCGTGTCGAATGAGAACAATATAGAAAGTGTATTTATTTAAGAGATAGTAGTAACATTAAAAACAGTATTTTGGGAAATTAAACCGGTTATTTTACTTGTACTATTTTTAAATGTTTGGATTAAGAACCAAAGAGGTTTGTTTTGGCTCACCCTTAAATTTTTGTTGCTATTTCGACGCACGTTGTTCCACTGTGCTCAACAAAGTGACCACAGTCTAAAAAGTACTTTTGAGCATGGCAGGTGTTACGGTCCCACAACTAAACTATCGGATGGCATCTATCGCCTGTGCAAGTACGGTCACTCTGCTCGGTGGTTGTAAAATTGTAAAATTCCGTGGCTGTCTTCCGTGTCTCCGATTATAAACGCGAATTACTCAACAAAGTAGTGGAATTCACCGTGCGAAAAGCGTGTCCATCCGCCCAACGACCTTGCGGAGTGGCAAAATGTCTTGTGCGGCCACCCTTCCGACGGCCAAGGACTCGACAAACGCGGCGAATGCAAATGCCAGTGGAGCACCAACAAACAGCAATACCAACACCAACACACAGTCGACTGCTGTGGGTGTGGTAGTGAGCAGCAGTGCAACGGGTGGAGGGGGTGGCCCTATTCCGAATGGCACCACCTCGTCATCCTCCACCGCCCCAGGGGGCGTGGCAACGGGGGGCGCTAACTCTGCAGCCGCCCTCGTCCGAAGATTCTCCATGGAGGGCGTGGGTGCAAGGGTGATCCGCGGACCGGACTGGAAGTGGAACAAACAGGTGAGCGGCGGGGGTCATATCAAGTCGAGTCGCCTGGTTCTGGTGAAAAAATACTCTCCCCGTTCTCAATTGACCGATCAATTGCTTTAATTGCACACCGCCTCAACTCGATTCTCGACAAACTAGTCAAGTTTCTCTTTTCGCATTTTCACCAGAATTCCGATGGACACAGATGATCCTAGAAAGTGTGTACACAGTCCTCATTCGATACACTCAACAAAAAAAAAATATAATTCTAATTCTGACTATGAAATATATTCTCATTTAATATATTTTGAAATTAAGGATTTAAAATTAATATTCAATAGAGGTCCTAACTTTAAATAAAAATTTGCAAAAATTTTCAAATCATTCATTAAAAGCTTTTTAAAATGTCTAAAAGTTTTTGACTAATAATAAATCCGAAATATAAAATTAATAATCAATAGAGGTCCTACCTTTAAATAAAAAAATACAAAATTATTCAAATCAATCATTGATAGCTTTTAAAAATGGAAATGTCTAAAAAATTTTGCCTAATAATAAATCCTATCTATGTGAGTCATAAACCTCATGCAAGATTTGAAAGTGCTTTTGTCAAAATGCAGCACATCTACATAAATATAGATAGATAAAAACTAATTTAAGACTAAGTTATTTTTGCAGATTAAAAACTGATTCAACTGATTTAATGCCGAATTACTATCGTTAATAAGTGAATCACAATCTGTAATTTAATATTCGAGTCTATGATGTCTATTCATTGACATGATATGACTAATCATCATGCAGATACTTTTAAAATGACCTTGTACTATCTATTATTGTTTTTATAAAGATATAGCAATACAAAATTTAAATCTAGTGTAAGATATTTTAAAATCTTATGCCTTGCCTGCAACCGTAGAACGAATATGACCATCCTAAATAGCAAGTAGGTAGGGTACGCAAACCTTATTATTTTGTTTCGACTCACTGATCCCTTTGAGAGATAGCCAAACGAATTTGTAGCGATTGCCTACCTTAACACTTAGTTAGTTGCTATTATGCACTTCAGCTATAGCTTTCGGATCCTAATCAGCGTGGGTTTAAGCTCACTTACGCAATGAATAATCGGAAGATTGAGATTGAGATCACTAATAATACTTTTTACCCTTTTGATCCTTTACAGGATGGCGGCGAAGGACATGTGGGCACCGTTCGCAATTTCGAATCCGCCGAAGAAGTGGTGGTGGTCTGGGACAATGGCACCGCTGCCAATTATCGCTGCGCTGGAGCCTACGATCTACGCATCCTGGACAGTGCTCCCACTGGGGTGAAACACGAGGGCACCATGTGCGACACTTGTCGCCAACAACCGATCTTCGGCATCCGATGGAAGTGCGCCGAGTGCATCAACTACGATCTGTGCTCCATATGTTATCATGGAGATAAGCATCACCTGAGGCATCGCTTCTACAGGATCACCACACCAGGGGGCGAACGAACCATGCTGGAACCGCGTCGAAAGTCGAAGAAAGTGCTGGCCAGAGGCATTTTCCCGGGAGCTAGGGTGGTTCGTGGCGTCGACTGGCAGTGGGAGGACCAAGACGGCGGAGTTGGACGGCGTGGCAAGGTCAACGAGATCCAGGATTGGTCCTCGGCCTCGCCAAGATCCGCAGCTTATGTAATCTGGGACAATGGCTCCAAGAATCTTTACCGCGTGGGCTTCGAGGGAATGGCCGATCTGAAGGTCGTAAACGATGCCAAGGGCAGTAATGTGTACCGGGATCACCTGCCACTCCTGGGCGAAAATGGACCCGGAAAGGGACCACATGGCTTCCAAATCGGCGACAAGGTTACCGTGGATCTAGATCTGGAAATCGTGCAATCTCTGCAGCACGGACATGGCGGCTGGACCGATGGCATGTTCGAGTGCCTGAGCAATGCGGGAATGGTCGTGGGCATCGATGAGGATCACGATATTGTAGTGGCCTACAATTCGGGCAATCGCTGGACCTTCAATCCAGCTGTCCTCACTAAAGTATCTTCGCCCACAACAGCTCCGCCAGAGTTCCAGGTAGGCGACATTGTCAAGATCTGTTCGGATGTGGAGAGCATCAAGATCCTGCAGCGCGGACACGGCGAGTGGGCTGATGCCATGCAGCTGACACTGGGCAAGATTGGTCGCGTGCAGCAGGTCTACCACGACAATGACCTTAAAGTTGAGGTGGGCAACACGTCGTGGACTTACAATCCGCTGGCCGTTTGCAAGGTCGCCTCTTCCACCGCCTCCGATGGGGGCTGTGCTCCGGTTATCCCCAGTGGGGAGCGTCTCTCGGCCATTCTCAAGAAGCTGTTCGAACCGAACGTCTCCGGCGATGCCACTGAGGAGTTTGTCAAGGCAGCAGCCAATGGATTTGCGGTGAGTGCAATTTTAATAATGTGTATTCAATTTGGTTGACCATTATCTTCGCGTTTACAGGCCCGTTGTGAGGAGTACTTGGCCGGCGCAGCTCAACCTTCGACTTCTAGTGCCTCGCCCAGTTCCGGTCCGGATGTGAATGTGAATGGCGTGTTTGCCGGACATACGGCTTTGCAGGCGGCCAGCCAGAATGGCCACATCGAGGTCATTCAGGTTTTACTGCGCCACTCCGTTGACGTGGAGATTGAGGACAAGGACGGAGATCGCGCTGTCCACCATGCCGCCTTCGGGGACGAAGCGGCAGTAATCGAGATTTTGGCCAAAGCTGGGGCAGATTTAAATGCGCGCAATAAGCGAAGACAAACGTCGCTGCATATTGCCGTCAATAAGGGCCATTTAAACGTAGTGAAGACGCTGCTTACGTTGGGCTGCCATCCTAGCCTTCAAGATTCCGAGGGCGACACACCTCTTCACGATGCCATCTCTAAGGAGCACGACGAGATGCTCTCCCTACTGCTGGACTTTGGGGCTGACATCACGTTGAACAATAACAATGGCTTTAATGCCTTGCATCATGCTGCTCTCAAGGGTAATCCCAGCGCCATGAAGATCCTGCTGACCAAGACAAACCGTCCTTGGATCGTGGAGGAGAAGAAGGACGATGGCTACACTGCCCTGCACCTGGCAGCACTCAACAACCACGTTGAGATTGCCGAGTTACTCGTGCATATGGGTAAGGCCAATATGGACAGGCAGAATGTGAATCTCCAGACGGCACTGCATCTCGCGGTGGAGCGTCAGCATGTGCAGATTGTCAAGTTGCTGGTGCAGGATGGTGCCGATTTAAACATACCCGATAAGGATGGAGACACTCCGCTGCACGAAGCGCTCAGACATCATACACTTTCGCAGTTGAAACAACTGCAGGATGTGGAGGGATTCGGCAAACTTTTGATGGGCCTTAGGAATGCCAATAACAAGAAGGCCTCTGCCTCGATTGCCTGCTTTTTGGCTGCCAACGGAGCTGATTTGACTTTGAAGAATCGAAAGCAGCAGACACCACTGGACTTGTGTCCCGATCCCAATCTCTGCAAGACCCTGGTCAAGTGCTATAACGAAAGGAAAACCGACGACTCCGAATTGCCCGGAAATGTGGCTGGTACAAGTTCGAATGCCAGGGCAAGGGCCGCCAGTGGCGGTCTAAATCAATCCTCTTCAGCAAGTTTGCCGTTGGCCAATTTGGCTGCCAGCTCCACCTTCCCCGCCACCTCCTCGTCCTCCATATTTGCGCTCAATGGCATCGCCAACGATTTGAGTCAGTCGCTGCATGAGGATACCCCGAAACCGACACCCAGCCTGGATGAGTGTCTCGTTTGCTCGGATGCCAAAAGGGATACGGTGTTCAAGCCCTGTGGCCATGTCAGCTGCTGCGAGACCTGCGCTCCGAGGGTGAAGAAGTGCCTCATCTGCCGGGAAACGGTCTCCTCGCGCGAGAAAATTGACGAGTGTCTGGTGTGCTCGGATCGGAGGGCAGCTGTTTTCTTCCGGCCCTGTGGTCATATGGTTGCTTGTGAGCACTGCAGTGCTTTGATGAAGAAGTGCGTCCTGTGTCGCACGCAGATCGATGAGATCTTGTCGTTTAGTCTCTGCTGCGGCGGAATTGGACGACCAGAAAAGGTCACTGCGGCCGCTGGAGGAGCGGCTACCGTGGGTCTACCGCTGCCCGAGGAAAAATTCATGGAGGCAGCAGCAGCGGCAGCAGCCTGCTCCAACAACTCAGGCCATAACATAGTCATGAACAACACTGTTGTAACTCCGGTGGCGGGAAGCAGCAATCCATTGAATAGCCAGAACAATCTGCTGGCTGCTGCAGCAGCCTCTTCGAATGTCTCGAATCTGGCAGCAGCTGGAAGCGTGATGGTGGCCCCTTCCAATGTCAACAACTTCCAGATGGATGTTGTGCAGAAATTGAAGCAGCAGTTGCAGGACATCAAGGAGCAGGTAAGTTGCTGCACAACAAATGGGGAAGATTTAAATTCACTAAGTCTATATTTCTCTTGCAGACCATGTGCCCCGTCTGCTTCGATCGCATCAAGAACATGGTCTTTCTGTGTGGCCACGGCACGTGCCAGATGTGCGGCGACCAGATAGAGGGATGTCCTATCTGCCGCAAGACGGTGGAGAAACGCATTCTGCTCTTCTGAAGCCCCTTTCCGGCTCACACATTCCGCGCACAGTCTGCACAGCCTTCGAAGTATTAGGATATTTAACGGACTCACATTCTTATACACACACATATAATTACACAATATCATATATATAACTATATATCGATGGTCTTATAAAGCAAAAATATATTTTTAACAAATATTCAAACAAAGATATTAAGCGGAAATACTTTTGCCGGGCTCCTTGCTAATCAGGTCCTTGAGTATGTCCTTCTTGGCCAGGAAATAGTCTCGGAACCACAGGATGTGATCCTTCTTCTCCTGGGCGGTCACATAGGGATTCTTGGACAGACCGACGCAGACGAGCTCCATGAAATGGCGGATGGGTCCCTTGCTGGGACACCATTCTTCCAAATGCTGTTCGAGAAAAATGTGTTCCGAGAAGTCCACGTTGTCCTCGTCCACCCAATCCTGCTCGTTGTTGATGGGAAAGCGCCACACTTTGCTCTGATCCGTCCACAGGACCATCTGTTCGAAGTAGTTTGCCGGCGGATGGGCCGCTTGGAGGCTCAGCTCCCGCTCGCTAAGCTGCGACCAGGTGGAAAGGATGTCGGGGGAACTGGGCAGCTGGGTATCCTTGAAGATGCCCAGCGGTTCTCCGCCATACAAGTTGACACTGCCCGTAAAGGATTCGGCCTCCCGTTTGATGTGCCTCTGTGGCCGCTGATAGCCACCATCTCTGCCCTGGAGCTTGGATCTGGAAGCCAACGAGCGACGCACATACTCCCCGCGAGTCTGCTCCTGTTGTGGCTGCTGGCGACGATCGATCTTCATGCCCACAATTAGGTCGCTGTGGAAAATAAATTCGGATTAATTAAAGTCATAAACATAAACAGATTGTTAAAAATCGTTGACCACAAATTAAAAAATGCCGAGATATAAATTCTAAAAATGAGTCACTAATTGGAATCAACAATTTTTTTTAACCGACCCCATAAAGTATATATATTCTTGATCAGCATGACAAGACGAGTCGATCTCGCCATGTCCGTCTATCCGTCTGTTTCTACGCAAATTAGTCTCTCAGTTTTAAAGCTATCGAGCTCAGACTTTCCCAAAAGTCTTCTTTCCACTTTAGGTAGTATATACATAAGTCGGAACCGACTGGATCGGACAACTATATCTTATAGCTCCCATAGGAAGGATCGAAATATTACCTTCTACTTTTGGGAATACTATTTTTTAAATATTTCTGAATTTCGAATAAAATTTTTAAAAAATCGGATGACTATATCATATAGCTGCCATAGGAACGGTCGGAAAATTAAATAGAAATTAATAGGAAAAAATTATATCTTTGTTGACTTTTATTACATTCTCTTCTTCTCTGGGATATGGCTTTTCTATAACATTTCAAAATTTTGAATAAAATTTAACAAAATTCTGACTGCTATATTATATAGCCGCCATAGCAAGGATCAAAAAATGAATGCCAAAGTAATACGAAAGCAGCTAAAATTTGGATTGTTGTAACATATACTTAAGTTAATTTAAATTTAATGTTTTTGTAAATGAATAGGAATGATCTGCAAGGGTATATAAGCTTCGGCTGGCCGAAGCTAGCTTCCTTTCTTGTTTTTTGTTATTTTAAGTCATTATTTTCATTAATACGATTTTTACAAATCCAGGGTTATTATCTTATTCTTTTTTTTAGTTTTATATTTTCAGATATGTAATTGATTTTAATAACTGAAATGATTTCAACAAATTAATACGATTGTAAAGATTATTGTCCCTGTAACTAGTCCATAAGTTTATAAGAAAATCCTTAAGACACCAAAAACTAAAGAGAATCAAATATTTAAAACTAGACAACATCTTAGATTGCTCGGTCTTGAGATCTGTGTATGATAACCAGAAATCTTTTATAAGATTTTGACCCACCTCAGATTAAGTTCCTTTTCGGCCGCAGGGGCTGCTGAAGCATCAGCCGTCTGATTTTCTCCCTTAGCCGCTGAAGAAGATTCGCTGCCGTGACCGAGGAGTTTGGCTAGCAGCTCCGACTCCGTCTGCTTCTTGTCGCTCTCGCTGGTGCCCAGCATGCTGGCAATATTCTTGGCCGCCGTCAGGACATTCTTGGAGGCCGCCTCCTGTTTCTGGGCCTCCCTGCGCTTCCGGTTAGCGTCGCCAGGACGTGGGAAGTCGGATGCCGAGAGTTGATCTGTGGCCTGCATGGTGCCCAGCAGGCGGTTCAGTCGCTGGGCTGCCGTCTCCTTTTCCTTGGGTTTGTCATTCTTCTTCTTGGGTCTCTCGTCGTCCGAGGAGGAGTATCCATCGTCGTTTTTGGACTGCGAGGAGGAGTAGCTGACCAATCCCACGTTTTTGTAGACAGCCGGCAGCAGGGAACTGCAATAAATGGGGGTCATATGAAGGATTCTTAATCGTTATATTAACTTTAATTTGTAGACTACCGAAAGCTCAATCTCTGGCTGCTGCGTAGAGCCAACATTCTACCCGATTTCTTTAATAAATTTAACTAGAAATAAAAAATTAAAAAATCGCTCGCGTAACAACAATCCGGCAGAGAGTTGCCAGACCTTTGCAATTCCTTCAGACTGTCACTTAAGCTATTTTATAGCTAAAGTTGGCTACATCTTATAAAATTTACAAATTAAAAAATGTTAATTCTTTAATTTTGTCTGTAATATGCCAATTTCATTTTATAAGGAGATTAAAAAATCACAGTTGAAATCTATATATTGTACATTGTATTTAGCTACTTACATTTTTAAACAGTAACACATTCCAGGACTACTTATCCTATATATACATACATATACACTGTCTCCTTGTATTACAAAAATTTCAAAAGTGAAATCGTCACTAGAATTTACCTTAGTAAAAAAACAGATCGTATAAAAGAATAAACAACGCAATTTCGGGGATTTTGCATCTTAACATTGCTGTAAGAAAATAATCTAACATTTATTCGCGCCAGTGTGGCGGAAAAGGGAAACAGCCTCAGTTATCGATAGTGACATCGATCCTTCTCGGTATATACTAAATTGTACTATTTTTCCCACAGCAAATTGGATGCGGTCACATCACACAGAACAGAACTTTTAAGTTGACATTTTGGAGGAATTTTGGCTTGAAAAGCCAAAAGTATGCAACAAGATAACAGTTGTTGAAGAGTGTCAAAATCTAAACTTGATTTAATTGTAAAATTCAGAAAATTAAAATTTATTTTTATTCAAATTTAGTTATGTCTCTGTTGTGTCTCTGCCTATTTAAGAAAACGTTGAATCTTAACATTCTGTTAGAAATCGCTGAATCTAACATTAAATAGTGGTGGTAAAGGGAGAGATTTACTCATCCGATAGTGGCAGCTTCTGGCAAATCAGCCTTTCGCGCTGCGTCCACACTTTTCCACTCGTTTTGGTTTCGCTGTTCGTATAACTTTTTTTCGACGTACACTACACACGCGTTCTGTTTTTTTGCGCGATTAATTAATGGCAGGATGCGAGCAGGGAAGACGAGTGCGAAAAATTAAATAAAGAATAATAAAACATCAGCGCGAGCAAGTGTGCGTGCCAGTGCGTACGTGTGTGTGTGGCTCTGTCTGTGTGGGCGTTTATAAATAAAACGCTGCGAAGCAGTGTGCGAAAAGCAGACGCGGATGAAGAAGTAAAGAATGAAAGAAAGTGTTTTCTAAAATCGTTTAAAAGTTTTAAAGTTACAAAAACAACCCAGAGGCGAAAGTGCAACGGAGCGAAAGAGAGAGAGAGAGAGAGAGCGATAAATAGCGAGGTGAATATCAAAGGGAAAACCCGAGAAATAAAACGAAGCGAACGGACGGCCAAAGCGTAATTGTAAAATTCCACTGTCTGGGGCTATCAATTGGTGCATCTGTGTGTGTGAGCTATATATACGTGGTATATACGACATATATATACGTATATACATCAATGTACGAAGAAAACATGGATATCTCGCGATAATTGTCATATCATATGTATCTCTCATGTGTGCGCAACATTTTGCAGCTATCCTATCCGAAACCGATCTGATTTATCAACCTGTTAAGCGAAGTGGAGCCAAGAACCGAGGGCTTAAATGGATGCAACATCAATAATCACGCAAGTTTCCCGCGACGACGAGCAACTGAACGTCTATCCCAGCTATCCCAATGACAAAGGTGAGAAAATGGGGGAAAAACGGGGCAAAGCGGGGAAAACCCAGACCCAATACAGACCTTCACCCATGACTCATCGCTACTTGAAGGCGTCACAACAAAGACGAAAGGACACTTGTCCGCTGCCAAGAAGTTGCCCCCACTTACCACCCAACAGCACCCACCGTACCCCCGAAAATAACCCCAACACCCCGCTGACCTTTCGAGCTCACCCAATTGCGGTCAATATAATTGTGGGAATAGTTAGTTAGTTGTACATATGTCGTTTTTTCTGTAGGTCGTAACAAATTTAATGGCAATGGTTTTTTTATAATTTATAAAGATGACACTTAACATTGTATAAAAACTTAAATCGGAGAAAATATTTATAATGAAAAGAAAATTTCATAAAATATTATAAATCATTTGTTCAGCCGAACATTCTTAGCCTGTGAGTCGTACTTTCTCCAATTCAAAACAAATTATGTGGCAAGTGACAGCAAAAATAATAATCTTTATAACAACTTAAATACTTCTAATTTCTTCAAATAACTAGAATACAAGTGTTTTCAATTTTAAAGAGGGCTTACAAGTAAACTTAGTACTATAATATGAAATGTTTTCGATTTATTCGAAAACCGTTTAATTTAAGGAGTTAAACTGGTTTTACAGAACTCATTAATTTGTGTATATCTCACCAAAATAATTTTACAAAACCAAATTTGCAATGAATTTAAAATATTATCGGGGGTAAAATCTTTATCTTATCGTTGTTTCGCATTAAAATAAATGAATTCACTCAGGTTTTCACCGTGATGAATAATAATAGTTAATAATGGTATTATTTTCACCCCAACTGTGTCTGCTGTGATTGTTTCGCCCCCTTTTTTATTCAGCACACAGTGTTTTCTTGTTCGTTGGCCATTGTGAATGATCTAACCACTTGCTGGCTTCGTTTTGTGGTCGTTGAATTATTTTGCGACGCAGTTGCAACTCTGCCGCCACCCGCCGCCCAATTGCCACCCACTGGCCCACTCCCACCTGTAATCAATTGATGACGTCTTTCGGCGCATGTGACGTCATGGAATTTCGACACGAAAGCCTTTTCTTTTCTCCAATTGTATTTTATTTTCTTCTTTCTCGTTCGCTTTAACTGCTTAACTGCCTTTGCATGTTTACTTTCGAGGGTCCAACAATAGAAACTGCCAATTAAATTGCACAGTAAAAGCCAGCAGCGAAAAAGCGTACAAAAAAGCTAAGAAAAAATAGAGGAAAACCGGTATAAAGAAACTAGTTGTGTGTGCTTTTTTTTCTTACAGTGATGCAAACAAACAAACAAAGCAACAGACGAACAACAAAAAGAGTAGCTTAAAGGTTGCGAGAGATATGGTTGTAATGAATGAATGAATAAATGAATGGTGAGAGCCAAAGAGAGAGGCCTCAGTACACATACAAAAATTGATTTTATTTGTAATACACATTTTAATATACATAAATCATCAAAATAAAATTCTATATTAAAATTTCTTTTGTCTGTAAAAAGATACAATTTTAATCAGCTGTGGGAACTCCGCTTTTATTACCACACTTCTATATTTTACTCTCTAATTACGAGCCCTGATTTATTATTACAATTATATGAATAACTTGACATTAGATTTTCGATTTTTCTTTTCTGTGCAGAGAGCGAAAAATCAGGAGGGTGGGGCTGAGCATAGAAAAAACCGCGATGAACGCCTTAAAGTAAAGTAATAACTAATTTAATCTAATCTGCGGTCGCCACTGCACCTTTTATACATGGCCACACATGTACAGGCTATACTTGATATATTATATACGAAATATTTGCGGTTAGGTGTTAATCGACGTCGTTCGCTCACTTTGATTTCGATTTGATTTTGATCGACGCTGCCTGCCAATTTGGCGCAAATAAATGTATTTCTCTTATCCCTCCACCGATCTATATGTGTCACAAGCTACATATATTGGAAATCAATTCAGGAGCCCAC
Source organism: Drosophila pseudotakahashii (assembly GCA_035046095.1). Classification (NCBI taxonomy): domain Eukaryota; kingdom Metazoa; phylum Arthropoda; class Insecta; order Diptera; family Drosophilidae; genus Drosophila; species Drosophila pseudotakahashii. The sequence continues at coordinate 376,306 of JAWNOE010000262.1, forward strand.
ATCTTGAAATCAAGTTATCCCAATGGGTTCCAAATAGGAATCTAAGCGGTTTTTACTAGTTGGGCTTTGAGAGAGAGCGTGAGATAATAAGCGAGACGTCATCACAGCAGCATGTACAAACACTTGAGGTCAAGATAGTAGTACACTGATTAAAAATTAGATCTATTTCACCTTGTTATTATGCTAAGAATTAAGATGAAAGTACCATTTTGCGGAAAAAAACTGAAATATACATATAATACTCTTAATTTCTTTTAGTACTAGCTGCAAAATAACATTTATTCCTAAGGCATACCAAAACAAATATTTGAGTAACCAAATATTAAATCAAAAACGGGAATTAATTATTATTTTCTTTTACTTCCTTTTAATTTAATTTGGAAAGAAAACTAAGTGATTGTAAACTTGGAAAAAACTAATGAATTATTAATTTTGTACTTTTAAAGATTATAAAGCAGAAAAAATTGTGATTTTATGATCTTCTAGATAATTAGTAGTTCGTAAAAACAAAACACGACATATAAAGATAATTTTCCAAAGCTTTTTCTAAAAACCCCACTTCTATTATTCTGATCTCAGCTGTTTATCGTGTGTGAGCGAGTGGGTGTTAGCGGTCCAGTACGAGTGCGAGGAGCACGGCAATAGGGGCAAACCGGCAAACGAACAGCAACAGTTGAAATATGTTTTTCTTTTTTATTTGAGAGTGGGTGCCGCCGCCTAAGTGCTTTTTGCTTTGCCTCACCGCGTATAAATATTAGTATAGATATATGTTCGCCATAACGCCTCCCTGCCCCTCTCCCTTCGACTCAACCTCGCTTATAAATACATCTATATTGTTTTTATGGGCAAACGCAAAATGCTCTCCTAGTATCTCATTTCTAGCCGCCCCAGCTGAACTGCTGTGATTTTTCAATTTTCTCAAGGTCTTGGAAGCCAAATTAGCACACAGACAGCGCGTTTTTCCTCAATTTAACGCCCTTTTTCGAACATTTATTATTTTTCACATTTTTTGAGCGAGTCCAAAAATAGCCAAATAATGTTAATTTAAAGAATGCGAATTGGGTTCAAAGATCTCGTCCATAAACAAATTTGGGGAAAATGGAAAAAACGGTATTGGTCGGAACGGCGAATTTTTACTGTAAAATTCTAAAATGTATATATATATTTTTTGTATAATCATATCACTTGTTTTAATTCTTATAGTTATACCAAGAATTATATGATTTTTTTATTACTGCATTTATTGCCCTAAGCCAAAAATAGATGCACAGCAACATTGTATAAACATTTATTCCACGTTTTGAAATATTTATAATTTAAATGTATAAACATTTTATATTACGCAATTATTAGGTAAATCCAAAAATAACTAAAAGTGATGGAAGTTGTGTGAATTAATTTGTTTTAAGATTTTATAATTTTATAGAATAAACAAAATAAATGTTTATACATTTATTGCACGAGCCCGAAATAGTTCAAAAGTGATAAACAAATGTTGAATGAGGTTCATAAATGAATTGGAAGGAAAAAGAAGAGTGGAAGGGTAAAAAACATTATTTTTTAAATCCTTTTAAAAAAATATTTATTTTTTCAAGTTTGTAAAATTATGATTTTAAAGATGTAATTTTAATAGACAAAGTACACTTTCTTCTAAATATATCCTCCCCTCTTGAAAAGTGTATTTAAATTACGACCTTATGGGTTCTGAGATACACAAAACAGACAGAGAACAGATGCATTGCAATGCTTAATTATTGAAAAAATAATATTATATACGGCACAAGATGAGCGCACTGCGTGCAAAAGATTTGTGCGATGTTATTTCCTATATACTAATGCCGACAGACAAGAAACACTTATTAAATGATGGTTTTAGCTTTTCCTTTTTAAATCGATAAAGGTCAACGAGTTCTGTACATTGAGATTTTATCTCCATGGTGGATATACATAGGTTCGTTGAACTACGATGGGGGTTAAATAAAGGCCAACCCCCAAAAAACAAAGGCTGATTTGGGGTGCTGCAGTTCTAGAGAGCCATCCTTATAAGGGAGATAACAATTGAGTTTACGAAAATTGGAAAGCAGGTGTTGCAACAGGTACAGTGAGAGAAACTCCAAGTCCTGCAGCGATAACACGTAAACGTAAGATCCTATAGTGCAAAAAAAAGTGTTTGAAAATGTATTCCTTTAGTCGATATTTACTGTATCCCATTGACACTTTTTTTGCCCATTTATATCACGTGCCATTAACTTTGTTTGCCATCTTCTTTTGACGCGGCTTAAATGTTGAGCTGCCTCTATCTTGAAGTTTAAAAAAACAGAAAGCAACAAAAAAAAGCTTCATAAATATGCTGAAGGTCGAGACTGTGTGGCATTTTTGTTGCTCTTGGAATCGGCAAGAATGATATCATAGTGTGCCCCCCACCAGATAACAAACATTTTGATTAGATAAGCGACTGTGGCCGAGAACCGAATAAAGAGTTTCAACGGTGTGTGTGTGTGGGGCATGTGGGCAATTATATTCTCGATTTCTTATGAATTTTTCTTTTATTTGCTTTAAATTAATTATCAAATAATACCCCCCTTGTCGTGTTGCCCTCTCCTTATCTGACATACAAAAACCTTGCCCGCTAACAGAACCGAAAATTGTCAAAGAAATATGTTCAAATTATAACAAAAGAAAATCTTTCGAAATTGCCATTGCCGTTCCGCATCAGTGGAGATACATATAGACGGTTGTGTTGGCTCTTCTGGATCTGTATCTTGACGGGTTGTCCTGCAGATCAAGCCCAATTGACGCGTGAGGCCGTTTAACAGTCTGGCGGAGAAGGACTCGCATTTACATAAATTAATGCAGCGATATAGTTGCTACCGTCTTTATTGTTTTACATAAGTCTGTGATTTAATCGCTTGTTCTTATTTGATATACTCTGTATTAGATATTTTTTTGATATCGGTTTCTGCTAAAGAACTTTGACTTGGGTAATTGTTTTAGACTTGGTATCGTTATAAATATTTCATTGCTATAATACAAGTCGGATATAATTTGTATGCTAATAAAACTGGTTTAGAACTTTAGTTAAGTTATATGGAGAATATAATAATTAGAAAATGTTAACTTTATCGAGTATTCATATTGTTAAGCAATCACTGTACTTTGAAATAATAATAGTATTTTGAAAGTAATTAATCAAACCCTTGCCTTTTACCATTTATCTGTGATTTGTGGACATCACAAGCAACATGACAAAAAAAATTGCTCTCGAACCCACTGAAATATTTAATAATTTAACGTGACCGACTCGTTTCGCATACTTTCGGCCCATATTTGGGGGTCTATTAAAACAGAATCTCGTAGAGACATGACAGATTGTTGCCCCAATAATGAGCTATAAATATGGTCATCTAAATATGTCTGGAAACGAGCACAAGAAGAATGCGAAGCAACTGCCCACACAATTCCAGCGACGCTTTGCTTCAAACACCTTAAAATAGGACAAAAGCCTATTTGAGTGTGATGTGGGTGGGTGGATGGGAGTGGATTGGTTTGAGGTGTTGCTCCATCGACGACCCAAATATAGATTGCCTATCAATAATCAGCAAGGATACAGAGCGCAGTTTTCAACAAGTTGAGTGTTTCGGGTTGGCTTTCGGCCCCTTTTATGCAAAGTTATGCAAAAAGTTGAGAGGTGAGAGTGGAAGGAACGAAACGGAAGGGGGAATGGTTCACCTGCCTAATAATTACAAATGCCAGACGCTGGAAAAAGCTTTCATTATGCTAGAGGAGCAGCAGCAACTACAACAAGAGCACACGCTCATAAAATATTCAAGTGCATTTGCACTTCACTTGCAAGGGTTCTATGAGAAAAAAATGCATTAGGAAAAAACAAGAGGGGAACGGTAGGTTTAAGTACCCTTCGTAGACCATTCCTAGCAAGCTACGATCCTAAAACAAGAACGAGATCTTAATTTACATTATCCTTGGTTTTGTACATCCTTTTTATAAGGTCAAAAACATTTAAAGAAAGCTAATTTATTTTACTTATTATTTAATAATTATTCTTAGGTTAGGTTAATATTTTTGTAAGTTTTAATTTTTAACTGGCTTTTATAGACTTTTAAAATATTAGATTTTTATACCATTGTTTATAATGGATTCTGATCTTGAAAATCATATTACTTTTAGGAGGAGAACAAAAGTAAATAATGACTTTAATTGTTTTATATAACTTGATATGTTTCTCCCTTTCATTATGAAACTAATTGAATTATTTAATTAATTAAATTAATATTTTTAAATGGGTTGCATTTGTAGTAAAACCATTTTGATACCTCAAAAAAGGGTATGGTAAAAAGAGCGGCACAGAATGAAAAAGCTCGTCACATCCTAAGCTCAGTTTTCACTTGGCTAACGGTTCAATGAACCGTTACGTCTAGCTTAGCCAGCAAGAAGGACGCTTCCCCACCTCCTGCCACCCCACCCCATTTGCCTCCCATCACCACTCCGCACATCACCGACTTGAAGCTTGTTTTCTCTGCTAAGTGATGTTTGACTGCTGTTTCCTTTTGTTGCCATACAATGCAAATTGCGGACGGACGCATTTCGCTATCCTCTATCCCGGCTCTCCATTCGCCAGCCCTCTTAGCCAAGGTGGCCGCGCCTCAGGCCAGCTTAAAGGTCAACCTGTGACCTTCTATCCATCCATCTATCTATCCAACTAACTATCTCACTGACTCGTTGCACTCTACAGTTTAACTTCTATAACTTGAACTTTAATTAGTTTAATTATTATATCAAAATGTTGCTATTTTTATTTTCAAAGAATATTTACAAAATGTAGTGGTGAAATTCAAGAGTAATATTTATAAACTCTTAAGAAACAGCAATTAGCTAAGTTGGGATTTAATATAAATTACTCAAATTGATTTACAGCTGTCTCGTGTAAATAGTAAAGTTTAGATCACTGGAAATAAGTTAAAAAATCCCGCTTTACCTTCAAAAATACGGTGACATTTTCTCATTATTTAAATACAAAAATATTGAAGTAGATGTAGGTAAATAGTTGTTTTGTTAGCTAAGGTATATTTTAATTACATTTTATAATTATAATTGGTGTGTTTAACGTTGAAGCTGGACTGTAACTAGCTGACTCGCTCTACCTGCTGCGTTGTTTGCATGCAATTATAGCATTTCCCATCGATTAAACGCATTTTCCACCCCTTACCACAATCCCACCCCCTCGCCCCGCAGTGTTGCTGCCTTCTAGTTTTGCCTTTGACTTCTATTTTTAAACATTTTCGCACAAAAACACAAACCAAAACACACTGGCGGCCAAGCAAAAAACTAAAACAAATTGTCTGCATTGCATGTACTGCAGTATTAACCAGATATAGAAATTGGAATAGATCTATATTTGTATTATGCAAATGTAGCAAACAAAACAGACAATGTTTATGTCATTATGGGGCACAAACTGTAAATAGTAATCCAAGCAAGGCAAAACATCCATACGAAAATGGAATGAAAATATATACATACATATAAATACGTGTATGTGAAAACATCGTGGGCGTATTTAGGGGTCTTAAATATTGCTTGAGAAGTTTTTATGAGGCAGATAGAATTTTGTTTAAATTAATGGAGGAGCCATCAAGAAAATTCTTGGAATTTCTATTAAAATATATGAAGTTTAACCGAAGGAATGTTTTTTTGTAATTGACCATCCTTATTGAGATTTATGATGATCTTAAATGCGTAATTTACCACAGATTAGTTTGTTTTATGGAAAAATAAATATAAATAAAAAACAATAAATAAATAAAATAAAACAAATAAAAACAAAGATGTCTTCTAAAGAAATAATATCATACAACATTTCTTACCAAATAAATAAATTCTTTATTTTATGATACGAATTATTAAAAACTGAAAAATATTTTTCTTTTATTTATTTTGATATCTCCAGACGATGTGGATCGCCTAAAGCCACAGAAGCGAGGATTATTCCAATCTCTGCTTTGCTGCTGGCGACGAAATCGAACGAAAACCAACCAGAATGGCACACAAATCGATGGTTCAACAACACCGCCACCGTTACCGGACCAACAAAGGTACCTACTACCTCAGGTTAGGCTTACCGATATGCACAGAAAGTGCATGGTCATTGATTTGGATGAGACCCTAGTGCACAGTAGTTTTAAGGTGAGTCCATCTGGAGAATTCTTAAATAATCCCCATATTAATATTATGTGCGTTGTACTCTTCAGCCCATACCGAATGCTGATTTCATAGTTCCAGTGGAGATCGATGGAACCGTCCATCAGGTGTACGTTCTGAAGCGACCGCATGTGGACGAGTTTCTTCAGAAAATGGGTGAACTGTACGAGTGCGTTTTGTTTACAGCATCACTAGCCAAATATGCAGATCCTGTTGCCGATCTGCTAGACAAGTAAGTTGAGATTAACCTAAATAAATTTAGAAATTAGAAATTGTTTAAACTTACTAAAATATTTGCCAAACTTTATTTTCAGATGGAATGTGTTTCGTGCAAGACTGTTTAGGGAATCGTGCGTTTATTACAGGGGTAATTACATTAAGGATCTGAATCGTCTGGGGCGGGATCTTCAGAAGATTGTCATTGTCGACAATTCTCCGGCCAGTTATATCTTTCATCCAGACAATGCAGTGAGTACAAAAAATACCAATTTAAAAATATAGGTATTCCCATAATGATTTACTTATTTTGCTTAAAAGGTTCCTGTAAAGTCCTGGTTCGACGATGTGACCGACTGCGAACTGCGCGAACTGATCCCGCTCTTTGAGAAGCTCAGCAAAGTTGATTCCGTCTACTCGGTGCTCTGCAATTCGAACCAGCCGCTGAACAATCAGACCAACCAGCAGCATCCCCAGGAGTTGCAGCAGGCGCCGAACCAGCTGCATCAGCAGCACCAACAGCAGCAGCAACAGACCATCTCTGCCACGACAGTTATTACCCAGGCAACCACTCTGTCTGCTCCGACCATGTTGAACCAGCAGCAACCCAGTCCGACCAGCCCACAAAGCGAGCTGCTGCAAAAGACGTAACATCAGTGGGAACTAATGTTTATAAATATATGATAAATTGTATACATATTACAAGACCAAGCAAGCCGATAAGCAAGCAAACAAACACGCCCCTTTCCCAAGCTCTTCGCTCATTGACCCAGGACGAAAGAAAACGGGGAGACGAGGTGAAACCAACTACCATTTGCTATATACTATAACCCCGCTCGACACCTAGGCTAAGCATAAGTTTTATATGATATACATAATTTTTACAGAACCCTATTTACACGGCACATTTGTTATTTATTCTTGTTTTGCTCTACCAATTATAACTATTATTATTTTTTGTGTTTTTTTTAAACAACTGCTAATTGCTTATTGCGTTTTGCAGTACCCCGTCTAAGGGGTACAATAAACCAAAATATAAGCCTCTATTTTTACCCAATAATCATAACTCTGTAAGCATATTTAATGGTAAACCAACTGAGCAAGCAAAAGATTTAAATGCATAAAAAAAATGATAACTATACATATGAGCAGAGAGATAAAATCAAATTCAAAATAGCTATATTTATATATATTTTTTATTAAAAAAGAAAACAAAACAAAAATAAATAAGGGTAAAATGAGGAGATGTGGAAACAGAAAGAAAAACTTAAAACAAAATATATAATATGTGTACTAAAAGAAATTTATATATACATACATGGATATATATTTAAGGCGTGTCTACACATGTTTATAGCACTAAGGCATGTATAATATTTCGTATATTTATTAAAGAAATAAGTTTAAACGCGGTCTCCCACTCACGCTTGATCGTTGGCACTGGCAAATGTCAAAGTTGGTATATCGGGTTTATTGCGGGGATGGGGATGGCTTCGTCTTATCACATTCTGGTTTCCTGAAATGTCTATCAATCGTGAGTGGTTGGGCCGCATTTAAACGAGTTTAAGTTGCATTGCAAGAGAGTGAAAATGGGCTATCTGTAAGCCACATTGTAAAGCATCTAAAAGTCTGCGGCGCGTCCGTAGTTAATATATAAAGAACAGCTGAGACTGCGCTTGTCCGTGGCCCAAAGACGCGAATTTCCATTTAATCCCAATCTGTACTCACATTCAATCCGATCTGGTATTAAGATTAACCCACTGTCCTAGCGCAAATTCAAATTCTCGTCTTTGAGACCCTGCCAAGCGCAGTTGCGAAACATTGTACTAGGCTTAAATGAAAATTATACATCTATATATTTTAACCAACTTATGTTAATTTTCCCTCTTATCAAGTGCGCTTATGAAACGCATTGCAATATATATTTACGACTACTTTAACACTTCTTTGACTTGTACTTCATCTTCGGCCGCGTTCTGTATTCTGTGTTAGCATGTGAAAACCGGCAATCGATTGTAAACGATAAAACACCTATAGCTTCTTTCAACTCCGACCAAATATCAATCATATAGTATATATATTGAGCTCAAGCTGGCCACGCCGAAATCCCACCTGATAAATATATTATATAGACAAAAGACGCTATTGCTATCCAAACCACACGACACGCTCACAGACCAGTCCAGATCTTCTTTCAATCCTTTACTCAATTTGTAATATCTATGTCTTGTATTTCTCAACTAACTTTTGCAACAATTCTTTTATTTAGAACTTAAGCCTATGTGTTTTTAATTTGCTTCAACTAAGAAGAGTTATATTGAAGGAAACAAAAATTGGCACGTTGCAAACGCGCGATATTCTCATATTTTTTTGCAATCAAGCAAGTAAATTAAACATATTGCTAATAATATATGTATTGTATATCATTTACACCCGCTGCAAAAATCTAACGGAAAAGGACAAAAAGGAAAACTAATCACGAAAATAATATGGAAAAACGTGTTTTAATTGCGTATATTTAAATGTTTTACTTTTAATAAAAGCAAAACTAAAAAAATAAAAATAAACCAATCAACTTAATTTATCATAAAGGGAAGAAATTCTATTTTTAAAGTGAGCCTATAAATGTAATGCATCAATGTCGACAAAAAAAATAATTTAAAACAAAAAATGAAATTTCAAAATCTACAAATATTATGTCATCAAACAATAAAAACAAATTAAAACCCATTTGGAGCGCGTTATATTTTTATTGAGCCCATAAGCAACCGATTTTGGTATAAATTCGAACTCATTATCTTTTTTGAGTACGGAATAAAGTTCTATTCAGTATATCCTTTCAGAATTAATAATTATTTCAGTCAGAAGTTTACAACAGTGAAGGAGACGTTTCCGACTCCATAAAGCCATTCCGTCTGTCTGTCCGTTTCTACGCAAACTAGTCTTTCAGTTTTAAAGCTTTCAGGATACAACTTTTTCAAAAGTCTTCTTTCTATTACAGGTAGTAAATGAGTCGGAATCAGCCGGATCGGACAACTACATATATCTTTTAGCTCCTAAGAAAGTAAAAAAAATCGCAAAAAATTCTAGCTTCGGTGTTTTTTGTATACCCCTCTACGCTTGGGAATAATTTATTTTTTAAATTCTGAAATTTGAAATTATTTTATACAGCTTATATACAGAAACGATCGGAAAATTAATCGGACATAGCAAGGATAGAAAACTTAATGCCAAAATAATTCGAAATTGAACTTTTTGTATTTTAATAGGAATGATCTGTAAGAATATGTAAGCTTCGGCTGATCGAAGCTAGCTTCCTTTCTTGTTTTTATTTTTTTTTAAATAAAATTTTATTTTAATGTTAATCAGCCAAGTAGATGGGTATAAAACGCAAATTTAGAACACAGAAACAAACAATTGGAAAAATATCATGAGTGTATCCTTTTATCCTGAGATCGCTAGTGTGTCGACGCTTCAGCCTTCTTCTGATAGATGGATTCGTCTTGGGTGCAGCTAGTTGGTTGGTGTGACCCAGTATACGGTAATTTTAGCGGGTTAAGTGCATGTTAATTTGCTCTCTCACTGAGGGGATGTGTAGGTCATTGGATAGCATATCATTTCTGATATGGGCATTTTTTTTATTTTTTTGCTTTTTTTGAATGATGTTGGAATCTAAACCAGTGCCCATATTTGAATGCTGTACGTTAGCGAAGGGACCGCGATTTACCTGTACGGCAAAACCTTATTACTGAGGCTGAGTGTACTTCTTCCTTTAAGCATCCAGTTCGTTAAGTGCTGCCTCCACGTAAGACGCTTTCCGAAGTCTATTGCTGTACGGGAAATGTGTTGGCAAGGATCTGCATATTAGACGATACAATGTTGCTTCTCGAGTGCCTTTCTGGCCAAACCGTCGGCGTTCCAGACACCGATTTTGGATCCAATTTGACTCATGCTTGAAATGTAAGACCGGAGAGGAGTCGAGAGACAGCTTGTGGAGATCCTGGCGCTATTTGGGGTAAGAATTTGGTTATAAGGGACATCATTGACATTATCAAATTGAACCTTTTGTCGAATCGGGCTAAGAGGACTGACATTTTATCATCAGATTGTAAAAACATGTATTTTTGTCGGTTCCATTGCTTGTCGTTTTGGGATTTGCTGAAAATCCCGATGATGTTCCTGCTGGAAGGACCGTTGCTGATGTTGTTGATAGGGCCTTGGTGTTGCTGGATGTTTGGTGCTGCATTCTATGTTTGTTGGGAGTGGAGAAAATTGGTCCTGATGATGCAGCTGGGGTCGGCTGACCTATTGGGCTTGCTTTCGGGAAGAACCGTTGGCGACATTGGCATATGACCGTGCTCCAGTGACATCTGATCGAGCAAAATATTGTTAGTGTTACTGTTGGTGAGATCGCTTTGGTTGTTGCTGTTGGTACTAACATGGCTAAAGCCGGGTACTGGTACGGAATAAAGTTCTATTTATTATTCAAATTTGTTTTTAACGGACATACACATACACTTCATCGAGCTCACAATTTCCATCGTTCTACACACTATTTAATACATTCATTTATATATCTTTAGTTAAATATATTTGTCTTGAACTTAGCCGCTAAACTAAAGATGTAGGCAATGGGGTTGATTTGCTTGAATTTTCATTAAATAGACCAAAAACACTTAGTTTATACGTTTATATGCGCAAAGCTTTATGAGGCCTTGCTTGATGTTAGATCTTGTTCGGTTTATATGTATGTATAGTCTTTTGAAAGCTATCTTCTTGTAGCGATGCGAGCGAAAGGAATATACAAAATGGATTTGGAACATATACATAACTTTTATAGCAAATCACTTCGTCTCCGTCTCCATTTGTATAATCTCAAATACAAAATACATCGAAAAAGTTGTGTGTTTTATCATCAATATTTAGTACATAGTTGAAAATGTTTGCTTAGCGATTCATCGTATTAAATTTGTTGGTAGATTTCGATTGAATTAATATTTAAATGCATTTAAGTAACGTGTTACAATTACAACATATTTTATTCATTGCTATGCGTGTTGGTTGCTGAAATTCCTTTTACATTATAAATAGATCGTTTCATAGCTATATGGGGTTTATTTAAATATGCAATTTATTTATCGATTTTGTGGCTGTAGTTGCTCTTTAACATTTTACTTAAATGATTTTCTGACTAGACTAGTGCATAATTAGAATTGGATCGCATTTAGAATTAGTTCATTATTTGTTTAAGTATGCTAGTGCTTGGGATCAATTGGTTAATTTGTTGTCTTCGCTGTTTTTTCCATATCTAGTAATATTTGAAAAGTCTTTGCGTGTCGTTTTTGAAGCGAAGTTTTCGTTCCTAGAGAGCCGTTAGCGTCTCAGAGTAGGTGAAGACTGCGAATTCCTGAATTTTCACTATTACTTTTATTTCTCTAATACATAATGCTTAATTTTTTAGCCCAACTAGGAGAAACTTCGCTCAGAGTCCATGCAACATGCAACTCGCTTAAAACGTTGACAAAGTTTTCTTTTGGTGCCTCTTTTTGTTGTGTGCGCTTTACAATTTGTTAATATCTCAGTACGTGAATTAGAATCTTGAATATTGCACGCTTAAACAAACTCTGGTTTTGATTATGGTTGCATTGGTAAATTTGTTCGGTGTTCACTTGCTTACGATTGCATTTATGTAGGTTTTTGGTATACAAATACTTTAAAGGACAAAAAACGTTTTGTGTACTTTCGGCTTATGATCGAATAGTAAGAAATACGCAGAAATGTACAGAGTAATTACAGTAATACATGCATAATATGTACTTAAGTGAAGGGCAGCCGTTCTTGGCCAGGACCCCAACTCGTCCATCCGATATCGGTCAGCGATGACGCTTCTGTCTTGGTTGTGTTGAATTCTTCTTCGCGAATCGTAGTTTGTGTTTATTTTTGCAGCAGATCAGCGGGGACCAATTAAAATGGTTGACGGAAATGAAACGGGTTGGATTTTTGGGAAAGAGAAAAAGCTGTAGCGGACTCTCTAAAGCGTTTGGTGTTGGTTGTTAAACATGCGCGATGGGCATCTGAAGCGTCTTCGCATCCCGATAGGACTTATCCTACACGTACTGGTGGTCGCCAGCCACACCATCTGGGCAGTCCACGCCCAGCAACGGCTCCTTCTCGATGGTCTGATGCGTCTGAGCATCGTAGTCGTAGTAGTTCATCCAGTCTACCCGCTTGGGCTGGACCAATCCGAAGCAGCTGCACTCGAGGAAGTCCACGAGATTCTGGATGGGACCCCGGGTGAACGGACTGTGGCCGCCCTTGGCCTGGAAGTGGCGATACCGTCCCCGGTTCATGCGCTCGTTGGTGGTCATACCCAGGCAGATCACCTGATATGTCTGACAGATCGTCAACAGGATCACCCAGGACATGTGCAGCAGGGCGTTGCCCATCACCCAGCCCACCCAGGCGTCGCAGTCGCCAATGGCCCGCATGGCACCGAGAAAATCTGTGAGGGTGACTCGGTCTTTAGAAACGGATTCCTAAGAGGATCAATCAACGAACTCACCATCGAATCGCACATTGCAATGGTTCACATAGTACTTGGAGCCGCCGTACAGCATCCAGACGCACATAATCAGCAGCATCCAGAGGAATCCCATGAAGTAGCTGTGGTTCTTCAGCCCGATGCAGTTGCCCACCCAGGGGCAGTGGTGATCGAATCTTGCCACACAGCGATCGCACACAGAGCAGTGCTTGGACCGAATAGGACGGCGCACCAGGCAGCCGGAGCAGAAGGAGGCGGGCTCAAAACCGATTCCACCTCGCTCCGAAAGCTCTATGATGGTCTGTGGGGATATAAATAGTATTAGTAAAATATATATAATTTCAACAGACTCTGCTTACCTTAAATCGCTGCTCCCTGGTGGGCCGAATAATGCCCGGATCGCCCTTCCACGATTTAAGGAAGCACACCCACAACGCCAGTGACGAGATCAGGAAGCACACGGTAGCCGAAAACGAGACAGATTCTTCGATATACATCAGCCAGGTGACATAGAACCAGGCCTTGGTGGCCAGGTAAACGCTCAGGGGCAGTAGGGCCATAAGGTGCTCATCGAACAAGGCCTTGCCGATCGTGTGGAATATGGCGTATAGACAGCCCAGAAGGAAAAACTTGATGATGTACAGCGTATTCACGGTGAAGACGATGCCAGCCAGATAGAATGCTGTGAAGGGACAGGCCACCATGGACCACCACCTCAGGCGTTTGTCGTGCCGCAGCTTGGAGACCAGCGATCGCCGTTGCTGCGAGGTGAGTGCTGCCTCCCTTACGCGGTCCATCACCTTGGCCCCTATCCAAATGGCTCCCGTTTGGGATTCCAGCATCGAGAGCGGCGTTTCGCCCCGCAGATTGGGCACATCCAGCGAGGCCTTCGACTTGAGCACCAGTGTGGAAATGGCCGTGGCATTGCGCGCCAGGATGGCCCAATGCAAGGCCGTGTTTCCATGCGTGTAATCGACCATGGCGGGATTGGCTCCGAGGGTCAGCAGCAAGCGCACGGGATCCAGAGCGCAAACCTTAGAAAAGAAGAACAAAATTAGAAATGCTGAATTCTCAACCTAAATTTATTATTAAACACCTACATTTTGGATGAATTAGGATATTTAAATGGCCTAAACTAAGAGTTTATCGACATACAATATACATTCTACATTTTATAGTTTTCTAGAAAAAAGAATTGAACATTTTTAACATGATTTCTACGGAATTTTATTTTTTGAATCCTTATCTTACATTCCACTCGATGAAAAAAAAAACTTAAGAATTTAACGAACTCCCAAAGGAATAATAATTTCAAGTATATTTTAATTGCACGACATTTTTATGATTCCAGATGTTTATGAAATGTTTTGTATTTTAATTTTGTAATAAATACTATATAAAAACGTGCTACGCCCTAAGCCAAACTTACCTTCCATGCTGCCCACATCAGCGCCGTCATTCCGCCTCGATCCTGGAGATCCGGATCCACGCCCTTCGCTATGAAGTAGGCCACCAGAGCAGTGTGCGCAAACTGTGCGGCGATGTGTATGCAGGAGCAGCCCTCCGCATCCCGGATCCTCGGATCTGCGCCAGCGGCCATCAGCAGGACGACGGCGCCAAGATGCCCCTGTCGGGTGGCCCAGTGCAGGGGCGTGGCATTTAGCTCACCGCCCACGGCGTCCACGGTGGCGCCCTTCTCGAGGAAGTACCGGATGATGTCCCGCCGATTGTTGATGGCCGCCCAGTGGAGCAGGGTGACCGTTTCGCTGTCCGGCTGATTGACATCCCAACCGGACTCGACCAGCTCCCGGACACGGGCAATGGCCCCGTACTGGGTGGCCTTAACGATATCGAAGCCACTGTAATCGGGCTCCACAGGCGCGGTGGGGGGTTGTTGGGCGATCAGCGCCGACTGTCGCTCATTGTCCGGCTGCTGTCCGGCTCCCGGGACACAGGAGCCCGTGGTGGCCGCCTGGCAGGCACTCTGGTACATCGCTGGCTTCTCTCGGTTCCCGTTTCCGTTCCCTTTCCCTTGGGCTCGTCCAAACGTGATTCACACTGCGATGTGCTCGTCGTAACATTAACCGTCCATCCCCCTCCTTCCAGCGGGCGAGCGAGCGAGAGGGGTGAGGTGAGGTGACTCGAGAGAGAGAGAGAGTGAGGGAGAGAGCAGGAGAGACACCCCCACCAGGCACTGTTTCGTGCAATTCACAGGTTTGTCATTTTCACCGGAGGACTCCTTGGCAGCTGCGTTCTCCTCCGTTTTGCGGGATCCTTTTCGCGGGAGGATCTCCTGGTGACGGCACGGCTATCGCGGTTATCAGTTTAATGCGTTTTACCTGCGTTGAAAGGACGACAAGCAATTTTGGTGGTACAATACAAGCTGATAGCACTGAATGGCGCGTTTTCCAGCACTGCCACGGGGAATTTCGCAACTATTTTCGGTATTTTTTAAACCGACTTGCGGTATTTTAAGCGATTGTTAAAAACAATTCACCTTAATTTTGCAATACTTTTTAAAAATAATTACGTTTTTGCTTGAACTTCTTCATAAATTGTTTTAATTGTTTCAAAGAAAACTAAGCAAATTCGTTTACATTTTATTTCATAAATTTAATAAGAACTTTGGAAAATTAATTTATTGTTTGGCCAGAACTTACAGAAAAAATAGTATTGAGTATTAAAACATACCAACTTACATTTGTAAGTAAAAATTTACAAAGTCACCGTTATTTTGCAATTTGTGGTATATTTTTTCAACACTGGGACACTGGCACATTGCAATTTTGGTAAAACTTCGGTCACACTTGCACCACCTGCAAAAGCGCGCCTTATTTTTTGGCATCATCTTATCTTATGTTTTTGCAATAACAAACTCATTTAGGCACCCAGAATGGACGCCAAGCGCAAGTTTAATGGAACCTCCAATGGCCAGGCCAAAAAGCCCAGGTAGGGGAACATAGGACAAGAATAAAACAAGCCATTACATTTGTAGCCCCACAGGAATCCCGACGAAGATGAAGAAATGGGCTTTGAGGCGGAGCTGGCCGCCTTTGAGAACTCCGAGGACATGGATCAGACTTTGCTAATGGGCGATGGACCTGAGAATCAGCAGACCAGTGAGCGCTGGTCCCGCCCAGCGCCCCCAGACCTGGATCCCTCCAAGGACAACTTGGAGTTCCAGCAGCTGGATGTGGAGAACTACTTGGGACAGCCCTTGCCGGGAATGCCAGGTGCTCAAATAGGACCCGTGCCGGTGGTCCGCATGTTTGGCGTCACGATGGAGGGCAACTCGGTGTGCTGCCATGTCCACGGCTTCTGCCCGTACTTCTACATAGAGGCTCCCAGGCAATTCGAAGAGCACCAGTGCGAGAAGCTACAGAAAGCCTTGGATCAGAAGGTCATAGCCGATATCCGCAACAACAAGGATAATGTCCAGGAGGCTGTACTAATGGTGGAGCTGGTCGAGAAGCTGAATATCCACGGCTACAACGGCGACAAGAAGCAGAGGTACATCAAAATCTCGGTGACACTGCCTAGATTTGTGGCCGCCGCCTCGCGACTTCTCAAGAAGGAGGTGATCATGTCGGAGATCGACTTCCAGGACTGTCGAGCCTTCGAGAACAACATTGACTTCGATATCCGCTTCATGGTGGACACAGGGGTGGTCGGTTGCAATTGGATTGAGCTTCCCATGGGACACTGGCGAATGAGGAATAGCCGCAGCAAACCGCTGCCCGAATCCCGCTGCCAGATTGAGGTTGATATTGCCTTCGACAGGTTTATCTCCCACGAGCCGGAGGGCGAGTGGTCCAAGGTGGCTCCCTTCCGCATTCTCTCCTTCGATATAGAGTGCGCTGGTCGCAAGGGAATCTTTCCCGAGGCCAAGATGGATCCCGTCATTCAGATAGCCAATATGGTCATTCGGCAGGGAGAGAGAGAGCCATTCATCAGGAATGTTTTTACCCTGAACGAGTGTGCTCCCATCATAGGAAGCCAGGTGCTGTGCCACGAAAAGGAGACCCAGATGCTGGACAAGTGGTCTGCCTTTGTTCGGGAAGTCGATCCGGACATCCTGACCGGCTATAATATAAACAACTTTGACTTTCCCTACTTGATCAATCGGGCTGCGCATTTGAAGGTAAAGAACTTCGAGTATTTGGGCAGGATTAAGAACATTCGCTCGGTGATCAAGGAGCAGATGCTGCAGTCCAAGCAGATGGGTCGCCGGGAGAACCAGTATGTGAATTTCGAGGGCCGAGTTCCCTTTGATCTTCTTTTTGTTTTGCTGCGCGACTACAAACTGCGCTCCTATACTCTCAACGCTGTAAGCTATCATTTCCTGCAGGAGCAAAAGGAGGATGTGCATCACAGCATCATTACGGATCTTCAGAATGGAGACGAACAGACACGTCGACGTCTGGCCATGTACTGCCTGAAGGATGCCTACCTACCGATAAGATTGCTCGAGAAGCTGATGGCGATCGTTAACTACATGGAAATGGCTAGGGTGACGGGTGTGCCGCTGGAATCTCTGCTCACCCGTGGACAACAGATCAAGGTTTTGAGTCAACTGTTGCGCAAGGCCAAAACTAAGGGATTCATCATGCCCTCGTACACCTCGCAAGGATCAGATGAACAGTACGAAGGAGCAACTGTGATTGAACCGAAAAGGGGCTACTATGCGGATCCCATCTCCACGCTGGATTTCGCCTCCCTGTATCCAAGTATAATGATGGCGCATAACTTGTGCTACACCACTTTGGTTTTGGGTGGAACTCGTGAGAAGCTGCGGGAGCAGGAGAACCTCCAGGATGATCAAGTGGAGCGTACGCCGGCCAATAATTACTTTGTAAAATCGGAGGTGCGACGCGGCCTGCTGCCTGAGATCCTGGAATCCCTTTTGGCAGCCAGGAAGCGCGCCAAAAACGACCTTAAAGTAGAAACGGACCCATTCAAAAGGAAGGTTTTAGATGGCAGGCAGCTAGCACTAAAGATTTCAGCCAATTCAGTGTACGGATTCACTGGCGCTCAGGTGGGAAAGTTGCCCTGCCTGGAGATCTCAGGCAGCGTCACCGCCTATGGTCGCACCATGATCGAGTTGACTAAAAACGAAGTGGAGACACACTACACACAGGCCAATGGATATGAGAACAATGCGGTGGTCATATACGGCGATACGGATTCTGTGATGGTTAATTTTGGTGTAAAAACACTGGAGCGCAGCATGGAGCTAGGTCGCGAAGCGGCGGAGTTGGTCAGCTCCAAGTTTGTACACCCTATTAAACTGGAGTTTGAGAAGGTCTACTATCCGTACCTCCTGATTAACAAGAAGCGTTATGCGGGATTGTATTTCACCCGACCGGAGACGTACGATAAAATGGACTGCAAGGGCATCGAAACCGTGAGGAGAGATAACTCCCCACTGGTGGCCAACCTGATGAACTCCTGCCTGCAGAAACTGCTCATCGAAAGGGATCCCGATGGAGCAGTGGCCTATGTAAAACAGGTGATAGCCGATCTCCTCTGCAACCGCATAGACATCTCCCATCTGGTCATCACAAAGGAGCTGGCCAAGACGGACTACGCTGCCAAACAGGCGCACGTAGAGTTGGCCGCCAAGATGAAGAAAAGAGATCCTGGTACGGCACCCAAGCTGGGTGATCGAGTTCCCTATGTGATCTGTGCGGCAGCTAAAAATACGCCAGCCTATCAAAAGGCAGAGGATCCGCTGTATGTCCTGGAGAACAGCGTTCCCATCGACGCCACCTACTATCTGGAGCAGCAGCTTTCCAAGCCGCTGCTGAGGATCTTTGAACCTATCTTGGGTGACAATGCAGAGTCCATTTTGTTGAAGGGAGAGCACACTCGCACACGGACTGTGGTAACCTCCAAAGTGGGTGGATTAGCTGGCTTCATGACCAAGAAAACCGCCTGCCTGGGCTGCAAGTCCCTGATGCCCAAGGGATACGAGCAGGCCTGTCTGTGTCCACACTGCGAGCCCCGGATGAGTGAGCTCTACCAGAAGGAGGTGAGTGCCAAAAGGGAACTGGAGGAGACCTTCTCGCGCCTGTGGACGGAGTGCCAGCGATGCCAGGAGTCCCTGCATGAGGAGGTGATCTGCTCGAACCGAGATTGTCCCATCTTTTACATGCGACAGAAGGTGCGCATGGATCTGGACAATCAGGAGAAGCGGGTGATGCGATTCGGCCTGGCCGAGTGGTAACCAAAGCATGAATTTTCTGAATTGTTTAATCCTATAATTTATTAATTATATTACTAGAAGTTATTACAAAGTTTCTTTCGGTTCGTGGATTTTTTGCGCAATTAGCAATTTGAAAAAAGCTGTAGACGATTCCTAGCTGGCGATGCTTTGGACACACATTTTTACACAGGGGACTGGGGGGCTGGGACTGGCTAAGGATCTACTTGCGACTCTGCAGGGTGTTGGACAGCCAGTCCATGGCCTGGTCGAGTCCCTCGCCCTTAGTGGCCGACGTTTTGAAAATCTGAAATGTTCGATTCTTGAGGTTCTCCAGCCCTAACGCATGATGCACCTCGGCAACGGTCATGCATCCGTCCATATCCTGCTTGTTCGCCAGGACGACCAGTATCGCTCCGGCTAGCTCCTCCTCCCGCAGCATATACAGCAGCTCGTCCTTGGAAATGCCTATGCGGTCGCGATCCGCCGAGTCCACCACGTAGATGATGGCGTCTGTGTTGCTGTAGTAGCAACGCCAGTATGGTCTGCAAAGGATGTTGTACAGATTAAGATATTGTATAGCGATTCTATGAACAACTTAAAATATATTCCCGAGGTTTTTGTTTTTGGAACCGAAGCTGTATATGGGCACTTCCAAAAAAAAGTCCACCAAGCCAAAAACCTTGAAACTTGGATAAAACATATTTCCACATGATTTTGCCCCGATATTAGTTTCTAATTAGTTGGATACTGAGCTTAACTACAAATTTGGAGTATAGTTTGATTATTTATATGACAAACTCCACCAATATACGCAAAAATCAGTTTTTGGCTATTTTTTTGTTATTTTTTGGACCTGTCTTTTGTTGTTAATTTATCCTATAGGAATGCTAATATGTGACATTTTTCCGTACTGAATGCTTCATTCACATGCTAAACTATTAAGTTAAAAGCAAAACATCCAGCAATTGAGAGATAGAGGTAAAGAAATCCGCTTTACAAAACAGTCGGAAAAAATGTCCCGAGCGACATGTCCCGAGCGAATTTGTTTGAAACTGCATAAAAAAAAAACATCAAAGAATTTTTGAGTAAAACCAAAAGCATTTCACAGCGACATATTTGAACAACATTCTAAAAAAATCGCATTAAAATATTCCATCAGAATTCGCTAATTTCTGGTGTTGTATGAACTTCCCCGAAATCCACTTCTATTTTTGTCCCGAGCGAATACGGCAGTTTTATAAAGGTGTGCAAATGTCCCGAGCGACATTTTGGAAGTGCCCATATCTTTAGTTTGCGTTTTTTATATACATACAACATATTTAAGTTAAAAAATATTTTCTTGGAAATTTTCGAAAAAATTATATCGTGACTAATAATTTCGCTTTAAGCAAGATTGTAGAAAAATGTTATGAACCCGCTTAGAAACAGGCATACAGTATATGTATGTATTGTAAAAACATTGCGGAAGTGGAAGTGAAAATCGACAAATAAAAAAAAACTTTATTTCTAAGAAAAACTTTTGAAAAGATTGATACATAAATACATAGGTAAAGAATTTACTATACCAAATTAAAATGTCCTTGGGTCTCAACACCCAGAAATAAAACAAGAGTTCAACAACATAATCATTCAAGAACATAATCAATTTATATAAATTGCAGTATCTGTTAAAAAAATGCTCCTACAATGATTTGTGATTTAATTATAAAATACTATTTAACAATTGGAAAATGCATTATAATTAAAAGATAGTGCTTCATATTATATTACTCTACAATTATCTGGAACCACATCAAACAAATCGTTATCTCGCAATTCCCGGTGTCGCATAATATAAGCATTTTTTTTTAAGCAGAAAGGCTTACGGCATAATTTAAAATGTAAATACAAGCACTTTGTTTCTATTCGAAATTAAATATGTCAAGTAAATATTGGAAGACAAAACAAATTAACCAAAGGTAAAATAGGTACAAGAACATTATGTTCATGACTTTGGGTCCCGCCGAACCTCCCACTCACCTAATACTTGTCTGTCCGCCCAAGTCCCAGACCTGGAACTTGAGGTTCTTGTAGGTGACCTGCTCCACGTTGAAGCCGATGGTGGGTATCGTGGTGACCACCTCGCCCACCTGCAGTCTGTAGAGGATCGTGGTCTTGCCGGCACCGTCCAGGCCCAGGATCAAGATGCGCATCTCCCGGGAGCCGAGCAATCCGCGAAAGTAGCTGAGCACCCCACCTGAAGGAAGAACGTACGATTTTTATGACCAGACATCTTCGTCACCGGGTGTCGGCGGAATGGAATGGGAGGTTCCATTGCCTATAGTCCACAAACCCATGATTACGGCTGAACTTTGTCTAGTGCTGGCGCTGCCTCTAAATGCTTGAGTGTAAACCTAATTAATTGTATTTGGAGCTACAATTAATACAAAATCGAAATAATCTTGTTTTCACTTTTTTTGGGCAGAGAATGGTTTCGTTTTGCCATTCGCAGGTCACGCGAACATGACGTGTCACAGCGTGCGTTCAGCAGACAAATATTTTGAAAATTAAAAAAAAATAAATAACTTTAAAAACATGATTAAAAAATATTATTCAATCGAATAAATTAACATTTTGAAAGACTTAAAAAATTAATATTTTAAAAATATTTTTAGTGATCTGCGGGGAACGCACCCACATTTATTGCCGGTCGGCAGAGTTGCCACCCTTGCGTGACTTTTGTTATAGAGACGGCCGCCATTAGAGTTTTGCTGTCGCGTCGCGTTGAGAAAAGTGAGGAAAATCCCTCTTAAAACAGTGCTAATAGGTAATACTTTCGGTCCCAGATAGAGCAATTCGATTGCGTTCACCGAGTGCGATAAGCGGGACGTCAAATATGACCGTTTTGGCGGGTCTTATGCTGTTTATTTTGTGTTTGCACCGGACTGCGCAAAAAAGTGTGCCAAAAAACGCATACAAAAAAACTGCCTAGATTACATATCGTGGCTATGGGCTTTAAAATGTTTTCAAATACAGTGCATTGACGTGGATTCCATTTGCAGATAACGCTGCGCCAGTTGGTCGGATATTACTCGAAGGATCCCTTGGATAAAGCGGAGGAAAAATAGCTGCAATATGGCCTCGCCCTCTCCGGCGAACAGTCCCATGCCCCCGCCACAGGCGCCCAGTCCGATGGCTCCGCCTTCGCAGAGTCCCGCCCCCTCGCCGCACAGCCCCTATCCGCACCAGCAGCCGGGTCCGCTGCAGGGACCTCCACCACCCGGCCACCCCGGCGCCTACGGACATCCCATGCAGCACGGTCCACCCGGACAAGGTCCTCCGGGCCACCATATGCCGCCGCACCACCAGGGGATGAGTATGTTCCTCAGCTAACCCACCCCCAAGTCCCTCAGACGCACGTAATTATCCGCAGTTTTCTCAAAAGGTCCGCACATGGGAATGCAGATGCCGCCGACGGGTCCGAATATGTCCCCCATTGGTTACCAAACCCACGGAATGGCACCCAATGTAAGTTATCCGAAGTCTAAGAAAATACATAGTATACAAGTAGGCTTGTTAGTTTCCAACTACAAATTGGTCGACTGGTCTTTCCAGTCGAGATCTAAGCGCAAAGATCGTTTCTATATACAGCCAACGATATTTTAAACATCTAATTACATTTTTATCATGTTAAGGGGGGAAATATTTTATAAATGTAAAACTGCCTCACCTTTAATAGGATCTAGCTAAGTAGGACACGAATTAGGAATCAACATAAACTTAAAAAAAATTTATAGAAACTGGATTGATCTACATACAAATTATTAGAAAATACTTAAATACATTTTTATAAAATCCATGCTTACTAGTTTACAGATCCTATAAATGAAATACTTTAGAAAACTCCACAAAGAATCTGAAAAGTTTGAATGTTTAAATAGCTTGTAAATATAAGAAATCTAAATTCTCGTAATCTTCGCTTAGAATTTTAAAACCACTTTTTGAAAAATTTTCATTTTTATTTGGCAGCTTAAGGCGTAAAATTATCGTATCAAAATGATTCATAATAATAATTATTATAATTATAAAATGTTTTTTTTTAAAAGCCTGAACTGCGAGTTATTTGCTTTCCCGCCACCTTTTTGTGGATCGTGTCTACCAGCTGCCGGAGATCAAATTTGGATGATATCTAAAAGCTTTCCATTAGCAAAGCTTCCAGCGCCAAGCGACGGTTCAGCTGCCCTCAAGCTTTTCAATTCAGATTGTTGTTGTCAACAGTTTATTAGGTTTGTCTTGTTTTAATTACTTCGGCACTGGCTTGCCCCCCACCGATTCCTCCTCGTCGGCCTTGCGCAACAGATTTTCGACCTCTTTGCGCAACTTCTCCGTTCCGGCGCATATTAGATCCGGTTTCATTATATCGAAGGGTCCGCCAAAGGGATGCGTGACCACGCCTCCCGCCTCCTTCACTAGCAGGGAACCGGCGGCGCAATCCCAGGGATACATATCCTCGATGTAGAAGGCATCCAAGTTTCCAGCTGCCACCATGCACAGCTCGTCCACAACGCAGGAGTAGGCCACAAGTCTGGGGATTTATAGAAAAGAATCGTTTAAAGTATCACATAATATTATTTGATTTTCAAAGTATTTCTAAATTTTATATACAATTTTTCCCATGTATTTTACGAAATGACTTTATTGTTTCGAACGCAGTTGTACATATACGATAAAATTTGCATTCCTCTTTTAATTAAATTGGAATAACCAGACATTGAAGCTTTATAGTGAGCTTTGACTGGTTAATTGTTTTGTACCCATATATTAATTTTCTGCAAAAATATTTCTTGATTGTGAGTAGGGGTTTAAAATTTAATTATTAAGAGCTTTGAGATTCTTGTATAGCTCTTTGAGCAAAAACTGCTATTCAAACTCAATTTTCCCCTTCTGCAATATCAAAGTAAATAAATAACTTTATCACTTACCGTCTCGCATTCAGGCCCACATGGTAGATCCTTTTGATGTGCTTGTTGGCCACCGAGTGGACGTGCAGCAGCGACACTTCGTAGGCCACATTGGCATCCTTGACGCTCTCACAGCTGCTCACATGGATGGGCTTTCCATTGCAGAAGGCTCCTTGGCCCAATTTAGTCGTGAAGAGCTTCTTCTGGACAGGATTGTTGATGACGCCCACCACGATCTGTTTGTTGATGGCCAAACCAATCGAAACGCAAACGTGCGGAATCTGCTTGATGAAATTTGATGTGCCGTCAATGGGATCTATGATCCAGGTGGGGGCATCCGTCAGTTCCCCAGACACATTGTTGTTCTTGGCCGTCGCCTCCTCGCCGATAAACTTGTGTCCAGGATAGCTGGCCAATATCTTCTCCATGAGAAAGTCTTCGATCTTGTTGTCATAGTCGGTCACCACATCATAGAAATCACCCTTGATGGAGACGTTTTTACTGGCCATCTCATAGCCCTCCATGAGGATCTCGCCCGCCTCAATGGCCAGTGGATGGATGAAGTTGTACAACTCCTCAATATCCGCTTGCTTTACTTCTGCCATATTGCTCCTATGTCTAACGATCCGTTGCTGCTCAGCTCGCGGTGCCAACTAATCAGAGAGATTGTTCCTCGCTCCGGTTACTTTGTCTGGCTGGCGCGGGAGCTTTGCTTCGGTTCGGTTCGGTTACATTCAGCAATACATTCGTTCTCTGATTGTTTGCCTGCATCGCGTTTTATGATCGCTAAAATTGGCATCTCACCTGCCTGCCTGCCTCTGTTTTATCTCAATTTGTTTGATGTACACAAATAGTCTGACTCTTTTTATCTCCACAGTCAGCCGGCGTAGACAAATAGTTGTAAAACCAGTTTTTATCAGCATTTTGGCCCGCTTTCGGTCCTTATTGTATGATTTATATTGTCAGTCTGAAAGTCATTATTCTCAAAAAGACCTTGCAAGCGTGCTAAATTACCGTATTTATCAAATCGTTTGTCTTATTAGAGTCGAACTTAGGTCCTATTATTTATTCATATTTTTGTATTGTCAAATTTTTGTTTTGTTCTAATGTTGCCATGACGACTTTTATTAAATTTTTAATACAAATCAATTTTTAAAAGCAATAGTTAACAAATAAAGGGTTCAACCTTCATTTTATTCAAAGCATCATTATGTTCTATGACTTATCAAATCCTTTGTTGCTTATTTTTATTCAAAAGTATAACCTGTGATCTGATCAGCCTCCTCAATTAGTTGGATTACATTTTTGGCCAATCCTTCAGAGCAGGTGCACACGCAATCGGGCTTCATCACATCGAATCTTGCTCCGCTGGTGTGGTAAACAATGCCACCAGCTTCTCTGAGGATTACGGCACCGCCAGCCAGATCCCAGGGCTTAAGATTCTCCACATGATAGGCGTCGCATCGGCCAGCAGCTATATAGCATAGCGTGAGAGCTGCACACCCAAAGCTGCGAGTGCTGATAGCCGAATGCAGTGTAAATGATGAGGAATAGATCAGAGTTCTTTGGGTCACTCACCCAGTGGCATTCGAGGCCAGCTTGTAGAGACGCTTCACATTTTTGTCCCGCCCCTTGGACACCACGATTAGGGAGATCTCATAGCCGACCACAGCTTGGTTTATCTGCAATCAAAAATGTCTTCTGTGTCTAAATGGCTTCCGAGAAATGCTTACTTAATTTTTAATTATTCCAAGAGTTAGGTTGCGAACCTGCTATCAGTTCAAGTGCTGGAAAATATTCAACAGCCTTTTAATATTATTTGGTTCTTTAAATTATTGCAAAACAATAACAAGAAATTTGTATGATCTTCTCTTGGTTCTCAAGGCCAGTTAGAGATACAGTTTTTGGGGAACAGCAAAACAAGATTGAATAGGTAATACCTACGTTACTTTTTCTTTCATTTTATGGCTCATTAATCTTATCAGTTCTAAGAGATTATGAGTTATTTCATCACCTTTTACAAACGTACCTCTTTTACGGTAGAAACCCCAATGGGTTGGCCATTTAAAAAAGCTCCATGACCTTGCCAAGCTGAATACAACTCGTTTGCCGGTGGATTGTAGACAATCCCCACCACCAGCTCTTTGTTAATGGTCAAACCCACGGAGATACAACAATGTGGTATCTTTCGCACATAATTGTTGGTACCATCAATGGGATCTATGATCCATGTGGGGGCATCCGTCAGTTCCGGTTGGGTTTTGGCGCCTGCCAAAGCTTCTTCGCCAATAATTTTTGATTCCGGAAACGCCTTGAGCAAGCCCTCCGTTAGCGTGGCTTCTATTTGCCTGTCGAACACTGTGACCAGGTCATAAAAAGCCGACTTGACTTCGAAGTCCGTTTTTGGTTTCCGAAAACCCTCCAAGAAGAGGGGACCGCACTCCCTGACCAGTTCCAGGGATACCTGGTAGTATTCGCGAAGTCTTTCCTCACCGATTTTATAACTCATGTCTCGACTATATCGACTGATCAGTTAGCGAACTATAATTATTTGTGGAACAGCTGTGGAATCATTTTGACAAAGCTTTTCTACGAGCTTTTTCCAGATAGAGTGGCCCACTGAGATTTAATTCGTTTAATTTGAATTTATATTCTGGAATATTTCAGTTTAATCTCTCGCGATTACAATAGTTTACAGCTGATTTACAAATGATAAATGTGTGCATAATGACTTTGCATACTGAACTAGTTACTATCTTTACTTGAATGTGTACTCTGTAATCTGGGCGGCCTCTTCGATAAGGCTAATCACATTCTTGGCCAACTCCGGCGTCGAGGCGCAAACGCAGTCCGGTTTCATCACATCGAATTGGGATCCGCTGGTGTGACAAATAGTGCCACCGGCTTCGGTCAGGATAATGGCTCCGGCAGCAAGGTCCCAGGGTTTCAGATCCTCCACATGATAGGCATCGCACTGGCCGGTGGCCACATAGCAAAGGGTTAGGGCTGCACTTCCAAAACACCGGGTTCCCGTGGCATTCGAGGCCATCTTGTACAGTCGCTTCACATTCTTGTCTCTCACTCGGGCGGCGTGGATCAGGGAGATTTCGTAGGCAATCACCGCTTGGTTGATCTGGAAAGGGGGAATATAATTGAGAAGGTGGCGTTTTATGAGAGCTTTTTATATTTTTTGTAGGAGAACGCTAATAAATGCTATTCTCGCAGATACAAAAAAAAACTGTTCAAGAAAATTAACTTTTTATTAGGATATTATACTGGGTTAGTTTAAAAATAAAAGTTTTATCAGTAGAAAAGTAATTGGGGTTGAATGGTATATTTAAAAAGAAAAAAATAATTTAAATATTTTAAGCCTTCGCTTTCCTAACAGATCTGTGCAAGCATTTCTTATCGAAATGTCAATTTGAGATGAACCAATATTTTTTTTACGTGCACCGATAAACCCGAGTGCAGGCGAAATAACATGCACGGTTATTCGTTAAATTTCGTTTATCTTGTTTGTCGCTATTATATGTTTTGTCCCGGGTTATATAAGCACTCTCTTACCGTCGTCACTTTGGACGTGTGGATGGGCTGACCATTCAGGTAGGCCCCATGTCCTTTGTAGGCGGAGAACAGTTCGTTCGCCGGCGGGTTGTAGATGATGCCCACCACCAGCTCCTTGTTGACGGCCAGACCCACGGAAATACAGCAATGTGGGATGCGGTGGATGAAATTGGTGGTGCCGTCGATGGGATCAATGATCCAGGTAGGCGCATCCGTCAGTTCCGCCTGGCGCTCCGAAGCTGCCGACTCCTCCTCGCCAATAATTAGGGATTCGGGAAAGGCCGCAACCAATCCCTCGGTTAGGATGTCCTCAATTTGTTTGTCATAGACGGTGACCAGGTCGTAGAAGTCCGACTTGACCTTGTAGTCAGTTTTGGCCTTCTGGTAGCCCTCCTGCATCAGAGGTCCGCACTTGAGGACCAGTTTCAGGGCCACATCGTAGTACTCCTTGAGCTTGGACTCGCTGACCGGGGAACTCATCGCTATTTCTGTTGATTTCCGACTGAGCAACCCAACTATATGGATGCGAATCAGCTGTGGAAAAAGTGCGACGCCAAAGAGGAAAGCTTTCCGCACAAGCTTTCTTCGATGCAATAGAACTTTGGACATATCGGAGAGTGCGATAGAGTTTATATTGTTTCGGATTCGTGGGTGTGTTGATACAATGCAGGGCAACCGAATAGAATCAGTGTAGTATTTTAATATTAATATTTTCCAAAAAGAGCTACTAATATTAGTTTTCTTATTATTTAATCTCATGTATTAGACATAAATAAAGTAACAATGTTGTGTAGTTAAAAGTAATACTTAATAATAATAATTAGGAAAAACTAAGAAGAATTCTTTGAATTAAAGAATGCAATGCTGAAATCGTTTATGACATCTATGTCTTGTGAATTATATCATGGTGATAAGAGACATTTATAAATCCGGAATTCCCCAAAAATATGTAGATTTTTTTTTTTTTTTTTTGGATATTAAGTTACTTCCGAACCATGTAGATTTTGTAATACGAATAGTATAGGTGCCGTTAAGAAACTTTATCAGTGTGAATAGTGTGTTTGCATGATGAGTTGCAGATTACGGTTGGCAATCTTTATGTTATTGAAAGACTGATTTGTGCTAAGCTGATATGAATATTTATTCGAAATGCAGAGCTAAGATAACAGATCTAGGCTTCTGCAGTTGTGTTTGCATGATGATGCCCACTTCCTTTATCTTTGCCCCATTTAAAATAAGATTCCGTTTTATTTGGACCATTAGATTTTATTCTTGTTTACAACAATTTCTATGGGTTTTAAAAATCACTCCCCACCCACATGCTTCTCCTGATCGGCCTTTCGAATAAGTTGCTCTATCTCAGCTCTCAGTGTCTCTGTGCCGGCGCAGATTAAATCGGGCTTCATGATATCAAAGGGTCCACCATAGGGGTGGGTGACCACTCCACCAGCCTCACGGATTAGCAAGTAACCAGCTGCACAATCCCAGGGATACATGTCCTCGATGTGGAAGGCATCCAAGTTTCCAGCGGCCACCATGCAAAGGGAATCCACCACTGCCGAATAGGCCAGGAGTCTGGAAAGGATTGACCAAATAAATAAAGTGCATCACTAGTTAAATAAATACCAAACCCACCTTCTGGCATTGGATCCCACATGGTAGATCCTCTTGATGTGTTTATTCCGGATCTTTGGAGCGTGCAGCAAACAAACCTCATATGCCACATTGGCATCGTTGAGATGTTCACAGCTGCTCACCTGGATGGCTTTGCCATTGCAGAAGGCTCCCTGGCCCAATTTGGCCGTATAAAGCTTATTCTGGGCAGGATTATTGACCACTCCCAGAACAATTTGTTTCTTAATGGACAGTCCTATCGAAACGGAGACGTGTGGAATTTGTTTGATGAAATTGGAGGTGCCATCGATGGGATCTATGATCCAGGTGGGAGCATCCGTGAGCTCTTTGGTCACATTGTCATTTTTATGGGTATCCTCCTCGCCAATAAACTTGTGATCAGGATAACTGGCCAGTATCTTCTCCATTAGAAACTCTTCGATCTGGTTGTCATAGGCAGTGACTACATTATAGAACTCTCCGTCCTTCAAGGCCACCGCCTTCCCGGCATTTTGATAGCCCTCCAGCAGGATTTCCCCAGCTCTTACTGCCAGCGGATAGATGAAGTCGTAGAGCTCTTCGATCTGTGACTTGCTGGCTGCCATCTCTTTTCCTATTTCGTTTCACTTATCTGTGCTATCTTGCTGTACTGTGTTATTGCCGTAATTTGCGACTATTCCGATTTCGTCTCGACTGAATCAAGCACTGAGCACAGACAATAATTTGCAGTTTTCTCAGCCCAGTAACTTGGTTCACTGACTGACATTCTCTAAATGAGATTCTGGGAGCTTTTTTAATTTATTTGCCTCTGAATTCAGCTTTTATACAGAATGGAATTCGCAGTACGTTTAACATAGGGTTTATATAATTAAATTTTGGGTGTCAGGTCAAGTTTTGAGGAATCTAGGATAACCCAAAAATACCAAAACATACAACTTTTATTAATATTTAAAATGAAGTTCTTAACAAAAATTAGTTATTACGTTTTAATAGCTTTTTTTTATCCATAGAAGTCCTTAATCATCTAAATGCTAATATTAACAGAGCTATTTCTATTAAATGATTTCTGAAATCCAATAAAATTTTGTTATCCTTTTCTCAGGCTCCCACCCAGCCTTGCATAGTGTCGCCCGGTGGACCACCTGGTGGTCCTCCGCCGCCAGAGCGCTCCAGCCAGGAAAACCTTCACGCCCTTCAACGCGCCATTGATTCGATGGAGGAGAAGGGCCTGCAGGAAGATCCCCGCTACTCGCAGCTTCTGGCAATGCGGGCCACCTCCAAGCACCAGCACCTCAATGGCAACCAGGTGAACCTGTTGCGCACACAGATCACTGCCTATCGGTTGCTGGCGAGAAACAAGCCCATATCCATGCAGATGCAGCAGGCGTTGCAGGCGGCACAGCAACAACCACCGCCGGGACCTCCAATTGGACCACCTGGAGCACCAGGAGGACCGCCGCCGGGTGGGCAACATGCAGGACAGCCGCCCGTGCAGCCACAACAACAGCAACAACCGCCTCCGTCGGCAGGAACACCGCCTCAGTGCTCCACGCCACCTGCCAGCAATCCCTATGGGCCGCCAGTTCCTGGTCAGAAGATGCAGGGGGCTCCACCGCCGCCACACATGCAGCAGGGCCAGCCTTTGCCACCGCAGCCGCCACAGGTGGGTGGACCACCGCCCATCCAGCAGCAGCAACAGCCGCCGCAGCAGCAACAACAACAGCCGCAGCCTCCGCCACCGGAGCAACTGCAGCATCAGTTGCCAAACGGAGGCAAACCCCTGAGCATGGGATCCGCCGGAGGGCAACCCTTGATACCAGCCTCGCCAATGCAGCCCCAAGTGCGGGGTGCTCTGCCAGGAATGCCGCCAGGCGGTCAGGTTCCACAGCCGGGAGGCGGTCCTCCGCGACAGGTGCCACCCGCCGGTATGCCCATGCCCAAGCCCAATCGCATTACAACGGTGGCCAAGCCGGTGGGCCTGGATCCCATTACGTTGCTGCAGGAACGGGAGAATCGGATAGCAGCCAGGATATCGTTGCGCATGCAGGAGTTGCAGCGTCTGCCGGCCACCATGTCGGAGGATCTGCGTCTGCAGGCAGCCATCGAGTTGAGGGCCCTAAGGGTCTTGAACTTCCAGCGACAGTTGCGCATGGAGTTTGTCCAGTGCACGAGAAGAGACACCACCTTGGAGACAGCGTTGAATATCAAGTTCTACAAGAGGACCAAGCGGCAGGGTCTGCGGGAGGCGCGTGCCACCGAAAAGCTGGAAAAGCAACAGAAGCTAGAGGCTGAACGGAAACGCAGGCAAAAGCATCTGGAGTTCTTGGCAGCGGTTCTTCAGCACGGCAAGGATCTGAGAGAGTTCCACAGGAATAATAAGGTAAGTGGCGATGAAATAAGAAACTACAAATATTTACTAATGAAACAATGTCTTTATCCCCACCAGGCCCAGCTGGCCAGGATGAACAAGGCAGTGATGAACCACCACGCGAATGCAGAGCGCGAGCAGAAGAAGGAACAGGAGCGCATCGAGAAGGAACGTATGCGACGTCTGATGGCCGAGGATGAAGAGGGTTACCGCAAGCTGATCGATCAGAAGAAGGACAAGCGATTGGCTTTCCTCTTGTCTCAGACGGATGAGTACATCAGCAACCTCACTCAGATGGTGAAGCAGCACAAGGACGACCAGATGAAGAAGAAGGAGGAGGAGGGCAAGCGTCTGATACTGTTCAAAAAGGAACTGCTGATGAGCGGCGAGTACATTGGCATCGATGAGGGCAGCATTGTGGCCGATATGCGTGTCCATGTGGTGGAGCAGTGCACTGGCAAGAAACTCACCGGCGATGATGCTCCCATGTTGAAGCACTTGCACCGCTGGCTGAACATGCATCCTGGCTGGGATTGGATCGACGACGAGGAGGACAGCTGTGGCAGCAACGAAGACCATAAGCCCAAGATGGAGGATCAGCCAATGGCCACGGAGGATGTCACCGACAAAGCGGTGCCGGCGGGCGGTGATGAAGATCCCAATGATCTGATTACCAAGGCCAAGGTGGAGGACGATGAGTACAAGACGGAGGAGCAGACCTACTACAGCATCGCTCACACCATTCACGAAAAGGTTGTTGAGCAGGCCAGCATCATGGTGAACGGCCAGCTCAAGGAGTACCAGATCAAGGGCTTGGAGTGGTTGGTCTCGCTCTACAACAACAATCTGAATGGTATTCTGGCCGATGAAATGGGTTTGGGTAAAACCATTCAGACCATTTCGCTGGTTACCTACCTGATGGATCGGAAAAAGGTTATGGGTCCCTACTTGATTATTGTTCCACTTTCGACCCTGCCCAATTGGGTGCTGGAATTTGAGAAGTGGGCGCCAGCCGTGGGCGTGGTCAGCTACAAGGGTAGCCCGCAAGGAAGGCGATTGCTGCAGAATCAAATGCGAGCCACCAAGTTTAATGTGTTGTTAACCACCTACGAGTACGTGATTAAGGACAAAGCGGTGCTGGCCAAGATCCAGTGGAAGTACATGATCATCGACGAGGGTCACCGCATGAAGAACCACCACTGCAAACTCACCCAGGTGCTGAACACGCATTACATTGCTCCCTATCGATTGCTACTCACGGGAACGCCCCTGCAAAACAAACTACCCGAGTTGTGGGCGCTACTTAATTTCCTGCTGCCCTCGATCTTCAAGTCCTGCTCCACCTTTGAGCAGTGGTTCAATGCTCCGTTTGCCACCACCGGCGAGAAAGTCGAGTTGAACGAGGAGGAGACCATCCTTATCATTCGACGTCTGCACAAGGTGCTGCGTCCCTTCCTGCTGCGTCGCCTCAAAAAGGAGGTGGAGCACCAGCTGCCCGACAAGGTGGAGTACATCATCAAGTGTGACATGTCCGCTCTGCAGCGGGTTCTCTACAAGCACATGCAGAGCAAGGGCGTCTTGCTGACCGACGGGTCCGAGAAGGGCAAGCACGGCAAGGGTGGCGCCAAGGCGTTGATGAACACGATCGTCCAGCTGCGCAAACTGTGCAACCATCCGTTCATGTTCCAGCACATCGAGGAGAAGTACTGCGACCACACTGGAGGCCATGGAGTGGTGTCCGGTAAGTGTGAAGATATAAGAGATCAGTTATTAAATATTAGGTACACTTCTTTTGTGTTTTTAAATATTATTGAATGCCTTAAGATTTTTAAAACATATTTATCTTAAAAATCATTGAACATCTTCTATTATTTCATGCTGTTAAAAAAACTAACACGATGATCGACGATAAAGACATTAAGAATTATAACTTGTAATTTATAAAAAAAATCCCCTTTTCAGGACCCGATCTGTATCGTGTCTCCGGCAAATTCGAGCTGCTCGATCGCATCCTGCCCAAGCTGAAGGCCACCAACCATCGTGTCCTGCTCTTCTGTCAGATGACCCAGTGTATGACCATCATCGAGGACTACCTGGGATGGCGCCAGTTCGGCTACCTTCGACTGGACGGCACCACCAAGGCCGAGGATCGTGGCGAACTGCTACGCAAATTCAACGCCAAGGGTTCCGACGTCTTTGTCTTTCTGCTATCCACCCGAGCCGGCGGCTTGGGTCTCAATCTACAGACGGCCGATACAGTAGTAATCTTCGATTCCGATTGGAATCCTCACCAGGATCTGCAGGCGCAGGATCGTGCCCATCGTATTGGTCAGCGAAACGAGGTGCGCGTCCTCCGGCTAATGACAGTCAACTCCGTGGAAGAGCGTATCCTGGCTGCCGCCAGATACAAGCTAAACATGGACGAGAAGGTGATTCAAGCTGGTATGTTCGATCAAAAGTCAACGGGTAGCGAGCGGCAGCAGTTCCTCCAGACGATTCTGCATCAGGACGACAATGAGGAGGAGGAGGAAAATGAGGTGCCTGATGATGAAATGATCAACATGATGATTGCTCGCAGCGAGGAGGAGATCGAGATCTTTAAGCGCATGGATACGGAGCGCAAGAAGGAGGACGAGGAGATCCATCCGGGTAGGGATCGCCTTATCGATGAGTCCGAGTTACCAGACTGGTTGACAAAGGACGACGATGAGGTAGAGCGTTTTCACTATCAGTACGACGAGGATACCATTCTTGGTGAGTTTAAGTGATATCATTTGTTTAATGGTTTAACTAACAGTGATAATATTTCGTTTTAGGTCGGGGTTCTCGGCAGCGCAAGGAGGTGGACTACACGGACAGCTTGACGGAGAAGGAGTGGCTGAAAGCTATCGACGATGGCGCTGAGTTCGACGAGGAGGAGGAGGAAGACGATTCCAAGCGCAAGCGACGCAAGCGAAAGAATCGAAAGGAAGAGTCCGACGACGATTCGATGATTCTCAAGCGGCGACGACGCCAAAACCTGGACAAGCGATCTAAGAAGCAGATGCACAAGATTATGAGCGCGGTGATTAAGCACAACCAGGACGGACGCACCCTGTCCGAGCCGTTCATGAAGTTGCCGTCGCGGCAGCGGTTGCCCGACTACTACGAGATCATCAAGCGGCCGGTGGACATTAAGAAAATCCTGCAGCGCATCGAGGACTGCAAATATGCCGATCTCAACGAGCTGGAGAAGGACTTTATGCAGCTGTGCCAGAATGCGCAGATCTACAACGAAGAGGCCTCCCTAATCTACCTGGATTCGATTGCCTTGCAAAAGATATTCGTTGGGGCCAGGCAGAGGGTAACAGCTGCAGCGGATGCAGCCGCAGTGGCGGCCGGAGATAATACGGGCGAAGCACATGGAAACGGCGGGGGATCGGATAACTCTGACAATGAGGACGACGATGGCGGGGATGATGGCTCCGACGACGAGGAGATTGCCACCACTTCAGCGGCTGCTGTCAAAATGAAGCTGAAACTGAATAAATCTCTGGCCAGTGCCCCGGCCACGCCCACGCAATCATCTTCAAATGTGGGCAGCGGAGCGGCCACCACATCCAAGAAGCAAACGCGTCGCAAGCGGTCGCAAAAGAAATACACCATTTCAGACGACGACGACGATGACATGGACTAGCTACCGTTGGGAGTGATCTTCAAGCGCGGATCGACGGATGTCGAAGGCATGGGCAATTGATTTTTAGTTAGTTTAAGTTTAAACACCTTCGAGGAAGATGCTTATCGAAACCCTAACCAGTGTTAGGGTTTCCCTAACCATCTAGACTCCCTATCAGGCTATCACTTTTATATATCTATCTTTCCTAGATATAGGTTTTAATTTAAGTTCAATTTTAATTATTTACGCACACAACCATTTATTTCTCCCAATTCTTTTGATTGTATAATTACGTGCTTTAAAATAAATGCATACATAACATAAAAATAACAACAGAACAATATAATATTAAAAAAGTTGTTGGGCGGCTAACGTAATATTTCTTTGGTTTCTTAGAAGAATCATATCCAGGTTATCCGGAATGATATTATAGAGTCAGGAACCAGTAGGATTTGAGGAATGGCCTGAATCCCGGAATTTTGCGCAGTATGTTGAGGTCATCCGGCTGCTTTCTTGATAATGCTTGCAAGGAGCGAAGCAGCAAATTATCCGTTAATGATGTGCAGCTGATCAGTCTTATTGCAGACTTTAATGCCGTAGAGCAGACCATTGGATATATCTTTACGTTTGGATCCACGGGCACATTTCTGTATGCCACTCCTAATCCCCTTCGGTTTAGATAGAACTCCAAGTGCCCGCGACTACGATCCAAATAGACACCAATCAGACAGCCCTGGGAGAAATTTTGGGCGTAGGGCAGCCGCTCGCCGCAGTGTTGGATCTGCCCGGAATACGAGAGACCCCAGGAATGGGCATCGCTACCCAAAGCAGAAACAAATCGGAATCTATGTTGTCCGGAAACTATGTTCTGCGTACCGATGCCAAACATCTGGGAAGAGAAAATCAAAAGGTGATTTGCAGATCAAACATACATAGGGTCGAGTGAAATTTTCCATCTTATCAGTAGGAAAAAGTCGCGGTTCAAAATTGGTGATAACCCAAGCCGACTTACTACATCTGTGCCGCATAGAGGAGATATAGCAAGCATCTCCCAATAATGCTTCCAGAGACTTTTTTCCCTTCACAATGGCGGTTCCCTGACTTCTGATGGGGTGAAAGGTAATGTCTCTATCAGTTACCAAAGCATCCGACTCTTCTGTGGTGTCCCATTGCCAGGAATAGCCATTGCCGACCCCATACTCTCCGCATCGACACTTAACCAAGTCAGGTATATAGCCCCTATAACGCACTATATCGTTGGAGCTGGGAAACCAGCACTCGCAATATCTTTGGGTCATGAAAATGCTGTTTGCCAATGCGCCGAACCCGGGCTTGCATTTGCATCGGCTGGATGAATAATTCTTACTCACTTCCGATCTCGGCAAAATTCTGTTTGTGACTGACGCGGCTAGTATGAAATGATGATAGTAAGAATTAAGATATTGATCCTGATTAGCTTAATAGCTAGATCACAAAGTATAGATCAAAAAATTGAATTGTTTATGTTTCAATCCCGTTAACATACTCTGTTAAAATATTTTTAAAATAATTTTTTAATTATTTATTTATTAGATACCCGTTACTCAGATAAACAGCTTAATATAAATATGCCTTCTTGTTGACAAAATGTACGTTAATTTTTAAGCAAGTAGAAATGGATCTGGAATAATTTACGTTAAGATAGATTGCTTTAAGGGGGGTATCAAAAAATCAACTAACTTTGCGATTTTTTCAATAAAAACTGGTTAGATGGATTTAATTCAAACCTTTTGTATTTTATTAAGTGATTAAATAACATCTACTAATTTTTATAGCCGATACTATTGGCTAATAATACACTATTAAAAAAAGGGCGTTTTGCGTTGATCACTGTATTTCCGCCAAACATGATTGGATTTCCATTCTGCTCTCGCTTCAGTCAACGACTAACCATAAGCGAACTTTTAGCCTCTGTCGATTGACCAGTTTTGCCGATTTTAAACAAAATCGTTTACCACCACAAGGCATAAGAAGGAATTTTTTTAATGGAATTTTTTACGGTGCCCCGACTATCAGATACCCGTTACTCAGCTAAGGGAGTGCGAGGGAGATAGATATATAAAATCTTTGATCGGGCATAACTTTTTAACGAATGGTCCGATTTGAAAAATTCTTCTACATTTCGATAGGTATTGATAATCACAATAAAACTGCATTTTTACTTTTCCAATGGTGTGGGCGCCAGACACCTTTCAAAAAATGGTTTAGGGCGGTTGAGGGCGTTAGAGGGGGCGTGGCACCATTTTGAAATAAACTTGCGCTGCGTAGGAACTCCAAGAATATGCATGCAAAATGCCAATCCTCTAGCTTTTATAGTTTCCGAGATCTTAGCGTTCATACAGACGGACAAACAGACGGACAGACGGACATGGCTAGTTCGACTCGGCTAGTGATCCTGATCAAGAATATATATATTTTATAGGGTCGGAAAAGCTTCCTTCTCCCTGTTACATACAGGGATACAATATACAAATACAATATATACACGAATACAATATACCCTTTTACTCTACGAGTAACGGGTATAAAAATATTGCCCCTATTTTGACAATGTATGACTAGTTATCATTTGGATCTATTCTGTGTGCATTAATGGCTCTGACATCCAATCTCACCGTTTCTTTTTTTTCGAACAGCCCACTCAACAAAAATGGTGACAAATAAAAAATATACATTCCATCTCAGATTTATGAAGTTTGTATGCAAAATTCGATTCCGCGTCATATTCCAGCTGAACTGTAAAGAGTCCTTTAATGTATAACATTCATAATTATATGATCTGATTTCCAGATGCCAGAGTTAACAAGTGCAACTATAAAGGAATTTTCGATTATAATTTATCTTTTTTTAATTCCCTAGTCGTCTATTGAAAAGTTTAAACATAACGTAAGTTGAACGTATTTTTTATTAACAATTCTACTTAATACATTTATTATTACGTTCCGCGAAATAAATGCATAATTAAATATTTTGATATGTTTTCTAGGTGCTAGCTACAGCAAATAGTGGAAATACTCGTCGCACATCTCGTGGACGGAAGCGGCGTGCTCCTCGTCGCCGCTATCACTGCTCCTCAACGTGATCTTGTGGGCATTGGCGTACAAGTCGTCCTCGTCAACGACTGCATCGTCAGTTTCTATTAATATAAATAACAAGTGATTAGATGGGTGGAAAAGCGGTGTTGGACTCAGTGACTCAGTGATCTCACCTCGGTATTTTTGCTTGCGTCCCAACCTTAGCTTGGAACTGGAAAGCACCGCCTCGTCACCCAAATCCAATTCGTTCTCCTGAGAGTTTCGAGAGTAACGAATTGGCGGTGCCAGGAACCAGTACGATTGTAGGGTGCCCTTTAGACCCGGCATCTGACGCAGTTCGGCCAGCTTGAGCGGCTGCCTGGATAAAGCTTGAAAGGATCTAAGCTGCAGCGTCGCTGGTTGGGTCGTGCAATTAATCAGCCTTATCACAGATTTGGCCGCAGTGGAGCAGACCATGGGGTATATATTGATATCCGGATCTGTGGGCACATTTGTGTAGGCCACTCCCAACGACCTGCGGTTCAAATAGAACTCCAAGTGGCCCCGCGTTCGATCCAGACAAACTCCAATTAGGCAGCCCTGCGAGAACTTCTGGCCGTAGGGTAGCTGCTCGCCGCAGTGCTGGATCCGTCCGGAATACGAGAAACCCCAGGACTGGGCATTGGTGCCCAGAGCGGATACAAAGTGGAACTTGAACTGCCCTAGATTAACGCTCTCCGTGCCGATACCGAACATCTAGGAGGATGGAAAAGGGAGACCGATTATAAAGAACACATTGTTTACATTGAACTTTTGCTGGCTTATCATCTAGTTGGGCTGTCTGCTGAGATCTCCCCCACCCGCTGTGACGTCTGTTATCTTATCGCCGCGTTGTAATCTGTAATCCGTAGTACAATGAAGCCAACAATCAAGTCGTAACCAATGGAATCGA
Source organism: Drosophila pseudotakahashii (assembly GCA_035046095.1). Lineage (NCBI taxonomy): Eukaryota > Metazoa > Arthropoda > Insecta > Diptera > Drosophilidae > Drosophila > Drosophila pseudotakahashii. The sequence goes on from JAWNOE010000262.1 coordinate 415,630, forward strand.
GCACACCAGCTGCCTGGCAGGCAGTGATCTATTTTAAGGCGGCGACTTTGACTGACTTTCATCTCTCGCGGAGCATCCCAACTAGTTGCCAAGCCGGGCTGATAACTCACCACATCGGTGCCGGCCAGAGTAGTGATGACGCGCATTTCCCAAAAGTGGACCATGCCGGGCTTTAAAGCCCTATTCCCCCTCACAATCGCCGTGCCCTGGCTGTAGGTGGGATGGAAGATGATGTCCCTGTCGGTCACTATGGCATCCGATTCGTCTGAGGCATGCCACCGCCAGGGATTGACATTGCCGGGCTCATCCTCGCCGCAACGGCACCTGACCAGGTCGGGTATGTGACCCTTGTGGCTGGTGACCTCGATGGAGTTGGGAAAGGGGCAGTCGCAGAAGCCGGGATTGCAGACTTCCTGGTGCGGGGGCAGCAACATGTTGGCACACTCGCTTCTCACTGGTCGGTTTCCCCTGGGATCTCTGAGTTCCTTTCCACTAATGACTTGTGACAGTTGTGTGCAATGATCTCGAACAGTCGACGGACCACAAATGTTTCCAGTTAAACCAGCTGCAGCCTCATATATAAGCTCATGACCGATCTGATCCGAGCTGGCTGAAATGAACAATAAACAAAAACGATGCGTTGTAAATAGACGCCAGCGTCGCTGCCGGCGTCGTCTTTGGTGTCTGGTCACACTGCATGATTCAGAACGGGATATAAACTAGTTCCGTTTTTTAAAAATTACCGTTAGTTTTTTTGTTAAATTTATTTATTTTAATAAAGTCTATTAAAAATTAAAATGTATAAGCAAATTAATGGGTTTTGAGCACTACCTGCTATGGCCTTAAGCTTTGATTATATATTTGGAGTGGTAATAATAGTGTTATAAATGTTTATATTAACTAAAATGAACTGCAGGTGATTTTAAATTGGTACATAAAATGAACATTAATATTATAAATAAATTTGTTTCAAAATTAAACATAATTTGAAAATATTGAACTAGAAGGAACAAAAATACCGCATAGTAAATATACCATATGTTTTTGTGAGAACGCCTCTTTTGTGTGAATGGTACTCCTCGAATGCAACTCTGTGGTGGCCAACCACAAACAGCGGCTTTTCACTACGATTTTACTGAAAAATCTATAAAAATAGGTTAATTTAAGTTCCAAGTACCCGTGCAAACCACTCAACAGACATGGCGGATGCCGCAGCTCGTCAGCTGCAGTACGAGTACAAGGCGGTAAGTTCGGAATGCTGAAATTCCGGCCGGAAAAACTTTCCCCACTCCATGCGGCGTCTCCGCAGAATTTCACAAACATATGTATTAAATGTGTTTTTCCCATTTCAGAACTCCAATCTTGTGCTGCAAGCCGATGTACGACTCATCGAACGGCCGCGACGCGATGAGGCCACCGGCGAGGTGTGCTCCTTGGTGGGAAAGCTGGACGGAACGAGGATGGGCGATCGCTACCAGCGGACGAAGCCGGAGAAAACCGAGGAGCGTAAGGTGAAGCGCCAGAAGCGAGATGAGGCCCAGTACGATTTCGAGCGGATGAAGGGCGCCACTCTGCTCTCCGAGGGCATTGACGAGATGGTGGGCATTGTCTATCGGCCCAAGACACAGGAAACCCGCCAGACATACGAGGTCCTGCTTAGTTTCATCCAGGAGGCTCTGGGCGATCAGCCCAGGGACATCCTGTGCGGTGCCGCCGACGAGATTCTGGCTGTGCTGAAGAACGATCGCCTAAAGGATCGGGAGCGAAAGAGGGACGTGGACAGCCTTCTGGGCGCAGTCACTGACGAGCGCTTTGCCCTGCTGGTTAATCTGGGCAAGAAGATCACAGACTTTGGCAGCGATGCCGTGAATGCATTGACTGCTGCTCCCAACAACGAGGAGCAGATCGATGAGACCTACGGCATCAATGTGCAGTTCGAGGAATCCGAGGAGGAGAGCGACAACGACATGTACGGCGAGATCCGCGATGATGATGCCCAGGATGAAGGCGAAGAGGCGCGCATTGATCACACTCTGCATGCAGAGAACGTAAGATGTGTATATAATGTTGTGATTCCCATTAATAATTCATGTTTCCTTCCCCAGCTGGCCAACGAGGAAGCCGCCAATAATGTGAAAAAAGAGCGATCTTTGCATCCCTTGGACATAGATGCCTATTGGTTGCAGCGTTGCCTGAGCAAGTTCTACAAGGATGCCATGGTGTCGCAGAGCAAGGCCGCCGATGTGCTTAAGATCCTCAAAGATGCCGCCGACGATCGTGACTGTGAGAATCAGTTGGTGCTCCTGCTGGGCTATGATTGCTTCGATTTTATAAAGCAGCTGAAGCTTAACCGCCAGATGGTACTATACTGCACCATGCTGGCCTCGGCTCAAACGGACAGTGAGCGACAAAGAATTCGCGAGAAGATGCGCGGGAATTCCACGCTGGCCAAAATCCTTCGTCAGTTGGACACAGGAAAGGCGGAGGAGCAGGACGAGGGCGAAGCTCGAGGCAGTAAGCGGGGCAAAGGCGATGCCGAGGATGGAGGAGCAGCGGCTGCAGGACAGGTAGCCGGTGTGCGGCAGTTACTTGAGTTGGACGAGATGGCTTTCACTCAGGGATCCCACTTTATGGCCAACAAGCGCTGTCAGCTGCCAGACGGTTCGTACAGGAAACAACGCAAGGGCTACGAAGAGGTGCATGTGCCTGCCCTGAAACCTGTGCCCTTTGATGCCAACGAGGAACTTCAGCCGGTGGAAAAGCTCCCGAAATACGTACAACCTGTGTTTGAAGGCTTCAAGACACTTAACCGTATCCAAAGTCGTTTGTACAAGGCCGCCTTGGACAGTGATGAGAATATGCTGCTGTGTGCCCCCACTGGAGCTGGTAAAACCAATGTGGCCCTGCTTACAATGATGCGGGAGATTGGTAAGCACATCAACGAAGATGGCACCATCAATGCGCAGGATTTCAAGATAATTTATGTGGCTCCCATGAAATCGCTGGTACAGGAAATGGTCGGCAATTTTGGACGACGCCTCGCCTGCTATAATCTGACGGTCTCCGAGTTGACTGGAGACCACCAGCTGACCAGAGAACAGATTGCGGCCACGCAGGTGATTGTTTGCACACCGGAAAAGTGGGATATTATCACTCGGAAGGGAGGAGAGCGTACGTTTGTGAGCCTAGTGCGTTTGGTAATTATTGATGAGATCCACCTGCTTCACGACGAACGTGGTCCGGTGCTGGAAGCCCTGGTGGCGCGTACCATTAGGAATATTGAGACCACCCAGGAGGAGGTGCGACTGGTGGGCTTATCTGCCACACTTCCAAACTACCAGGATGTGGCCACCTTCTTGCGCGTGAAGCCCGACAAAGGCCTCTTCTACTTTGACAACAGCTATCGGCCGGTGTCCCTGGAGCAGCAGTACATCGGTGTGACGGAGAAGAAGGCTCTGAAGCGGTTCCAGGTGATGAACGAGATTGTATACGAAAAGACCATGGAGCACGCTGGACGGAATCAGGTGCTGGTTTTCGTGCACTCGCGTAAGGAGACTGGAAAAACGGCGAGGGCCGTGAGGGACATGTGCCTGGAGCAAGATACCCTTGGTAGTTTCCTGAGGGAAGGATCGGCCAGCATGGAAGTGCTGCGCACTGAAGCAGAGCAAGTTAAGAACACAGAGCTGAAGGAGCTGCTGCCCTACGGATTCGCTATCCATCATGCCGGAATGACTCGAGTCGATCGTACTCTGGTCGAGGATCTTTTTGCGGATCGGCACATCCAGGTGCTTGTTTCCACCGCCACGCTGGCTTGGGGTGTGAATCTCCCAGCCCACACGGTAATCATCAAAGGAACGCAGGTGTACAACCCGGAAAAGGGTCGCTGGGTGGAGCTGAGTGCTTTGGATGTCCTCCAGATGTTGGGTCGTGCTGGAAGACCGCAGTATGACACCAAGGGTGAGGGTATTCTCATAACCAATCACAGTGAGCTGCAGTTCTATCTCTCCCTGCTCAACCAGCAGTTGCCCATTGAGTCGCAATTTATCTCCAAGCTCCCCGACATGCTGAATGCCGAGATCGTTCTGGGGACAGTCCAACATCTACAGGATGCAGTCAACTGGTTGGGCTACACATATCTGTACATCAGGATGCTGAGGAACCCCACCTTGTATGGCGTATCGCACGATGCCATAAAGGCGGATCCCTTGTTGGAGCAGCATCGCGCGGATCTCTTGCACACCGCAGCCTGCTGTTTGGAGAGGAGTGGACTCGTGAAGTACGATCGAAAGACGGGTCACTTCCAGGTGACGGATCTCGGACGCATTGCCTCGCACTACTACCTAACCCACGAAACCATGCTGACTTACAACCAGCTGCTGAAGCAAACTCTAAGCGAGATCGAGCTGTTTCGCGTTTTCTCTTTATCCTCGGAATTCCGACACATTTCCGTCAGAGAAGAGGAAAAATTGGAGCTGCAGAAACTAATGGAACGAGTGCCCATTCCCATTAAAGAGTCGATTGAGGAGCATAGTGCCAAGGTTAATGTTCTGCTGCAGGCCTATATCTCCCAATTGAAGCTAGAAGGGTTTGCCTTGATGTCGGACATGGTGTTTATCACTCAATCCGCAGCCCGATTAATGAGGGCTATCTTTGAGATTGTGCTGACCCGCGGATGGGCACAATTGGCGGACAAAACCTTGACGCTTTGTAAGATGATCGATAGAAGGATGTGGCAATCGATGACGCCACTTAGGCAGTTCAAGAAGATGCCCGACGAGATTGCCAAGAAGCTGGAGAAGAAGCACTTCCCATGGGGAAGGCTCTACGACTTGGAGCCCCATGAACTGGGTGAGCTGATCCGAGTGCCGAAGCTGGGAAAAACCATCCACAAGTTTGTGCACCAGTTCCCCAAGTTGGAACTTTCCACGCACATTCAACCCATAACAAGAGGAACCCTGAGAGTGGAACTCACCATCACTCCGGATTTCCAATGGGACGAGAAGGTGCATGGGCAGTCGGAAGGCTTCTGGGTGTTGATAGAAGATGTAGACTCGGAACTTATTCTCCATCACGAGTTCTTCCTGCTAAAGCAGAAGTATTCCCAGGATGAGCACCAGCTGAAGTTCTTTGTACCCGTTTTTGAGCCCTTGCCTCCGCAATATTTCCTCCGAATTGTCTCCGATCGCTGGATAGGAGCAGAGACCCAATTACCAGTCTCCTTCCGACACTTGATTCTGCCGGAGAAAAATATGCCACCTACGGAGCTGCTGGATCTGCAGCCACTTCCCATTAGTGCACTCCGCCAGCCCAAATTTGAATCATTCTATTCGCAACGCTTCCCGCAGTTCAATCCCATCCAGACTCAGGTATTTAATGCGGTATACAACAGCGATGAGAACGTCTTCGTTGGAGCTCCAACTGGATCAGGAAAGATGACCATTGCGGAGTTCGCCATTATGCGGCTGTTCACCACGCAATCGGATGCCCGATGTGTCTATTTGGTTTCGCAAGAGGCTCTGGCCGATCTTGTCTTTGCGGATTGGCATAGCAAGTTTGGTTCATTGGACATAAAAGTTGTTAAATTGACTGGAGAAACGGGAACCGATTTAAAGCTGATAGCCAAGGGTCAGCTGGTCATCACAACTGCGGATAAATGGGATGTGTTGTCCCGCAGATGGAAGCAGAGGAAGAACGTGCAACTGGTGAACCTGTTCATTGTGGACGAACTGCAGCTGGTGGGCGGCGAGGATGGTCCTGTGCTGGAGATTGTGTGCTCTAGGATGCGGTACATTAGCTCGCAGATTGAGAAGCAGATCAGAATAGTGGCCCTGTCCGCTTCGCTGACCGATGCCAGGGATGTGGCCCAGTGGCTGGGGTGTAATCCCAATGCTACTTTCAACTTTCATCCAAGTGTGCGACCCATTCCGCTGGAGCTGCACATCCAAGGCTTCAATGTGACTCACAACGCCACCAGGATTGCCACGATGTCAAAGCCTGTTTACAATGCCATCCTCAAGTACAGCGCTCATAAGCCAGTTATTGTTTTCGTTTCGTCCAGAAAGCAGGCCAGGCTGACGGCAATTGATGTACTGACCTACGCCGCCTCGGACTTGCAACCGAATCGATTTTTCCATGCCGAAGAGGAGGATATCAAGCCGTTCCTGGAGAGAATGACCGATAAAACTTTAAAGGAGACTCTCGGCCAAGGAGTGGCGTATCTCCATGAGGGATTGTCCGCCTCCGATCATCGACTTGTGGAACAACTCTTTGACTCCGGCGCTGTGCAAGTTGCCGTGGTCTCCCGGGATCTCTGCTGGGGCATGAGCATCTCCGCTCACCTGGTGATCATCATGGATACGCAGTTCTACAATGGCAAGAATCATTCGTATGAGGATTATCCCATTACCGAGGTGCTGCAGATGATTGGACGAGCCAATCGGCCCAACGAGGATGCGGATGCCAAGTGTGTGTTGATGTGTCAGAGCAGCAAAAAGGACTTCTTCAAGAAGTTCATCAACGAGCCGCTGCCCATCGAAAGTCATTTGGATCATCGAATGCACGATCACTTTAACGCCGAAGTTGTGACCAAGACGATTGAAAACAAGCAGGATGCCGTGGACTATCTCACCTGGACGTTCCTCTACAGAAGATTGACCCAGAATCCCAATTACTATAATCTGCAGGGTGTCACGCATCGCCATCTTTCCGATCATCTTTCTGAGTTGGTGGAGAATACGCTGAGCGATCTGGAACAGTCAAAGTGTATCAGCGTAGAGGATGATATGGACACTCTTCCGCTCAATCTGGGCATGATTGCGGCCTACTACTACATTAACTACACAACAATCGGTAAGAAGGAGAAATATTAAGTTTAAATCATTTCTTAAATTCCTTATTATTTTTTCCCCTTTAGAACTCTTTAGTTTGTCCCTCAACAGCAAGACGAAAGTGCGTGGTCTGCTGGAAATAATTTCATCGGCAGCTGAGTACGAGGATGTGGTTGTTCGGCATCATGAGGAGCAGGTTCTGCGCACTCTTTCCCAGCGATTGCCCAACAAACTCACAGGACCCAATGAAACGGCTCCAAAGTAAGCCAAGCCATACACTAACTATAACAGAAAGACTATAACTCAACTTATTCTAGGTTCAATGATCCGCACATTAAGACCAATTTGCTGCTCCAGGCTCATCTTTCGCGGTTGCAGTTGGGGCCCGAACTACAGGGCGACACTGAACAGATACTGAGCAAGGCCATCCGCCTCATTCAGGCCTGTGTGGATGTGCTGAGTTCGAATGGCTGGCTCTCGCCGGCTGTGGCTGCCATGGAGTTGGCCCAGATGGTCACGCAGGCCATGTGGAGCAAGGATTCGTATTTGAAGCAGTTGCCACACTTTAGTCCCGAGATTGTCAAGCGGTGCACAGAAAAGGTAAAAATTACAAAGTTTTACAATTTAATAACTTTTCTAATGGGGTTTTGTCATGTTTTTAGAAAATCGAAACCGTGTTTGATATCATGGAACTGGAGGATGAGGATCGCACGCGCCTGCTGCAGCTCTCTGACTTACAAATGGCCGATGTGGCCCGTTTCTGTAACCGGTATCCCAACATTGAGCTGAACTACGAGGTGGTGGACAAAGATCGCATTAACTCAGGTTCAACCGTCAATGTTGTGGTTCAACTTGAGCGAGAGGATGAGGTCACCGGCCCAGTCATTGCACCCTTCTTCCCGCAGAAACGAGAAGAGGGATGGTGGGTTGTCATCGGTGATCCAAAGACCAATTCCCTGCTTTCCATCAAACGGCTCACGCTGCAGCAGAAGGCGAAGGTGAAGCTGGACTTTGTGGCCCCCAGTCCGGGCAAACACGACTACACTCTGTACTACATGAGCGATTCCTACTTGGGTTGCGATCAGGAGTACAAGTTTTCCATTGAAGTGGGCGATTTCCAATCGGAAAGCGAGAGCGAGTCAGAATAGTTATCTTAAGGAACATCCGTTCGGCATAGTCGCGCAAATAAAGATCCACCATTTTACAAATATTAGCAATTTTTTAAATAGATTCTTACACTGGATAATTTATATTATTATTTTGACTATGCCACGCAAGTTTGAATTATAAAAAAATATATTGACAAATTACCAAAACTCAATATTAATAATTAATATCGACCGCTTTGCTTTTTTACTGAAACAGGAATATTTTGCCTTCTCCTTTTGTCTAAAAAAACATTCAATTGAATCATAAATATTTATTAGCATATTTTAGACTTTTGCACATAGAATTGCTGATCAATATATTAACTTCGAGGTATTTTCCGTGTATGAAGCAACTTGCTCCTAACGGCTCACGGAAACTGCTGAGCCGTGGCTACTGCCATGGTTGGCTCCTCCATTAGCGAAATTGTTCGCGGAACTAAAGTTGATGGTTTGTCCATTTGGAAGATGGTACACCTGACTCAGCGACGCACCAGCTGCATTGTTAGATCCAAAGGGACCGGAGTTTTGGGACTGAGTGGCCGTGCTGGCCGAGGAGGCACCGAATGATCCATTAGCGCTCTGCGACTGGAAGCCTTGAGCCTGTCCACTAGCCGCCGAGGAACCGGAGTTAAGTCCATTGTTGTAGTTGCTGTTGGCAGCTCCGTTGGATGCGGCCTGCTCCTGGTTGTAGCCATTGGGTCCGAGTGGTCCCAGCGGTTTCAACTGAACATTGGCGTTGGCATTGCCGCCATTTGGTCCGGCTCCAACATCAACGCCCGCTTTGGTTCCTCCAGATCCGGCCGATGTTCCAGCCTGGACATTTGAACCCAGCCCCTGATTTCCGCCAAATCCTTGATTACCGCCGAATCCTTGATTGCCGCCGAATCCTTGATTGCCGCCGAATCCTTGATTGCCACCGAATCCTTGATTACCTCCGAAACCACCTCCAAAACCTGGATTTCCACCGAATCCACCGCCGAATCCAGGATTTCCAGCATACTGATTGCCAAACTGACGCTTCACACGCTTGTGGGTGATTCCGGAACTAAGATCCGAAATGGAACGCACGCGACGCACCTGTGGATTAGACTTCGGTTTGATGTACAAGGCGGATTCCACCACAACTTCTTCGATTTGAGCGCCCTTGGATGCTGTAAAATAATTAAGATCCAACATTAAAAAGTTAATAACTATGTATATTTTAAATTAATTGATTTAGTAAACAAAGATTGTATTAAATACTACAATATTGAATGGAAGAATGAAGCGATAACAAATGGAGGCCATTAGTTTGTCTGTTATATTACTGAATAAATTTGTTTAATATAAGACTACAACAAGAGAGAACGCTATAGACGGGTGTCCCGATTATCAGATACCCGTTACTCAGCTAAAGGAGTGCGAGGGAGATAGATATATAAAATCTTTGATCGGGCATAACTTTTTAACGAATGGTCCGATTTGAAAAATTTCTTCTATATTTCGATAGGTATTTATAGTCACAATAAAACTGCATTTTTAGTTTTCCAAAATCTTTAATGGTGTGGGCGCCAGACACCTTTAAAAAAATGGTGTAGGGCGATTGAGGGCGTTAGAGGGGGCGTGGCACCATTTTGAAATAAACTTGCGCTGCGTAGGAACTCCAAGAATATGCATGCAAAATGCCAATCCTCTAGCTTTTATAGTTTCCGAGATCTCAGCGTTCATACGGACGGACAGACGGACAGACGGACATGGCTAGTTCGACTCGGCTAGTGATCCTGATCAAGAATATATATACTTTATAGGGTCGGAAAAGCTTCCTTCTCCCTGTTACATACTTTTGCACGAATACAATATACCCTTTTACTCTACGAGTAACGGGTATAATTACACATCTCCCTTCCCACTGTCAAAAATTTGACTCTCCTTTAATAAATGTATAAGTATTTGGTTTAAGCAAAATAAAAAAATTAATCTTCATCTAAAATTTCGATTTAAAATTGAATTATTCATATATACATCGTATAAATCAATACGTATTTACTTAAAAAAAAATTTTACATTCTTTTATAGGGTACATATAATTTTACTTATATGTATTTTCACGATTCGTATGTATTTTCGAAATTTTGAATTAAAATGAAGAACAATAATTGGTTTTTATATTATTCTAACACTATTACAGACAGCCACTTACGCAAACCTTCCTCCCCGGTCTGGACCTGCTTCTCGTTTCGCTGTCTCAGTTGGGGAAACCCCGATACAGCCCCAGCCCCCAAACAGATGAGGGCTACAATTAGCACCGGAACTGACAGATTCATTTCGGATTCTTCGATTAATTCTCTTTTGGGGATCGCAGCTGGACACGTCCGCTAGCTAGGCCGCTTCACGATCAACTGTTGGTTGTATCTCAGCCTTTTCGATCGATCGGCCGACCAACTCTCACTTTTCAATCGCCACGGGGGGCCATCCCCTTTGTCCGCTGGCGCTAATTGCTTCTATCAATATTCAAGATGTTTCGGCAAATAGGAAAAAAAAAGACAAAAACAGGCTTGTATAATCAAACGATTTTTGGCACATGTAACAGATGCAAACATTTAATAATTTGGTGTTATGTAGGAAAAAAACAAAACGGGTGTACAAAAGCCGAAACCGGTTAGCATCTGAAGCTCGTGGAGGAACTAGTTTGGTTTTCTTTTGTTTATTTTTTAACTTGGCGGTGCCTGGTTTTTGTTGCTTTTCGATTTCCTTTTCGGGAAACAGATGTTGCCCAGAACTTTTACGGGTCCCAAGAGCGGAGGCGGAGAGATCTGTGTTGGTGTCTGTGAGCGGAGGGCATCCCAGTGAACTTCTGTCTGCCTCTCAGCTGATAAGAGGCTAAGGCTAAACCCATTAGTTGTATTTGAATAAACATTTTTATTATTTTTTTAGTGTAGAAGTTTAGACAAAATTTTATAGATTAAATTTCTCAAACACTTAAAGTGGTTAGCAAACAAAAAACCGTCTTTTTACACTCACAAAAATATATTGCCTTTCTATATAGAATGAAAACAAATAAATTTATGATATACGTAAGTTAAATACATTTTTTATTACTTGTTCCACATTTATTCTAAAAGTATTGACAAATATTTCAGAATTTGGAGAATTAAAACACGAATTAAGACACTCACAGCTTCCTTCCATCAAAATGAGACTAAAGTGAACGATAACAAAGGGACGTTTGTTGAGATCGCTTAATCAAACATGTAATATTGGGTATGCGACTTTTAATGGAATATGCGAAATTGTTTACGAACTAAATGGAAAATAAAACAATGATGCGAAATAAATGTATAATTTTTTGTACAACTTGAAAGTCGTCATGAGGCGCTTGAATGGTTCGTTTTGCGAGCTTTTTCTTACACTATTGCTTTAAATTCTTAGACTTAAGTTAAGGAATCAACAAAACTGAGCACTGTTCGAGATAGTTAGCAGTTAACCTAGGATAAGTTGTTAAGCAGCGTCTGGGTGCTTACTCGATGCCATGGGCGAAGATCATTACCAGGCCGGGATCGATCATAACGTCCTCAGTCATGTGAAGGTTATCGCAGCTCAAAACGAGCACAGCTTGCTTGCCTGCGGAATGGTTAATAAATAAGTTCAGTCAGTTTATTTCAGGACTTATCCTAGTTACCTGGAATGCGCCGACAAACGTAGTTGTCGTAGATTCTACGGTTCGTCTGTCGCGTCTCCAGCGAACTGAGTCCGCGGGGCCAACGTCGCTCGTGGCAGAACTCCATAAGACTATCCAGGATGTGTGGCGGACAACCCGACTCGGACAGAGCGCGCTTGATCATGAGCTGCAGTGCATCGTCGGGCGTAGAGATCATTCCCCCCCAGCGCGTGACCCTGGCCCGTGGCAGCGTGCTGCTCCAGCGGATCACCTCGTCGCGCTCCATCTGGTCGGCTATGGCCCGCATCGCAGGATTGGAGACGCGCATGGCACGCATAAAGTCCTTGAATAGCTGCAATTCCCGCTTCAGTTCGTTGATGGTTAGCTGCTGGTCGGTTAGCTCAGACTTGAGCTCGCCCATCTTCTCCGTCTGCTTAACAATCAAAGTGCGCAGCTCTCGGACGCAGTTGTGATCCTTTAGCTCGTCCTTGGGTATGTCAAAGCCGCAGCCCTTTTCGCAGGGAAACGGACGCTTCGGATTGTGGATGCACTCCTCCAGATGGGAGTTGTAGGCATCTAGCTTTAGGACAGCCGTGCAGCCGTAGGGCGCATTGTCACAGGTAATTGACAGTCTGGGTGGTAGGAGTAAAAGATAAGTTATCGCTGGGGAGCAGGAGGAGGAGGCGTTGGGTGGTATTCTCACCTGGACAGTAGGTTGCGCAATATGCGGGGCACTGCGCGCAGATTGGCGGTCGTGAGGGCATTGCGATCCACCGGACATGTGGGCTGGCGGGTTAGCCATTCATTAATGCATCCGCGACAGAAGGCGTGTTCACACATCACGGCCTAAATCGGTAAATATATCAAATATATATGTGTAGTTGGATACATAAGTGTACTTTGCACGGGACTGCAAACAAAACAAACCTGCAGCGGATCCTCCAGCACTCCCGAGCAGATGGGACAGGTGAGCTCCTCGTCCACCTCCCCCTGAAAGCGATTCACATCGTAGCCCATCTTAGGTCCTCAGTTCGCTGGCCATCCGCATAAATAAACAATTTATTTATAAGTATTTTCTGCGGATTGCAAAATCGCTGCGCTTGTTTCTGTTGTGTTGTGTTTCACAACACTGAGTAGTGTTGGGCAGCAGTGGTGACACGTCAGCTATATTCTGTCAGATCTGGCTTTTTTAAATATAAATAATTTATAATTATGATAATTCTATTATCAGTCCTGAGTAAATTTTGGCGCTTATAAACTTTATTGCTTCATTAAGAAATAACAATATGAATTCATAGTAAGACTTTTATACTCTTCATTTCTAGCCTGCAAAGGAAGGTATTATTAAAAATAATTGGGTTCAACATTTTTAAAGGCTTATAAAGCAATTACATGCTTTTCATAAGAAATATCCCCACGACATATCCTGACCACGTCAGCATAAGCCTCTTTCTGCAGTGACTAAGCAGCAGACAAATAAATTAATAAGAACATAATTATAATAGGTAAAAATATCAATTTATTTAACAGTCTGGACGTGCCACTATTTGGTATATAATTATGAAATTCGACGAATCGGGATACCTTAGGATATGGACAACCATTCCCATTCATAAGCTAACACAAAACAGGTTAACGAAAACATTTAACGCGCACTTATTCAAATACCCCTCGTGCCCCACACCCTCATAAGAAGTGATCCTGTACTATATCTCGTTCCGATCCTTCCATCCATATTTCTGGCGCTGCTGTCTCTCCCTGCTGTTGCCCTGTTTGTTGCCATTGTAGGAGGAGCTCCGCGCAGGAGCACAATAGCAGGACCTTTGCTGGGAGTCCAAATAGGACCTGCATCCCAGGGTCAAAGTGCCGGTGAACAGCATCTTGGCAGCCGCTTTGCAGCCCTTTACCATAAGATCGCTGGCTATGGACTTCTCATAGCTATCACAGTGTTTGTAGAGGCACCTTTTAAAATCCAAATCGCACAACTCCTTATCGCTATTGCAGGTGTCGTAGCAGATATCGTGGTCGTTGCAACAGGTCTCCATCTCCTTGGCCGGCAGATAGTCCGTACTGATCCGCAGACCTAGGGATCCACAGCCATCGGCGGTGGGGGTATAGAACTTATTCTGAACCGCTCGAGGGGCTGTAAGAAAAACACAACATATGAATGCCGGGCAATTTACATAATTCGATTTGCGTCACACACCTGGTCCTCCGATATCCGGAGCGGGGCATTGGTAAACGCAATTCTCGTCCACAGCCGCATCGAAAACCTCATGAACCGTGCGAAATTTGCGCACCAGAACTATCATGTTCTTGAACACGTCACCAAATATTGCCTCGGCCGCTATAATGGCATCCCTTAGCTATATTGGTATACGGGGAGAAGAGAAGATACAGGAATTTAGATACCATCTTTTACAGATGCCTAGAAAGGTGTCTTACATGAACTATTGTGCTGGATCCGTATCCGGAATATGCGTATGTGAGGAAAGTGAGAAGGTATATGGCCACCTTCATCCAGGAGAACTGCATGTTTATCTTCTTTTACTTACTTTCCGTTTCAAAATAGGTGAGATATTTGTTGTGTGCGCGTAATAATAAACTATCCTATCCTAAAGATATTAGGGGTGGAGATACATCGATGTTGGCATCAAAACATCGATAACATTTTTGAATTTATTTATGCCATTTAATAAACCATAATACTGTAAATATACAAAAAATTTATAATCTTAATACTTTATGATAATATTTGTATTAAATCAATTATTTTTGAAATATATAATTTTTAAACAGTGGCGCCATTTGATACCTGAAAGTCTGGCAACGTCATATACAAAGTAATCGAATTATCGGGTGGGAAAATTCAAAAATTGTTATTTCGAATAGTATGTATTTGTCCAATGGAAGTCGGGCATATTTTGGATCGTATTTTAGTGGTTTACAAAATTGGTACGTGCGCTTTTACCAAATTAGGCCTCGGATTCCATTCCTGCTGTAAGCAAAGTGAGTTCCAGGATGGAAATTATGTACTTAAGGTGCCAAATAAATTTAAATAATTATGACTGACAGACTGGCGCGACAAGGCTTCCGGTCTGCGGACTGGACTTGCCACATCGTCTTCGCCCACTCAAGGAGGTGAGTGCACAATGTCCTTGCCCTTGACAACACGGGACTGCAGCAGCCGCAGTGGAAAAAAACAGAAATTAAACTCAAAGCATGCTGACATCTCGTGCCTGCCTTCTCTTAATTATAACATCAAATTGAAATGCACACGGCAATTGTGTGTGCGCCACCTGAAATGTGACTCTGGCACGCAGGCGTCACCCTTACGTTCGTTCATTCGTTTGCACCTGACCTTGTTGGCCTTTATTACAACTGCCTACAAAATCAACATACATAAACATGCAAACGCAACACCCGAAAAACCGTTAAAGAGGCGCTCTCGCTGTTTGCTTACACTGGCCAGAGGGCTCGTAAATACACAAAACATATTTCCCAGATTCTTCAGCTTTCCCGCTGCCGCAATGTCTACTGAAAACAAACAAAACACTGGGGGAAAAACAGCCCCTCAATTAAATCTGACATTAGCTTATTGATTCAAAATGGTTGCTTTTGGATATGCCCTCTTTGAACCACATAAAGTGTTTTCAAACTAAAATGTATATTATAAATTTAACTAGCATAGTTATTGAACAAATATCAGAAAATATCTGCCTATTAAAAACAAAAAAACTGATGAAAAACAAATTCTGTAGTTAATAAACATAAACTGCTGGATTTAAGCTATGTTATATAATATAATATTTATATTAAGCATTTCTTATATAAGAACAAAATGAAATTATGAATATTTGTGGGTAGCGTATCAATATTTTAAAGTTCCCTGCTTACAAAATGTCTACTGATAATTCCAACACTGAGGGAAAACCCTAAATGTTTATAAAAGGTTCGGCATTGGTGCCGTTTGCTAAAACCACGTTACTTAAATTCAGGTAAAAATCTTCTTGCAAGATATGTATGTTTACGACCGAATTCCTAATAACCAGGTATAATCGGGGAGTCGGAGAAACCGTTGGATTATACCTATTTAAAATATTTTATGGTTCACCCCGGAATTGATTATTCAACAGTCTATGGAAAAATGTTATCCCACCAGCATTCATGATCAAAATTATAACAAGAGAGATACCCGTTACTCAGCTAAGGGAGTGCGAGGGAGATAGATATATAAAATCTTTAATCAGGCATAACTTTTTAACGAATGGTCCGATTTGAAAAATTTCTTCTACATTTCGATAGGTATTGATAGTCACAATAAAACTGCATTTTTAGTTTTCCAATATCTTTAATGGTGTGGGCGCCAGACACCTTTCAAAAAATGGTGTAGGGCGATTGAGGGCGTTAGAGGGGGCGTGGCACCATTTTGAAATAAACTTGCGCTGCGTAGGAACTCCAAGAATATGCATGCAAAATGTCAATCCTCTAGCTTTTATAGTTTCCGAGATCTCAGCGTTCATACGGACGGACAGACGGACAGACGGACATGGCTAGTTCGACTCGGCTAGTGATCCTGATCAAGAATAGATATACTTTATAGGGTCGGAAAAGCTTCCTTCTCCCTGTTACATACTTTTGCACGAATACAATATACCCTTTTACTCTACGAGTAACGGGTATAAAAATATTTCTATAATTTTTATGCAGATGCTAAAGAGAGTAGTATATCAAAAAGTTGTTGTATTTATTTTTTAGATGTAAGATTTTTACTGGTTATACTATTTATGGAACTTAAGAAAGTTTATATCATTTGATCCTAGTTGACAACAAAAATACCTCGTTTTTGTCCATGTGTATTTCAGATAAAATATTATACAGGGTTTGTTTCTGTAAAGACTTTCAGTTCCGTGGTGCTGTTGTCAATTAGTCAGGCACACTATTTTGGCCGCCCTACCGCCGACGCTGATTACCGACCGCCCGCGCTATCCTGTGGCTATGATCCTGCTGCCGCCAAACCGTTTAGGCCCTCAAATGGAACAGCACTCGAGACACTTGGCCAAAACCAAACAGCCGAACACACACATGAAGAGCAAACACAAACACAAACACATCCGACAATGACTATCCGAGCATCCCAAAGCCATCTCCCCTTGGCCATTATCATCATCGTCGTCATCATCATTGGCCGCTGCCCCGCCCCCTCCGTCTGTGCCGCCCCCTTTTCCGAACCACCACGACTGCGGCGTCGACGTCGAGAGCTGTGGCAAGCGATTCGCAGATTTTACGTTTCAGTTTCGTGCAAAACGTGGAAGCGGCTGGTCAACCCAAGAAAAACACAACACAACACAAAATCAGCTAAAGAAAATTGGAAAACTCGGCATTGGTCTAGAGGTTCTTCGGACAAAAAAACAGAAAAATATTCAAATTGCTCGAACGTTAGTTTTGATTAATTACGGTTAGTTGCAGCAGTCTGCATTGTGCTGGCTAAACGGAGACTAACGAAAAACGAAGAAAAACTGCAAGTTGCGCTGCTAAAAAACCGGAAATTCTAGATCTCTCGGATCTCACGATCCCAGCATATAAACAAAACAAACCAAACAAAGCGGCACTTTTTTGCAAACAAAAAACTTCAGAAAAACCCACGAAAAAAGTGACACAAATAAAGCAAAGCGCGATCGGTGTGTCCAGTCGATCTGGTACCTATAATACCTATACCCCCATATAATAACCATATACCTATAGCCCCCTGAGAAACGCTGAGTGTTGAGTTTATTTCTGTTTCTGTGTCGGCTTCAGCGGTTTTTCGCTTTTTTGTTATTATTGCTGGCCAAAAACGAAGGAAAAATCGACGGCTAGTCGTGGAAAATCGTGCGCTCTTAAAGTAACATATTTATTTTTAAAAATTTCGCAAGCGTTCAAATTTTGCTCCAGCAAAAAAATCAGAACTCAGAAACCAGACAATCGCAACCAGAACAACAACAATAAATAGATCGGCGCGATCGTTAAGAAAAACCAAAACAGCGGCAGCAACGGCCGGCAACTTTGGCTCTTAAAATTTAGTTTGGTGAGTAATCGTTGGTAGTGTAAAAAAAAGGCAGCAGCCAGCAACCAGCAACAAATCATAAACGCTTGCTTTCCAAAATAGAAACAAAAAGTGGAGATAAATTCGTTTTGATGATTAAGCTCTGAGTACGATAATTAGGCGAGCCGATTTAATTAGTGCAATTAGCTAATTGTACTTCACATAGAGAGGTAAATCTTAATATTTGGAGTGGAAAAGATATAAAAAAAGTGTCGGTACTTAATGTGTTCATTTTTCGCTTTGTCTCACAGATATTTCCGAGATCTTGGTAATGGAGTGATTAACTTCATTGGATTCGTAGTGTTGTGAATTAATTATTCATTTATGAAATGATGATCTTTTTGACACATTTTTTAAAGTCTAAATAAGACTAAATTGATAAAGTATTGTTGAAATTTGTATAATTGATATGTTTTTCTTTAAAATAATTAATTTACATTAATTCAAAGGTTTTAATAAAAGTAACTATTTTTCTTTTACCTTGTATATTGATTTAAAAATTCTAAAATGCTTATAAATCTTTAGATTCATGTAACCAAATTGAAAATAATTAATATATTCAAAATATCCCTGATTTATATATACAATAATCACTCCCAAATAAAAATATTACAAGTCCAATAAAGTAGTTTTCTTACTTTTCTCTCGCTCTCGAAATCTACAAATTATTTCCATTCGATTGACCCCATTTAAATAGCCTTTCTTCATGTTTCGCTTCAATAACTCTCGACAAACCCAGCCAAGGACTTTCAAAATCTATTCCCCAACTTCCTCATACGCATAAAAGTTTCATATATTTTCATAGCCAAATACAGTGAGTGAGGAACTAGCACAAGGACAACGGAAATACTTGCTCTATAAAAACAAATCCAAGACCATAAATCTTTTTCGCCCTTAAGCGAGTTCGAGAAACCCTCCCAGAAAAAATACTCGTATTAAAACCAGCAAAGAAACAAAGCGTGTTGTTGGCTTTTATACGTATTTATGTTATGATTACATTTAGCCGGTATTATTTTTGACGATTATTACCATTTGGGGTTTATTGCCCAAAGGCAGAGAGGGAGTGAAAATCTTTATTTTGTCAACCGAAAATGGCCAATGAATTTTCGTTTTTGTAACACCCCCATCATTAATTCAAACGTATGCACTTACTCACATAATTACATATCCTGACGGACGAGAAATATTAATAATGCCAACGCCTACAGCAAATTCTCTTTCGCTGTTTGGAAATTTTGAAAATACACCGATGACGATGATATTAATATGAGCCGCTTTCTTTCTTTTTATAAACTCGTGCATATATTTTTAAACAAATCGCCTCACGTTGCTTTTAATTAATTAATAACATAATTTATGCCTTGGGTAGCCCAACGAATTAATAAATGTTGCAAACAGTGCACGTAAATTTAATTTCCCGAATCAGAGGTCAAGTGGCCTGCAGTCACAAAATGAAGCAATCTCTCCTTTGGTCCGTTTATTGAAAAATATTTCCTAATATTCTGAATAAATCAAAGTGCGAGGTGAGCTAAGACCCAGGGGATGAGTTTCATAATGTTTCAGAGGAAATCTTCTCGAAAATGCTTCCAAATAATTTATATGAGTTTTAGACATAAATTAGGCCTGGGTAAAATATTAAAAATATTATTAAAGGGGAATTTTAAATGAGTTGCAAAGAAGACATGTTATATTTTAACATTTTAAAACATTTAAGAAAAATTAAAAGATGTTTACGAATCTTGTGGTATACAATTAAACAAATATTTTTGTAGACTTTTAAAATTAAGTAAATGTTTTAAAACGTTTGTTAATCCTTACAAATATAAGAATTTGTAAATCCTCTTCATGGTTCTACAGAATTTGATCTTTCGCAAGCTTGCACTTCATTCACCTGATCTTTGCACCTTATCTCGTAGGCACTAATTCTTGTGCTTAACTTTTGTATAAAGTATCTATATAGTATACACTTTTTATTGCGTTTTCCATTCACGAAAAGTGGAAGCGGCAACAAGAGCAGAAAAAGAGTGCTAGCCACCGGAAGATTAGGCAACAATTTAACATTTGGCTGGCTGGCTGGCAACGACGACCCCAATTTCCATTTCCATTTTCAAATTTGGCAGCCGCCAAGGTGAATGGGGCCGCTCTTCAGAGTGAGTGTGAGTGGATATACATACGTACATACATATATATGTATCTGTAGGACCCGCCGATCGTTGTTTGTGTTCCTTGGTTCTTGCTGCTTGGCTAATTTACAGCCCGACTGATTGTCTACAATAATTTTTGAGAAATTATTCTCAAAACAATCCATGCACTTTGCCTCAGACAACTTTAATTTATATTTCCGCACTTTTAATGCGTTGGCGTTTCATTTTCATATTTTCCCACCGCAAAAAGTGCAAAAATTTTGAACGCGTACGTAAATAATCTTGAGTGACAGCCGTTCATAAAATTAATGTTTGTGTAATAATAATAAAAAAAACCAAACAAAAGCCAAAGAAAATATTCCAAGAAAACGTTGGATGGTATTTTTCGTAAATATCAAAACGCTCTTCTACGACAAGGTTTACTATAATAAAACAATATAGATATACATATACGTAGGTATATTTAATTTTTCTTGAGACGTAGTTAAACAAATTTACGTAAATCCATGTTTATCAGGGGTTCCTCTTCCATTAGAGCGTGAGGCGTGTCAATTGCATTAAAGGCTAGACATGTGTTACGTGGGTAAGATTTTTCTGTTCGGTCGTAAGAAAACTGAAAAAATGAAAACACCCGACAGAAAAATTAAGCGATGACACCAAGTTTACAAATTGAAGGGATAGAAAATGCATTAATAAATCGAATCGTTGGTATAAGAGGAAAATATCAAACTCGTTTCCCTACTAACATTATTTTCTAGAGATTAATGCTTGATTTTCTTTCTTATAATGGCTTAGGATTTTTTGTAAATTTTACTAATTGAAGGACTTCTGTGTAATCGGTATGAACAACAAAAATTAATATCTTAATTGTTGCAAGCGAAAAAGAAAATAATTTTGATATTCAAGAACATTTTAAATACAATCTAGTATTGTGCGTAAAGAACTAGTTGTACTTCCTTTGCTAAGTATTTGTTTTTGTTCCTCACATTTTTTCATTTTAAAAATAAGCCTTTTCACCGAAATTTTCAATAAACCCTTCCGATGTTCCCCAGTCAATTGCCATGCCTGACTAATCTATTGTCATCTTCTTGGCCTTCGAGCAGCAAAAAGCTGTAGTTAATGATGCGCATCCATTTCGGCTGGCTTTCTGTGCAATCGTCGAATCAATTGAATGCTCTTCTATGGACCGACTGGCCTAGATTGCTCCAGCACCCGCTTAAACAATAAAAGCCACTCGGGCCAGCCAAGAATAAACGGACAGAAGCGCCATATAGACGGATATTGATTTTATAGTCGCAGGCATCCATCTCGATTTTGCATTTCGGGCGGACCGACCTCAATACCTCTTTATCGCCATTATTATTTCTTGAGTTAAATGCATCTGTGCATTAAGGCGGACCTCGGGAAATTGCCTTTGTGTCTGGGGACTCTGGGCTTTCCTTTTGTTGGCAAGCAGGCAGGCATCAAATTGAATCAAGACTGCAGTCATTGTTATTAATAATATTAGTATGTGATATTAGCTGGACTGCAGCCTCCTTTGTGTCGGCGGTGAAAACCCTTTGGCATACGAACTCAATTTTCCTAGGCTGTCACTTTACAATGCCTTTTGTCTGGACGCCAGTCCGTCTGCGTGTGTTGATAAGACCCGGGACGCACACTTGTTGCTGGATGCATTGGAGCACGTACATATAGTACATCTGACCGGCGGCCATTTCATTTCACTTTCAATTTACGAACACTACAATGGCACCGACCGGGCCTAAATACAAAGCCATCAGCACTATCCTCGGCTGGTTAATTAAACGACCATGGTCTGGCAATGGGAGCGGATTGGACTGGATTGTGGGATTCGGCGTATAAATACACCCCAAGGCAATTTGAAAGAACAATGGAGGCGGCATTTAACTGAGAGCACTGGGCCTTTAATGGATATGTGAACCGAGCTTAAAGAACGGGAAGTAAATGGAAAGAATGCACTTTTATAGTAGCCATTGTAATTACTATAGTTGCTTCCTTAAATGTTTTGGGGTCAGAAACAAGACAAAGCTTTATGTAGTTACCTCTTAAAGATTATTTTAAAATAAATTTAATAATATCTATAAAATGTTTACCTTCGAAATACCCTAAATGTATATTATTAAGATCAAGTACACAAAAAAAGCATGTCGCTGTAAAATCGATAAGCGCATGTACATTTTTGGTTATGCAATATTCATATCGTTTTTACATGAAATACTCCTATCGAGCATATCAAATTTACCTGGCCGCATATCAAGTTAAAATTGAAATTACATAATGTAAAATCAATCTACGTGTCATATAGATTATAGATAGTACTTCCATAGAAAAATAATTATTATGATGCCAAGAAATTACGTTTTTAAAATAATCTTATTTGTAGTTAACCTAATTTTTGACAACTTAAACATGGTGTTTAAATTGTTATTTAAAACGTAATATCCAAAAGGAAACGTTACGGGTCTGTAATTACAGCAAGAGTAACCCTTTTTATTATTCCCCGAACGGCTTTCAATCAATCTCGCTGGCTATTTGCTTTGTTATCCAAATATAACCAGACAATTCATTTCCATTCGATTGCAGGGAAATCGACAGGAGGAAAAGGGGCGACAGGAACTCCGGCGAGGACTTTCGGGGAAGCGCAGGCGAGGATTGCGAGAGAGATGTCCACGGCGACTTGTGCCCGCTTCTGCACGCCTTTGACATCCGGCCCGGCAGGATCCACATCAAAATTGACAACCGGAAACGGAAGCGGCAGCACGATGACGTCATCGTACAAGAAGAAAATTCCATCAAACAGCAGCAGCACAACAACAGCAAATGACAGCAGCAGCAACAACACAGAGACAACATTCACATTCAAATTGGGCCGCTCGAACGGCAGGAGCAGCAGCAACGTGGCCTCCAGTGAGTCATCCGATCCGCTGGAGTCCGATTACAGCGAGGAGGATCCGGAGCAGGAGCAGCAAGGGCCGGATCCGGCGACCAATAGCCGGAGCAGCAGCACCACCACCACCACCAGTTCCGCTGACCATGACAATGACGTCGACGAGGAGGATGAGGAGGACGACGAGGACGAGGAGGTGGGCAACGGGCGGGACGCGGACGATGCCACCCACGATTCCAGCGAGAGCATCGAGGAGGACGATGGCAATGAGACCGATGACGAGGAGGACGACGACGAGTCCGAGGAGAGCAGCAGTGTCCAGACCGCGAAGGGAGTGCGCAAATACCACTTGGACGACTACCAGATAATCAAAACAGTTGGTAAGTCGGATGCTGTTTACGCTAGCCCCACGGGGCGTATGATTGATGTTAAGGTCCCACGCCTTCCAACCTTCAACTTGTCGCGCATTGTGTGGATAATCCACTATTTGGATTCGATCGATTTTCGATTGTTTGTTAGTTTTCCCGGAAAACTGTTTAGACTGATGCCATCAAAAGTGTTTCGCTTCTAGGTCAGTTCAGAAGTCAAGGCTTGATGAGGTCATTGGGGAGTTTATGGAGGTTATCTTATTCCTAAATGCACAATATTTGTTATATTATTCATTAATGAATAATCTTCAGAATATAAGAAAATAAATATAAAATAAAAAAAATATCAATAAAATGCCATATAAAACCTTAGAAAGAAAAGAACAGGAACTTGCACTCATAAATCATCCAATTATCCACTCAGTTTCTCTATTATTTTTAAAGCAATAAGCAAATGGTAAAAGAGAGGAATTTCTGACAAAATTCATGAGAAACATATTCGTTTCTGTCAAAAAAACAAAAAAATAAGATCAAACTGGCACACCCCCGCACACATTTCAAATCTTTCTTTACTTTGATTATTCAATTTAATTAAAAGAGTTTTCTCACCTGTTCAATCAATTCGTTTTCATCTCCAGTTGTTTCATCTGCGAATTGAAAAAATGTATTCAAATACCATAGACTCACTTTTTCTCAGCTTTTTGTTTGCTATTCTTTGATTTCGCTCAACGATTTAATTTCAAATATTTATTACCTCATTTTTTAAGCACCTCGGTATGTGTGAGCTCCTTACAGCTCAGCGTTGGCTACAGTTTTCTATTGCTTTTTATTGGCTTTATGCATAAATAAATTCTTATTGATTACGCAAATTGAATGGGCCAGGGAAGAAAGACTAGACGCTCGTATTATGATTATTATGAGCTTTTCGCACCACAGCGGGCCGTGCAATTGTTTTCATTGCTCCACAGCGATCTGGATTGCGTAAAATTTCATTTAGACAATACTTAAAGTGTAGTCCGCTTACGTACGGGTATTTATTCTTGGACTCTGCTTAGGATCATCAATGGGTCTTACGTACTCTCATAGACGCTCGACCAATTAATGCCCATAATATTTTGATTTGTTTTCCCATTTTGACGTCTTCGGTGTGAGCGAAGCAGCCCATTTTAGTAGCGAACTAAATTTAGTATACAATTCAAACACTCATTAAGCCTTGTGGCATAAATATTTACTTGAGGTTGAGGCAAGTTCAGAGCATTTTCCAGATTTATTACCACAACATTTGCTTTACTACACGTGTGATCAATTTGGTCTTTCTTTTTGCTATCAAAATCATTTAAAACAAGAAAGGAAGCTAGCTTCGGCCAACCGAAGCTTATATACCCTTGCAGATCATTCCTATTCAATTACAAAAACATTAATTTAAATGAACTTTTTTATATGTTACAACAATCCAAATTTAAGCTGCTTTCGTATAACTTTGCCATTAATTTGTTGATCCTTCCCGTGGCAGCTATATAATATAGCCGTCCGATTTTTGTTAAATTTTTTTCGAAATTTTGAAATGTTAAAGAAGAGCCGTATCCCAGAGAAAAAAGATCAACAAGGATATAATTTTTTTCCTATTAATTACCATTTAATTTTCCGACCGTTCCTATGGCAGCTATATGATATAGTCATCCGATTTTTTTTAAATTTTATTCGAAATTCAGAAATATTTAAAAAATAGTATTCCCAAAAGTAGAAGGTAATATTTCAAAAAACGCCAAAGCTAGAATTTTTTTAAACTTGTTTTACGTTTTTTTTTTTGATCCTTCATATGGGAGCTATAAGATATAGTTGTCCGATCCGGTCGGTTCCGACATATATACTACCTGCAATAGAAAGAAGACTTTTGGGAAAGTTTGAGCCCGATAGCTTTAAAACTGAGAGACTAGTTTGCGTAGAAACAGACGGACAGACGGACGGACAGACGGACAGACGGACATGGCTAGATCGACTCGTCTTGTCATGCTGATCAAGAATATATATACTTTATGGGGTCGGAAACGTCTCCTTCACTGCGTTGCAAACTTCTGACTGAAATCATAATACCCTCTGCAAGGGTATAAACATTTGTGCACCGATCGTTCCGGCTCCAAACTGTTCGAGCCAACTCAAACAATCGCGGAAATATTGTGGGAGTAAATAATGGCTTTTCTTTGGACTACAATTACCTTCTAAATCGTTTTATGTTCTTGTTTTTTTTTCTTTATTTCAACAGATTAATTACAGCTACAAATATGTTTCATGAAACCATTGTGGGAGTTAAAATTGCTTCTTGGAATATTTTAATTTATTTTTGCAAGCGTTTCTTGATTGTTTCTAAGCAATTAATTCGAACTGAGTCGATTTGTATTTTGCACATAAGATTATTTTGAAAATTAATTGAAGGAATAAAGAGGGATCTTAGATCAATTTATTAGAATTAAGTGGAAAAATGTAATTTTTCTGAAACTATTTTCTAAAGAATCAATTTAAAATAAGATTCCACCCATTTTGTTTCGATAAAACTAAAGCTATTATTTATTTGTTTGTGAGACAATGATATTCAGATAGCTTCGATCAAACTCATCTGCTTGGAGAACGATTTATCGTGCTTACCTTATAGATCTTGCCCTATGTCAAGGGGAGGATGTGCCATAGCCTTTCCGGTTTTCGGCCATTGTTTAAAATTCCTCATTCAACACCTCTTCCGCAGTATGAGTAAATCCGCTGAGCTGCTTTCCGTATTCGCCATCGACAATCAGCGGTGCTCATACCGAGTTTAGCGAACACCACACGCCGTATGAGTAATCTAGCATGGATTTCAAACAATTGCCAGAACATCGCACTGGCCAAAAGGTATTGAGTGCGATTTTCGAGAGAAATCCGTAAAAAGTAAATAAAGCAGAGCGGATATCATGCCATGCACACGCATGGTATCCCAAATGAAAATGGGAAAATGAGCTGGTGGAGAATAAATGCCTGTGAGTCACGCTTCTATTAGGGCACACGGGATAATCAGCCGGTCTATTTTACACCCTCCCCTTCGATAATAACAATAACAGCCGATGGATAGGAGATGCGGCTACGGGCAAGCGAACATCATCGCCGTAATTGCGGAAAGGCCAGTGGATGCTGAAAACAATATGGCAAGAAAATATGAAGAAAAACCGCACAGAACCGAAACGAAAACATTGCCAACTCTGAACATATGCCCCTCAAGATTTACTATAAATATTGATAGTTCATTTGGCTGGTAGTTTCGGGATCCCATTGATTAACCAGCGACCTCAGGTCTCCCTCGAATGGTTAAAAACAAAAAACGGGGACTTTCCCGGGAGAAAATTTCGCAAGAAATGTTTTTAAATTTCCGAAAACAAGAGAAGAACTTTTGTTTTGCCTCTGGGAAACAAACCAAACATGTTTTTATTTGTACACGTTCTGGCTGCATGTGATGCGATGGATCAACAACCAGAAAATGCCATTAGCTTTGGCCTTAAACCTGTCAAATCAACCGTTGAGTTGCAATTAACACCGCAGTGGAATGGACTCTGGTTGTAACTCGAAAAGGAAATGCTCGCCTCGGGAAACTGGATTGCAGTCTGTGCCTGTCTCAGCAAGAGTTTTATTTGAGTGAAAGTCCATGGTCTTATCATTGCTAAAGTATCCGGGAAGAAAGTTTATATTGTTTTGCGGAGCCAAACCAGGATATTCCAGGGGAGCTATAAAGATTTCTTAATTAATAGTACATTTTATAGTCATCCCGCAGTATAATGCCTGATACTAAACACATTCTAATTCAAATTTCCAAGATCATTTACGGCTGCCAAACTAAAGACCTGAAAATCCAAAATTCCCATATTTAAAACCCAAAACGGCCTGATAGTCATTACTTTGGAAATGTGAAATGTGTTCTTGGGCGATAAATTGGATCATTAAATGCTCACAAATGTGCCTAATGCTCTAAAATTGTATTAAGTGTAGCAAAACTGGGCGAGATTTTCAGAAAGGATCAATAACCCCATCAATTAGCGGCGAAAAAGTTATAAATTTCGTTTGGTGGCCCACTTTTTCGACCAAGTAGAACCAATGCGGAAATCTCTGACAATTGAGGCGCTGACCTTCTGTCTCCCTAAAGTCCCCACAGCTAATATATCAACTTGACAAATTTTCCCAGTGGGGGGTGTCTATTCAGCTTTCTGCGGTTTTCTCAACGGATCGTGGACCGATGTGGGAATACGGAAAGACTTGGGAGCAGACAATCCTTTTAGGTCTGCCTGCCCATTGATTGATGGATTTTTCCAAAGATAAATATTTACGCACGATTCTCGGAAACACAATTCAGCTGGGACATAAAATTGGCCAAAACACAAGAGCGCATTGCCGCTTGCCGTTTGCTGTTTGCCAATTGAATTCGAATTGAAATCGCAGAGTGTCAGACTGCGTGTGTGGCGGGGATTCCTTTCGGACTGTCTTTTGTGCTTTTAGCATAAATTGATTTTTAAATAATAAAAGCCAATCAAATTTCGAGCGGCCAAATGTATCTGTCGGTTAGCGAACACATGTCCCAGTGGTTGTTGTCCGTGTAGAACAACAAGTTGTGTGTCGACGTTGCGTCTGCAAAGTATAACTCATAGTTCAAATGGAAATGGAAAGCCTCCCGTTTCGCCTTTTGTTGCGTGCTAAGTGCTTGAACAGAATGTATCTATATTTTCTCTATAAGTAATAACCATTCTCGACTGTGTTCGCCGCATGAAAAGACAAAATCAGTCAACGGGAAATTTACGATCGCATGGAAAATTTGAATTCGCCTCGCCCGATCTCTGTAAACTTTGTGAGGCCCGAAGAAAATTTGAATTTTATTTCAACAAAATCGAGCCAACGTATAAGCAAATAATATAGAAATTATTATTTGGCAATGTGCCGAAAACCAAAGACCCCTTCTTGCTTCTTCAGTCGGGAGAATTGCCTGGTCTTTTGGGGACCCAGTTTGGGTTCGAATCCCGATCCCGATCCCCTCCGCGGCACTCTTTCAAACATTAAACGAGCATATAAAACTGCGTTATAAGCACACTTTTTCGCCCCTGTTGTGCCTTATTTATAAAGGTGACCTAAAAATGCATTTTGCATCTGGCAAATATAGACAAATTGAACTGCACCCATTGCCCGAAATAAACGCGGAATGATTTTCCACATTTCAACATCAAATTTATGTTCGATCACGCCTCCCACCGCTTTGTGGTTTTGTAAAATTGTAGCTACATACTGTAAAAACTTGACAAATGTGAAACCACATCGACAAGCAGGGGCAGGTGGGCTAATATCTATATGGTACTTATATATGCTGTATGCTAAATGATAAACATCTGCTTTGAAAGTGTCATAAATCGCTTAAGTTATGACCGGCATGTCGCCGAAGGAGAGGTGATTGGGCAAGGTGTGTGGTTCAGTGGGCGAGTGGGTGACTTTCGAGGCACAGATCTCTGTGTCAATAATGCTACATGGCTATAAACACAGATAAAAGTTTAATAAACAAAGGTTTATCTTATCTTTAAAATAATTAATGTCAATCTAAAATATTATTTACTTTATAAATATCAATATTTTATAAATTTTATAATCGCTGAAAACTAAATATACTTTTCTAGAACATTTTAGAAATAATTTCTAGGAATTGGGATTATATGCAAATGTATTAGCTGGTCAATTGATTTCCAGAATTTGTGAAAATTAAATCTTTTTAATTATATGTTCGGAAAATGTAGGTATACGACTAAGTGCAAATATGACTGGCAAATATTTGTATTATTTCTAGTGCGTCAATATTTAATTAAACTAGGAAATGTGCATTGAGAGCAAAAAAACACTGGCTAATTGTTATAATTAACCCAGACAACAACTAAGTAATTTTACAAATAATTTTCAGCCTGAGGCCTACCACAAAAAGTTTCAAGTAAATAACAGAAAGACGGAAAGATTGTATCTTAAAAGTACAAATTGCAATATCAACAACAAGTTCCCGGCGGCGAACTAAATGAGTTCAGTCAAGTGACCCAAATACTACTTGTTTATTATTATTTACAACAGCTTACATATCTGATTTTAATGCCTATTTGGAAATGTTTAAGATCAGGCCAGTATTATTTTTAACCTGGCCTCCATGGCTCCGTGTCTCTCAGTCGGTCTTCCTTTATTTATGAATCTTTAAACAAACTTTGATTCGACGAACTGCATAAAACGCAATTAACTTTATTTAACTTGGTCCGGCAGCTGGCGAGAATTGCAAATGGTGCCAAGTTTATATTCGCATTTACATGCTGTGATGTTCGGAAACTTTTTACAGTATTTTGACTTTTGGCACACATAATTTATTAAAAACAGAAACAGAAACGCGTCCAACTGCAATGATTTTTATTTGCCAGCGCAAATGAAAGGCATCCATCCGTCCATCCATCCATCAGATGCCGACTGACTGGTGGACGGATGGACTGCATCCATGGGATGGCAATTTCACTGGACAGTTTATGGCATCGCTTCGTCAAATAGAAAGTTTAACGTATTATGTAAAATATTTTTCGCCTTTTTTCACGCACTTTTTGCAGTTGCATCTCTGCAACTTATGTGCCCCGTCTGCCAACGCCAACAGGTTTGGCCACATCTCAGCCAGACTTTAATTGTGGCCGACTATCGACTCGGCCATCTGCGGCTTCGTCTGAAGAGTGAGCTAGCACTTGAAAAAATTTAGCAATAATATATAAATCGATTTCATAAATAATTTATGTATTTGTAAAGTCTCAAATGTGGTTAATAAATATTACAGATATTATTATAATACTTTATTATTATTATAGTATTATTCTAAATCATTCATAAAATATATATCCTTTTTTTTTGGATATTTTTAAATTTGTATAATATTTTAATTTTATTTAATACATTTAGTTTTTTGTAAAATTTTAGGCATAATTTATGTTGTTAAAACAATATTAAATAGAAAATTAAAAAAAATGTTTATTACATTTTTTATATTTAGTTAAGACGACAAAAAATGGCAATCCTTGTAATCTTTTGAAGTGTAAGCCTTAGTCTCGGTTTCGTCTGCTCTCCAACTGTCACAATTTCACTTTGGCCAGACATTTAGGAGCAGCCGGCGGGCAGTTGGCGGTTGAGGTAGTGGAAGTGGTAGTTAAAACATCGGTAAAAGCACTTTCCTTTGCACTAGTCGAGATCCACTTGAGGTGGAGTGGATCGCATACGAGGTGCTAAGAGATCTGTTTAAATGTTTGTCGAGTGCGAAGATGCCGCTTCTTTTTGGAAAGCGTGCTTGAAAAGTATTTGAAACTAAGAGATGCGATTTAATATTTACACAGTCATTGTACTTGACATAAACTAAATGCTATTTAAGCGTAAGATCCACTGAAAGTAAAAATACGCTTTGTTAAAATGTTTAATTTTCAAATATTGTTTTATTAATGTAAAGAATTTTATTACCTATCCTTTTTAATATTTTGGGTAATATTATATTACAGCGAAATCCAGATGGTACACATTATATTTTATAGTACTTATTAGAAAGCTGTTTGCTTTTTCAATGGTTACACATCTTCCGAAAATTTAAGAGCCCCTTGCTTACTTGGCTCAAGTAAACATTGGCAGAAAAATGTAAATACTCGAATCGTTTACCAACTGCACTAGAAATTCTAGAAATTCAAACAAAGTCTTTCACTTGTTTATTTCTCCGGCACCCTTTCACATTCATAATCACATATAATGATAAAATTTTCCACAATAAACTCATGTAAATATTTAAAAAACTATTTTCTGCAGAGCGATTCCGAATTCCTGTTGCCAACTTGCTGCCGCTGCCGGAATTAATTCATGCAACTTGTTGCCAGCCAGAACTTTCCGTTTTCTCAATACTTTTTCCTTCTATACTTTTGATTATTTCCTGCGATTTGCTGTTTTCTTCACGCTTCGTAATCGCAATCCCATGCACTGTGCCGGTGTCTGCAATTGCGGCCCCGAATTCGAATTTCAACCATAAAAGCATCCATCATTGGTTGTAGTTATATCTGCTTGATTTATTTCGTCTGGCATATTTTCAATGTTTATCTCCCGTTTAGCCAAATTTCGAATTTTGGATGCCAAGGCGATTGCTAAACAACGTTTGTATCTAAGACAGATATTCCACAAATGCATGTTTTATAAGCTGTTTATTTATGATGGTTTAATTAGTTAGTCGATCTTTTAGTAGGGGTGTTCAAAGTTCGTTTTTGGGGGTTCCTCTCGTTTGAGTTTGTTTGCACTTGAGCAATGTGTCTATAAAAATGTTTTAAACATTCCGTAATGTATTCGGGATCCAATTTGTTTGGCTCTTAGGGAATATTTCTTTGGAAGTTCTGTAAATCTGAAGATTTGATATTTAAATGCACGAATTTCTACTCATTTCGGAAGAAGTGTTATTAGCTCATTAATGCCTCTGGGATTTATCAACAAGGTTCTCATACTTTTGCCCCCCCCCCCCCATTTTCCACGCTTTTTCATGCCCACTTCAAAACTTATATAATCCATTGCCTTGCTGAATCATTGAAACTACGTAATCGAAAAACCGATTTGTGTACAGCAAACAGAACAATTCATTAATTACAATGTCGGGATTCATATTTTGATTTGCACGTGTAATGCTCGCCCCCTTCAGGTGCACCCAAATGGGGCGAGGCACGCCCCCAACTACGCCCACATACGGTGGCAGTCAAAATAATAGTGCTGAAAGTTCATGAGTCATGACTATTTAAAATACTATAATAATATCAAATTTAAAATGAAAAATAAATTCCTTTATTCATTCTAAGTATAAAGCTAACTTTTCCTTTATGAAACCTATTATTTATTTTTGAAGATTTTGTTTTCTTTAAATGCTGACCGTGGGAAAATTTATTTCAAGTTACTAATAAGAATGATATATAAAAGATTCTTTATAAAAAGTTTTCCAAATACCGTTTCTATTGGTTTGTTAAAATTAAAAATTCTATAAAATCATATTTCCTCTTTTGATTGACCACCGCTGTAAGCAGCCGACTATTCCCGCACGTTGCTCGCAAGTTTTGTTTAATTTGCTGCGAGGAACGCACGTGGCAAACGATTGTGGCCGAGTTCAATAATCTGCTCACTTTTGCTTTATTACATTGAAAATCACGGCTAATTATTGTTGGCATGATCGGGAACACCGAACATTGAGAGCACACAGGGAAAACGTGCTGAAAAACTAAAAGCAGCTGCAGAAAGCAAAACTCTTCGAATTGGAAATGATTGCGTTTCGGCTTTTGATTTATAAGACAAATCAATTTGTAGCCGTTTTGTTGTTTTGGCATGCCATTGAAAACAAAGCACAGAAAACGAAAAGAAATTTTCCGACGTCGCTCTTGGCCTTAAGTGTATCTGGCCGAAGTGTTTATGTGAAATCCGAGAGGCTCACACGCTCCGTGTTTCCTTTCCTGCCGGTTAGTCACTCGTTGGCCCACCGAAAGCCCAGCGAGTCGGACGTTAGCCCAATTAAAAACTCAAGGTTGAGAAAATCTCGGCCGGGCGTGTAAGCCAACACCCAACATGCCGGCCATATTACCTGGTGGTAGTAAAAGCAAGCTTGCTTTTGTAACCTCAAAACGTGCTCGACAGTGAAAACAGTAATTATGCACCCTCCGTCCATGTGCACTTTACAGTGGGGGCGCAAAAAGTGGTACTAAAGATAGCTTCCATAAAATGACAATATTAAATGAGAACTACGTAGTTTTTCAACACCACCTCCTAAATGGTGTATAAGTAAAGGTGTATTTTTCGGTCCCATCATTTTATTTATTATTATTATTATTTATTTTATTTATTATATTTATATAATAAAAGTATAAGACTTATTTTCAATTTTTAAATAAATTAAAAAATGTTCAATTTTTATTATAAAAATTAGAGATTTTAATTATTTTTAATTATAAAAATTGTAAAAAAGATTATGACGTTTTTCCCACATTTTTTGGCGCTGTTTTGGCCTTCAATTTTTTAACTTAACCCTTATTTGGAGTCCCTGTTTTAATATAAAAATCATAGAATAAATTTAAAATTACAATAAGCTTAAAAGAAACATTATAAAGAAAAGGGTTTACATTGAATACACAATTATGATTTCTTAGTTGTATTATTTCTACCTCGGCTGTCTCTCGCTTACGTTTGGGGGTAAGCCCGAGACCTTTGCCATATCGTTTGCAAACACTTTAATGGGGCATGCCCCGATATTTAAGAATGTTGTTTGCGGTTTTGGCTTCGATGCACTCGATAATACGATACCCTACATTACCTCTTTTTTTTCCCTTTCAGGCACTGGCACCTTTGGACGTGTGTGCTTGTGTCGCGATCGCATTTCGGAGAAGTACTGTGCCATGAAGATTTTGGCCATGACCGAAGTCATTCGTCTCAAACAGATTGAACACGTTAAGAACGAGCGGAATATATTGAGGGAAATTCGACATCCGTTTGTCATCAGTCTGTAAGTAAAACAATATGGAAAATATGCCATATTTTATAAAAATAAATAAATACAGAGCCTGAAAATAAAAAAATATCCGGAAATAAATTCATATTTTAATTTTAAAATATTTATAAAAAGAAGAATATTAAAAAAATATTATTTTGAATACAAGAATTTTTAAATTAAAATATTATTTATTACAACAACAGTACACAATTTTGTATTTTGTCTTTAACAAAAACTCTTCAGCAAAAAAGGTCTCTTTTATTTCGAATATTTAATATTTAATATATATTTATTTAATCAATATAAAATTTTTTCTTTCTATTTTAACAAGGGAATGGTCCACAAAGGATGACTCAAATCTGTATATGATCTTCGATTATGTCTGCGGCGGAGAGCTGTTCACATATCTGCGGAATGCCGGAAAGTTCACTAGTCAAACTTGTGAGTAACCATCCTCTTAAAACAGAAACCCTTCAACAATAGGTATTTTTTGAATTTTAGCAAACTTTTATGCGGCTGAAATAGTCAGTGCTTTGGAATACCTGCACTCTCTGCAAATCGTTTACCGCGATCTGAAGCCAGAGAATCTGCTGATCAATCGGGATGGCCATTTGAAAATAACAGATTTTGGATTCGCCAAAAAACTGAGGGATCGCACTTGGACACTGTGCGGAACGCCCGAGTATATAGCACCTGAGATAATTCAGTCCAAGGGCCATAACAAGGCCGTTGACTGGTGGGCATTGGGTGAGTTTCTAAGCTAACGGATGTGGAACATATTAATTAAGGATTTATTTCCAGGAGTTCTTATCTACGAAATGCTCGTGGGTTACCCACCTTTTTACGATGAACAGCCCTTCGGCATCTACGAGAAGATATTGAGCGGTAAAATTGAGTGGGAGCGTCATATGGATCCCATTGCCAAAGACTTGATCAAAAAGCTGCTGGTGAATGATAGAACCAAGCGACTGGGCAACATGAAGGTGAGTTTCATCGGCAATCAGATGAAGAATTTTTAAAACTAAAAATATAGAAAGTCCAAAAGATCTAACATGGGACTGGAATAAATAAACAATTTTTTGGGAGCATAAAGTTTGTTCAGCTGCCGTACAATCCATCAAGTTTCCTTTTATTTCATTAAATATTTTTTAATGATTAGTAAAATTAGCCCTGTCAAAGTTTATTTATTTATTCCACCTCCTCGAACTCTTGCAGCCTTTCCTTAGATAGACTCCCATAAAAATACTTGGCAAGCTTTTCGTTAACATTTTCCGGCTTATTAGGCCCCATATTTATAGAGAATTGTTTACACTTGTCACAGTTGGATGGTCAGATTTTGTTGCTGGCATTAAAAATTGCATCGCATATATCAAAAATTAATTGTTGGCTATCGCAAATAGATCTGCACATGCTTGTTGTCAGTTAGCCTAATACATTTTCCTCAAAATCATTTTTCTTATTCCCCCGAATTTTGTTTTCGCCACGACGCGGTTGCTTTTTTTAATAGATTTGTCGCGCGTTTTGCAACACGAGCTAGCCAAATGCAGAACGTTATTTATGTCCAATATTTTGTATTTCATTCTATGTTCTCCCCCCCCCATTTCGGAATACCCCCCTCACCCACACAGAATGGCGCCGATGACGTGAAGAGGCATCGCTGGTTCAAGCACTTGAATTGGAATGACGTCTACAGCAAGAAACTTAAGGTGAGTTCAAGGGTTCGTGCTCCACAGAACTTTTCATTTTAATTAGTAGTAATTGTGGTTATTACTTTGTGTGGATTTCTGCGTCACACATTTTTTGCTTGGGTTTTTGTCAGTCGACCAATGTGTGTTTTCCTACGTTCTCGTAATTAAAAGCAAATAAACAAATCAGTTTTCCAAATTAGCTGTGCCTTTAGTTAATGACCGCAGCGTCTATTTCGGCCGTCCTGGTGGGTGTTAGACCCATAAATCTCCCGATTCTCTTTGCCCAGCCCAGCTGCTCCGAGTGCGAGTGAAATGTAACAAAAGGGGGCAATTCGCATCTGAAGGAGAAGGTGTTAATTGCCCACATGAACGCCTCCGCCCAGGCGGGAGACAATGGGTTAAATGCGTCAGAAATGATTGTTACAAACGTGCTGATTTTTGCACACATTTCTCACTTTTTGCCCGCTAACCACGTATGTTCGATGTGATATTAAAAGTGCAAATACCATCGTTTTATTTTAGAATCTCCAAAATATTGGTTTGCTGATTTTCCCTATATCTTTATTCTATTTAAAAGATTGAAAAGTTTAGAGTAACATTACAGTGATTATAAACATTTCGTATGGAGATGCAATTTAGTTGCAATATAAAAATGGTACACTAATTTACTCTCATAAAAACCGTCATAAATATTCAACAATTAGTGAAAAATATAAGATATTCAGAATAATAATTTTTCGAATTTATTTTCTTTATAGCCACCAATTTTGCCCGATGTACATCACGATGGTGATACCAAAAATTTTGATGATTATCCCGAGAAGGATTGGAAGCCCGCCAAGGCAGTAGACCAAAGAGATTTGCAGTACTTCAATGATTTCTAAATAAGAGCCGAGAAATTGTCGTTTTTTGTTTTCTGTTGAAAATTGTTATAATTTGCGACAGCAAGAACATTCATTATTTATACTGGCAATTAAGTGTTTAAAGTGCTGTGCTAATGCAATGATATGTAACGGTACATATATCTATTCATAAACTATATTATAATGTACGACTATACATAAACATACACCCATACATAGCTTAAGTTTATACCCGTAATGTTATGTCTAGCAAGTGACGTCTATAATTATTTATAAATATTTAATTGTTTAAATGTTCAAATTGCGAGCAGTCCCCACACCCAAAAAGAAAAACCTATAAGAGTACAGCTAAAGTACAGTAAAGAATATATTATTAAAAAACAAAAAATATTAACGTAAAACGTTGAATAAAGTGATACAAATTAAAATTCTCTTTGGCTTTCGTATTTTCATTTCGACTTTATTTCTATACTTTCGGGGGATTAGTTTTGGATCCGTAAATCTGTCAAATCTTGAACACGAGTCACTTTGCTGAAGGCGTGACGAGCGTGATCTTTGTTTGACGTTTGCTTTTATATATTTTAAATTATTTCGGTACAGCTTTTTTTAAATTTAATTTTATGTTATTTTTATTATTTATTTAAAATATACGTTTTCTTCAACTCGGTACAAATTTTCTACACATTAAGTTGTTATATATCCTAGAAGTGTGTAACTAATGTAATTAATTATATAGATGTGATATATATAGAAGTTTTGATGTTCAGTTCACATCCTCATAGCTAGCTGATGATGGAAGCGTTGACAACCTACCTAAATTTGCTACATCTTAAAAGTTCGAGGTTTACTCCCCAGTAAGTGCAAGTGTGTTGAAATTTGTTATAATAATGTAACCAACCATGACCTCGAGTTCTCAAAAACCCTGGCAATTTATACCGCCCTTAAATTGAAATATTTTATTTACGGTTCATCACTTATTTAGACACGAACATTTCACCGCATTTCCGGTTTGTGTATCGGATAACGGAAAAGTTGTAAAGCGATAGCAAATCGATAAGAATCGGAGGGAACTTTAAAAACGAAAAGAAAGATTAGATAAATCAATGATTTTTCAACTTGCACAGAAATGATATTACTGCGAAGCAGATAATGATAAAAGCTTTGAGATAATAACAAAGTAAATTTTTTTCACAAACCTTAGAAATTATACTACAAAAAATGAAAATCTTGCCAGGCTCTAAGGATATTCAGGGATAACGATGATCGAGAGCTTAAACCTGTAATGGTTATTTCAACTTGTTTTGAAATCCGAAAATCCCCCCGCCTGCATATTGGCCCACTGTGCACCGCGCATGTTGTCTCTCCTGCAGGGTGCCCCAACCGAGTAAGAGCCACCCTGTGGCCGCCAAACTACCACCATGGCAGCAACAACAATAGGAACAACAACAAACATGGCAAGTGCTTCCGCTCTCGCAGGCTTTCTCTCACTCTCACTCGCTCTCTTCCGTGTGGCACGCTTTTTACAGTTATACAGAGCGCGGCTTTTCACGAGCTTCGCTCCATAAAATCATTCAGTTTGTAGACAACGTTTGCCGTGGCCAAAAAAGAACGGACAAACACTATTTTAGTTGAAACATCATTTCCAACTGTAAACGGGCAGCGCGATTATAGGCAACAAAAAAGGAGAAAATAAGTACGCCTCTGTGTGTGTGTGTGCGTACGTCACAGACCGCGCGCGTGTGTGTGAGAGTGCTGTGGGAAAAATCAGTAAAATGTTTATGCAAATCATGCGACGAATGTGCGCCAATTGCGTAAAATCATAAAGTGCATTAAGTGAAACGAAATTATATAATTAAGGAGCGGCAGTAGGAAATAAGCGAAAAGTATTTTTTTGGCAAATACAAAGAAAGGCAAAGGTTGCAGCTCCTCTTCCTTTTTCTTCGCGTGTGTGTGTGCGTGTAGGTGTTGGCGAGTGCGGCCGTGTGTTGGTGTCTCGTGGCCAGCTGTCTGAGTGTGTGTGAGCGGCAGTGGGTGTCTGTATATGTGCACTGTGGGTGCAACAACGTGAACGCTTCATCCCGGAAGTGATTTGTATAAGGCCGAAAGCCTCTGAAATTTTACACCCAAACGGAAATAGTTGGTACGTAGAGCCCATATATTATCCATATTGTTACCGATTTGTTTTAGGGGTTTTTACGGACCAATACCGACTTTACCAGTTTGTATTTGTCACCTTAAATTTTATATTTTTCTTAAGTATATCACTAAAGTCATTCTGACATAGGTTTCGGTTCCCCATTAATTGCTAAAAGCATTTTATACATTTTTCTTAACGAATAGCCATAAAACGTAATAATATAATTATTTAATGAATTTATTTGATGAACAACATTTACAAGTTTCCTTAGTTCGTTGCAGCTTAAATTTTATAAATATTTTTGTATGAATAGTGTGAATCGTTTATGTTCTACTTTTTCAGACTGCTTTAAATTTTTATTTATTTGTCCATGACGAATTATATTTCTCCGACTGTTTTGTTTTCGAATTATTTTGTCCGTAGCGAACTGAAATAGTTGGCATACGGAGACCATATATTTTCCTGCGATGTTATGCATTTTTCACATTTTTCCCTGTTTGTTACTGTTTTGTTTTTATGGATTTTTTGTTCCTATCGATTTTCAACCAAAAACAACTGGGAAACAACATCGAACCATCCATCCGTGCGTCCCCACACACAAACACCCATACACCCACAATTATTTCAGGGGGAAACCACAAGCAACCGCAACTACGTATGGCTACACACATAGAGAGAGAAAAAAAGGTTTCAAAAATTAAGAAGAATTTTAGAGCCAGCGAATTATGAAATATCATTTAATTTCGAGCTGTTTACTTACTTATCGCATTCAAATGCTTAGTTTGAAATACAAAGTGCTTACTGTTAGTTGCACAAGTATCAAATTTAGCGAATAAGTAACATTCAATTAAAAAACCTATTAAATTGCATTAAAAAAGCTGATATATGATATGATGTATCATATTTTAAAAGCTTCCTGAACTTAAGCCGCGATTAAAATAGGATGGTTCAATATTATAGATAAGGTTTTCAAGGCGAATTACCCAAATAATAATCAGGTGATATATTTTCCTTCAGTGTCCTTGTACGCAGGAGTCTTCACCTCACTCATTTAACAGTATTTATAGACAGTTTTTTTGTTTTTGCACGAAAACGAAGTTGAATTGCAGAATTTAATATGGCGGGCGGATGTGGCTTTTGAGTTTTACGAGTGCTCACCTGCGAGCTTCGAGAAAAGGTGGAAGAGGAACCGGGGCCTCAATGGGCACTTGAGGTGTTTGGCCTGACAGTGAGGGCATTAATCAAGGGGCAAAAAAGAGGCGGGCCGAGGCGGGGTGGCCTGGAAAATGAAGGAGACACTTGTGCGCCTGAAGTTGGCCCTGCAAATGGCTAAACGTCTTCGTTATCAAATTGTCTTCGCACAAAATATTGATATACAAACGGGGCTGAGGATTGCGGAGTTAAGATGATAAATACTCAAAATTGATTGATGTCATTTTTTGTGTACGTACAAGTATCCCCAATAAATTGCAATCACATTTCTGCGGCAATGACGTCACCGCAGACCTATCCAGAAATACTTATGAACGTGAGTTCATGAATATTTCCCGTCCATTTTCAACCCCAAGCCGTGATCCCCTGTCTTGTTGTCTGTTTTTGTCAGCTTAGTTTCTTTCGGGAGCATTATAGTTCCGTATTTATAGCCAAGTTCAACCCTCAAAATGTTGTTGTCAACATTGCACTGTCCTAATGAACTACTCTACTCTCAGGCGAACCAAAAAATAAATTCATGCAACATTGAACCAGTCGATAAATGGTAGGACATTGTTTTTAGGGAACAAGGGTATATTTAATGGTTTTTGAAATTCCATATTTGCGATATTATTATTTTTAAAGATATTAGAATAATGTTATTGGGTTATGTTTATATTAATAAATTTCAAAATTG
Organism: Drosophila pseudotakahashii; assembly: GCA_035046095.1. Classification (NCBI taxonomy): domain Eukaryota; kingdom Metazoa; phylum Arthropoda; class Insecta; order Diptera; family Drosophilidae; genus Drosophila; species Drosophila pseudotakahashii. The sequence continues at coordinate 455,869 of JAWNOE010000262.1, forward strand.
ATATATTTCCTAATTAGTGTTGGTAAACCAGCAACTGTCGGATGAAAGTAAATGTCAAATGTGCTGTGGTGCAACATTTGTGCTACATTTTATGTAACTTGCGTATGACATTTTCTTTTCGAACTTTCCGTTTACAACTTGCAAACTTTTCATCAGGCATTTGCAACGTCAAACTTTTTATCAATCAAACGCAGGTCCATGGAAGTTTTTATATTTCTCAGATACATGGCAGACAAAATATGGCTTATCGATAAAAATGTCAAAATGTGTAGCTCAGTTAAGCTCTAGTGGCTTTCATATCATTTTTTTCCATCCCCATCTCCGTTTTCATCTCCTTTTCTAACTCAATTTCTATCTCCATCTTTATTACTATCTCTTTTTTTCTATTTCTTATTCCATTTCTATTTCGAATCCAATGACATGTCCCAGCGGACCTTGCAGTTTTAGCTTCCCCATCTTTTGGTGTTCATCCTTTTTCCAGCAAACAATTAAGGTGTCCTTCGTCCTGGGCAATAAAAGAAACTGTCGCGTCAGATCAAAAATGCAACATCTTAAAATATGAGCACCATTTTAGCTTCCGGTGGATTTCTGTCCTCGGTTATTTTTCTGCCGCTGTTGTTGTTCTTGTTGTTCAATATTTACAACCTGATGGCTGCGATGAGGAGAACGTCGCAGAACTGAATAAAACATGCGACAATCGGCAGGCGACAATGTCCTGGCTGAAGGCATCCTGCGATGCTGCTGTTGCAGACACGTAGACGCCTTAATGACCCGGGGGATTACCGCTGTAGACAAAGTCGGGAGCCCCTAACCGTGGGTGTTCCTGCAGCCCGAAAATCCCAACAAAGGCCAGGCGACCAGGTTGTAAACTATGCAGCGACATTGCCTCATCCAATTAGTTTAATAAACGTAAACAAAAATGTTAACAGTTTCTATTTGTAATTAAAAAGCTATAAGCGGCAACCAAGAAACGAGGGGGTTGCTCGGTGTAAATATGGGGCACCGGGGAGGGTACACTGCAAGAAATCTGGATGAAAAAGGTTATTTCTTACGTGCCTTAAGTATATTAAAAAATGTAAACTTAGTGTCATCGTCTAAAAAATAATGTTTAATTTTTCTGTGAAAGAGATAATAAATAACCTAGATATGTTTTTTCTATAAAGGCTATTTTTCTGATTTCAGTGCAATGCTAATGCGGAAAAAAAGTATCAGAAACAACTTTATTATCTGAAAATAAACTTTACAACATCTTCTAAATGTAATTTTTTTCTCAGTGTATATCTGACTTACAGTGGGGCACATGGCAAACAAAATGTCAAAAGCAACCCTGCCGAGAGAACAACAACCACCCAGTGGGGCGTGTGAGCCGCAGAAAGGGCGGCAGAGAAAGAGCGTGGCAAGGCTCTCTTTCTCCGCTCTCCTTTCTCCACTCTCCGCCCTTTTGTTTAACCCTTGCGCCTGCGCTGGACTTGCCAGCGGACAATCACAAATGTTCATTCGCAATCCTGGCTGAGCAGCTACCCGCATGGCTTTGTCAACAGTTCCGTTTCTGGAGGAAGCCCTCTCTCGAAACCCCAAGCCCCGTTACCCCGTTTCCCCAACCACCGATAACCCTCTCCGGAATCCTGGCTACGTTTTTAAGAATGAACCACATTCCCGTACGTCATTGCCTTTGATTAAAGCATATGCAAACGTTTTTTTCCGCTTCTTCCACATTTTTTCTTTCAACTTCTGAGCTTGGAACATGTGCCGCATATCCCTACTCACTCCCCCCTTTAAGATCCTTGGAGGATTTACATTGCATATGGCGAAATCGAATTGGTTTTTCAGCCAGCGCCAGCTTGCAATTTTTGTTTGGCTTGTTTTAAAGTTGAAATTTGTTTATGCGACCGACCGCATAAATTTTTGCATGGGGAATGCCTTTGCCATCGTCCTTGCGCTTGGCAATGTTTGTCCGCTTGTTGTTGTCATAGGTTAAGCCACTATTCGCCGGAGGGGTTTTCCGATGCAGGGACCGAGGCATTTGTTTAGGCAAATATTATGGGTCCTGGGAATGCTTTATTGCCTGCACGAGTGGAGCCAGAAAGAGCGGTGGAGCTATCCCCAACCAATGTCCTTAAAATCGATTTTTGCTCCGTACAGAGCTGACCGAAGGGAATTGTATCTGGCATTGGTGTGAAATCGGTTATCTGCGAATTGCGAAATTGTATACAGTTTCAAGGACAAGTCCGATGCCAGATCCTGAGTGATATTATTAGTTTATATTGGCCAAATCTAACGGATAAGTGAACTGGAATTGAACTTTTATACAAAAAACAATACCATTTTTAAATTGAACGGATTAAAACGTAAATATAATTTAGTTTGTGTCGTATCATCTGACTCACTTTCAATACGCTTTTAATTGGATAACAATTGCGTTTAAAATAAATGTTGATAAACAGCTACACCAAAAAAAGGCGATATGAAATAGGGTCAATTCCACCTTATTTCATATCAATAAAAAGCCGATATGATTTATGTCAAACTTATGATTTAAATATATCAGCTTAATATTTTTTCATATCATATTTTTATATATTTTAGCAAACAAAGTATTTTTGAACAAATAATGTAAAATAAGATAAACATAATCATTATTCATGTCAAAATTATATGAATAACTTGATCTTTAAAATATATCAAATTGACCAGCACATATCAATGTGATATTTTGTCAATTTTTTTCTGTGTATACATTTTTTTTCTGCGTTAAAAAATATGATGGGAAATTTAACTTAATTAGTCACCTACTTTTGAATTTATTTCAGATATATCGTGGCAAATTGTATGTTGTTAGTAATGTTAATAAATAGATACAAATTTCTCAGTATCAATCGAAATCCATTGACAACATCCCATCTGTAATTCCAAAATTGTATAGCGCGTAAAAAGTATGGTACTCTTTTTTAAAAATGCGGAATATTTAAATGATAAACTTCAAAGGATTATTCCCAAAGAAATGAAGAGTGAGCGATTTAAATGCTCAGTTACCTGCAAGACGTGCCCAACTGGCCTTGGAATGGGCCCCCAGCCACCTGCCTTGACCTGCTTGTGCGGTCTCGCTCCGATGTCATCAATTATACAGAACTCGGCTTACATCAGAGACTCCATCAGGCTCGGGTTCGAGCCACCTGCTTAGCCCTAATGCGATGGCTCTGGCTGCCAAAAAAGGAAATACACGTAACACAAAAGTGACACAAAATCCAACATCAAAATGCAAAATCCTTGACAGCAAAAGGAGCCGAGTATCCGAATATTTGTACTTTAAGGCTTAAGCCTGTCATTAAAGGCCGGGGGTCTTTTTTCATTGTAGTTGGGGTGTTTGCTTTTTTTTTCTCGACCAAAAGTATGCAACACGAGAAATGTATTTCATAGTTTGCAGTTTTTGCCTCGAGGAATGTCGAGTCATAAATTTAATTTGCATATTTCAGTTGTCTGTCAGCCGGTTTTCCATTTTTCCCATTTGTGCAAAAATTGCAGTTGTAATTGGCAAAATAATTTCGCCCACCGCAAGTGGCAAGTGCAAGTTTTTCCAGTTTCTGCAGCATTTATTCCTGCCCTCGGCAAACTGTCCCTAACATCATTAATTCTAATTGAAAAGTTTTGTCGACTGTCGGTTGCCAATTAAGCTGTATCTCGAGTGCAATCCCAGCCGCCAGCTGGCTCTGATGGACCCCGTCAATTCCGCGAAGAAATTGCATTAAAACACACAAAGTGCCGGGGAATTAAAACGTCAAAGTGGTTGCGCGAAAGGCGTAAACACGTTCGTCCTGGGCCGGTGAAAAAATGGTGCCAAGGCAAAAAAAAAAAAATAACAAGAGGCTGGCAATCGCAAATTGGCCAGGCCAGCATCCTTGGCCAAAAGGGGCGGTCGGGGGGCGTGGCGACGGCAACACGCATGCATAACTAAGTAAACGAAAATTGAATTAAGTGCGGTTGCAAAACCACAAAATATACGCGTTGCGAGCAATCATTAAAGAAGAGGGACTCCGGCACTAAAAAAAAAGTTTTCTTCGCCTGAAACTCTTAATAATATTTTTCAAAGAAAAACTTTGTTTTCTCAAGTGCAGTCAATGCTAAATAAATTGTTTTCTCTAAAACTGGCTGAAAGAAAAAAATATATTTTTGTACCTTTTTACAGTTCACATAGAAATTTATGCCTGCTTTGAATTAAATGATAAAAGAAGAAGATTTTAAAAAAGAAAACGTAAAGCTAATAATTAAATAAATGGTTTTGAGTATATAGTCAATAAAAATAGTCGATATTATTGGATATATACTGGTGTTAATGCCAATAATTTTTGCACAAAGAGCATTTGAGTGTTTCTCTTGGAAAAATATGCATTTATTAGTGATAGTGAGGTCGAATTTTTTCGAGTGCCCCTAGAGCTCCCGCTCCTCCGGCTGCCCCACTCCTTAATTGAATTCTAAGCGGGCTGGAGCGGAGCAGTGGATAGCAGTGGATAGCAGCTGGAGGTGATGGCTGGCGAGAGCCCATGGCTTTGGCAAACAAATGCGGGCTTTGCCAAGTCCGTGCTCATGTCCTGAGATCTTGTTCCCCGGATTGTGGATTCTAGAGTCTGGATTGTTTGCCCCACGGGCAACGTGAGGGGATGTACGAGGTTGGTGGAGGGGGCTGCGAAACGCGTAAAATTGAAAAATGCCCTGCTTGTTCTTGCCTTGTTTTTCTCGGTTGTTGTTTGGATTTCTTTTTGCTGCTCTTTTTCTCTGTTCTGGATTATTTGTACAACTAAACTTGATTTCCATATTTTGTAAGAAAAACACTTTGTGGGGGAGGTTTCGTTTAATGTGACTGGGATAGGGGAAGAAGTTTCAGGAGCGTTCCCAAAACCCAACATTACTTCTGTGGGTCTTCAATCAATATAAAATGAAATGTCTTAAGGGAAGTACTGATGAGTCATGATTTATTTGGAAATACGAATATCATTAGGATTTACTTTTTTTGTGTTTAATCGGTTCCGAAATCACCACCCATAAACCATCCTTATAAAGATGTATAATAACAATTTATTTATGTACTAAATTCGGTATATTTTTTTAATGTTTCTCAGAATTAAATCCAAAAATATTTCAACTCCGTTTAATCATCCTTTTTGCACTGCTTTCTTGTTTGATTGAATTGAACAATCTACTCTGCAGCCTTTTCAGCCTTCGTTTTTAATTGAGTTTTTTCATAGTTTCTGCCATTTCCAGCTATCCCATTCGCTATTCTCTTTTATCCCGATGCCAATTTTCAGTTTTTTCCTATTTTTCGCGTTTGCATTTTATTTGGCTGGTTTTGCAATTTTTTTTTTGCCAGAAATAATTGAATTTTTTTTGGCCTCTAGGGAACCGAAAACGGCCAGGTTGGAGTTCGCTGCGGATGCTAGCCATCTAATTGCGACCTTAATCATTTCATCTTTTTAGCTTCCGGCCAGGTTAGTCAGTTTTGTGAGTTTGGTAATCGAAATCGTCCTGCCAAAAGGCAGGGCAAATAAACTGGCAAATGTTTTCCGCTTGCAAATTTCGAGGACGAGGGGTGGACAGTTTGTAGGCAAACACAGACTTGATTTGATGCTGGTTTCGCAAAAAGATGAGCAAAACTGCTAGTTCACTTGGAGAAAAAGTATAGGCGTTTGTTATGCACTTTTAAATAAATAAATAATGCTACTAGACCTGTTTACCGTTTTGAAAAGATTTTAATAATTTGGATGTTATTAGTTTTTCAAAATTGTCATACTCAAAATTGAATTGTTCTCAAAAATATTGCACAATAAATGTTCTAACCTAAGTTTCCTTTATTTTTGATAAACTCTTTAGTTTTGTTGAAAACTGAATTATTGTTTTTTGTGCCAGGACACTTTTTTTTCAAGTGCCTTGTTGCTGTTTGTTCCTGTTGCTGTGAACAGGAGCAGCTGCTGTGGATGCTTCTGGCTTTTTGGCCCTATCGAATCGAGTTAATTTGTGCCGGGCCAGGTCCTGGAGCCTCAAATAGGATCCTCCTCCTCCGGGCAGCTGTGTTAGTTTTCGGTTGCTTTTAATCGAATTTTTGCTGTTGAGCCAGCTGCGGGTTTTTGGAGAAGTTGAGTGGGCCCAGGTTAAAGGTTTTTTCTGGTTTGCTGCTTTTGCATTTTGCGTGTTGATCTAAGCGGTTTATTAGCCCCGATTTGCAAGTAAGCTGCTTAACATTTCCCGCACCACGGTGGCCATTATTTAATAATGAAAAGAGAGGCGGTTTCATTCCTCCTTTTCATCCCACTGGAAATCTGGAAGCTTAAAGTTGGCATATCCTGCTGGTACAGGGCTTTGTCTGTCGGTTTATTGGCTCTGGTTTTGTTTGGATTGTCCAAGCAGTTGATTTTCTGGACAACTTGTTTGTTTTCCGTCTCTTTTTTCGGAAAAGAAAAGTATTTATCAACTGCGGTGGCTCTTGTGGAAAAGTGACAAATTCATCGAATATTCTGATTGACTCTCTCTAAATGATTAATTGACAAACTTAAGCTAGTTTGTTTAGGTCTTGAAAGGCATTTAATGGAACAGAAAACTTTATTATTGATAATGTAAGTTGACCGAGCCTTCACCTTGAGTTCTTGGCCATTAGGTTAATTTGATTCTTTTACTTTTACATGAAGCAATCAAACAATTTTATAGATACACGAATAGAATTTATTAAAGTTTTTAAAATGTTTTCATTCTCCAAAAATGACAGTTTACAAAATATGAAGATTGCTTCCTGTGTTATAACAAAATTCTTAAAATGTTCAATTTAGTTAGAGAATCATTTTCCTCTCGCATTCTGGTCATTGTTCCTTGACTTTATTTAGTTTCATTTTTATTGCTTGAATGTTTGCAATTATTATACATTTTTCATTGGTCGTTAAACAGGATTTCAAATATTTCAAGAATTCAATACAGAAGCAATCAGTAAACAAAAACCGTTTGCCGCTGACACAGCAACAGCATGCTGACATGAAATTGAAATCAATGTTAAATGGCAAATGACAACAGCAGTCGAGGGGAGCATCCGAGGGGCGGAGGTTAGTTAAATATTGATTTTAATTTTCCACATAATTGCAATTAGTTGATGAATGTGGAGCCAGCTGTTGCAGTCCTGTTTCCCCATTTCCTGTCGCTGCCATCGCCTCTGGAACCGTCTGATTCTGATTAAACATGGTGTCGGGGCAACATCAAAAACAGGAACGGATGCAATAACAGGCATTCAACGAGAAGTCGAGCTGAGCAGCCAACACTACGATGGCTTAAAGTGGCACAGTGGTTAAACTATACAAATTTTCCAAGAACATAGTATACGTAGGACCTCCGGAGTTTAACCAATTGAGTTTACAGAAATTATTACTTTAAGTAAAGACATTTAAAATCCAATAAATCACTAATGAAGTACATATTATGAGTTAAATAATTGTACTTGCTTTGAATAATATTTAAGCATTAACCATCGTAGTAATAAGCTTTAAAATGTAACATAGATCGTTAACATTACAGCATTTTAACGGATATATAATATAGATTATTAGTATTTTATTATAAGCTTTTAAGGATTAGGACAAAAATAAAATGCCTTTAAATATTCATATAAATTTGCAAATATTTGATGAGATTATTTGAAATGTTGGGAAAGCTTTCCCCATTTCCTCCCCCCTTTGCCACTGTGCCAAAGTTCTCGTCATCCTCTTGGCAGCAACGCCCTTTTGCTGTTCCCCCTTCGGTTTCTGTTGCTGTTTCTGAATTTCCTCAACCTCAACTCGCTCCCTCGCCAACTCTTGTCGGGGGCCTGATGAAAAGCCACTTACGCACAATTTTCACAACTCAAAAGCATTTTATTGATTGCACTTTAAAAACGCCGGGTTGAGGGAAAACCAAAACACTCATACGCCACGTTGGCTGGCATACTGCTCCAGTGAATATTCAGCCCCTTTTTGAGAAATGTGCGTGTGAGCTGGGTGCGTTTATTGACTGTCGTTTTTGAAATTGAGTTTTTCTGGCTTTTAGATGGCCCCCCGCCTTCCCTGGCTCCCCGAAAAAGAAACTTGGTTAAACTTTGGGGTCTTTTCCTGGCGCTGCTGCAAAGGCAATTTAGCCCTCGAGGTCTCAGCCAGATGTATGCAAATGTGAATGGGGCTCGGCTGAGAAATCAAAGTCATTTCTGCTCATTTTTTTTTCAGCTTGCTGCTGGTTAGATAACACACTTGCCTACGGAAAATTCCTTATTTTCCGGGGTTCCTGGCCCCTCGGGGTTAATTGTGCGAGAAGGCTAATGAACATGGAGCTCGGGCAGCATCTGACAGCTGCGTTGGAGACTCGTCTTGTTAATTGTTTTTGAAATCGCTGAGTGAACATTAATAAGATGTAAATTCGAGGAAAACTAGAAAAGACGGGAGTTGGGGATTCTTAATTGGTAATTGGGGGTTGGATCTCGGCGCTATGAATTATGAGTGGCGAAGTTTAATTGGTGGCAGGAACAACTTTGATTGTAAATTCATATGTAAATGGATAGCCCTGATGATAATAGATTTTTAATTACAAAAATGTTGGGAGTCCTGTAGTAAAAATAATAATTTCCTTATATTAGTTATTTCTAGTAATTAAGAGATTAAATAGTGGCCTAATAATAATTTTTCCCTTTAAAATAATATTACATTTTTTAAAAATAAACTGTTCAAATTTAAACATTTTACATTTCATAATATTGCATATTAAAACTAAGTTTTAAAACTAAGTATTAAATATAAAGAACAACAAACTATATAAGAACAAAACAACTTATCCTTGTAGCAAGGAACATAACCGTCATATTTATGTATTTCGATATATGTAACAGAAAACTTGTCCTTGAAACATTTTACTAATTAATCGAACTTCTAAGGATTGTCACATACTTCGGGCCCGTTTTCCTTATGTTTCCCATAAAGAAATTTATGCGAAATCAAGCCATCTCCAGCTTCGATCTGGCTCAGCACTATTCATTGCCTTTATATGGCTGTGCATTGTTTGCAAATCGCTTAATTATGGTTGATGGCATTTTATTGGGGCATGGAGCCATAAAAGGCGGTCACATCCCCAGGTCCTTTTGAGCCTACATCAATGGCGGTCGTCTCCATTTTCATCTTCCTGCCTCAATCCCCGGGTCCTTCCTATTCCTCTTCCTCTTCCGCTTTCCTTTCGCCTTGTGACATTCTCCTAGTTGCCACGACCTAAAAGCATAAATTTCCCGTGGCTAGGCCAAAATCAACGCCAAATGCTCTAAACGTTTTGCTTATGATTTTTATTGCACGCATACGAACGCAAACTTATTCAGATCCATGGAAGTATATATTTTGTATGTTTATATATAAAGCCTGTGTAGACATTTTGCCGCAGCCTTAAGTGCGAAAGCTACGAAAAATTCTGAAAAAAGGCGACCCATGACGATGACTTGTTTATGGCAGTTGGCGACCACGCCCCTTTTACACTTCGTGTGCCTATATGGGGAGCACTTGGTTTATTTCATTAAGTTTCTTTTGATGAGACGGTCTACATATATTAGCATAATTTTTTCGAGAAATATTTGAAAGAAAGCTGTATTATGCAAAATTATAGCATACTTTTTGGGAAATTGTAAAAAATTTTAAAGCAAATATTTACAATGTTCAAATTTCAATATCGGATACTTTAAAATATTTGAATAAATTTAAGTTGAATATATTTTTCAAATCTATTTTGAACTTAAATGATTTTTAAAACATATGAGGTGCTTTAACTTTAATTGTGGTAAATTAAAATTTAAAAGGAAGAACCCGATATCACCTAAAATGGAATTCTTTTCATAAAGATAAAATCGCAAAAGTTCTCGCGAATTGAAAGTTTAAGGTATGCGGAGTATCTACCATTCGTGGCTTCAATTTGGCCTTATCTTGCCGTTTTTTTTGTGTTGGCACTTGCCAAACAATGTCAGTTTTCAACTTTTAGCGCATTTTTCAAATTAGGTTAGCAGAACAGTGGCGGGGGGCTGGGTGAAATGATGTTAGGATGTCGGGGTGTGCGTGTGTTAGAGTATAGGGGTGTAATGGTGTTGGCCCCAGTGAAAGTTTTCTTATTGTTTCGGGCGGAAGAGAAAGGGCTTGGCGGTAGGCTTGTTAGCATCCTTCCTTCCTGCGCTTCCTGCGTGAACCCACCATCTGCTGCCCGTTTAACCTTAATGTTTTGGGGCAAACCAGAACCACACCCTTCACTTCCATTCACTCACATTCTCTCATAGCCCCACACAGGAAAAAACAAATTATTTTTAAGGTGGTAGAAAGAGTTTGGTGTTTAGAGTTCAATTTTTTTTAATTGGTCTTTATTTTACAATGAATTACTTAATAATAATATAATGTAATTGATTAACAAACATTAACTTTGTTATAGATAACTGTATAGATAACTGCATCTACAACAATAATAAAATGTGTGGTAATTAAAAATAAATTAAAAGAATTTAAAAATTAAAAATAGTAATTTAATAATAATAATGGTGATGAACAAAATTCAATTAATTCAATTGTTGTCGGTGATCTTAAGTTAATATTAAATAAATTGTTCTCTGTGTACCCACATTTGCGCACTGTTTCATTTTGATGTGCACTTATTTTTCAATTTGAGCGCGTAAGCATCCATCGTCCTGTCAGTTGGGCGTCTCATTCAAACCCGTCCTACGGACTTGGCACTTCAACGTCATCTCGGAGAATTATCAGCGACTGCGTCAGCATCTAAATATAATGCTTACCTGCCCCTCTCGTCCACTAATTCAAACTGATTCCCTGGCTTTTCTATCCTTGGCTGCTCTTTGTTCCTGCCCATCTCTTAGCCATTCGTAGTTGGCCAAGTTTTATGTTCGCTTTTTATGCCAACACGCCCCGTTGAGCAATTGTTGTTGCTTCTATGGGTGTTTTTAGTGCTCTCCTAATGAAATTTTTAAACGATTTCGTCTCACTTCACGGCCAGCAGCAGATTGAAAAGCGTACATTTTTGAAGAAGCTTCGAGGAAAATTCCCAGAAATTGTTTATATCTTTGTGTCTACAGGTCTTGGTTACAAAGTTGCCTTTAATAGGTTAATACTAAAGAGTTTTTAGTGTAAACTCTAATTACTAAATACTAATAAATTTGTAATTAATTTAATATTAGGTATTTTAAACATATAAAGGAATAATCAAATTATTAAAAAATATTAAATTAAATCAAGCTAAAGAAAAATTTTAAGAAGATAAATGGATTTTTAACTATTATCGGTTTGACTTATTTGATTTATTCTATATATTATAATAACTATAATAATATTTATTGTTTGATGTAGACTAGAAAAAAACTGGTTTATTTTCTTAATATGCTCAAATTTATTTTTGATCTGCAAAACAGATTTACAATCAAATATTTCCTGGAGTATACAGTAAGGGTAACGAGGTTTTATTAATCAAGAATTCCTTTTGTTATTATTCTCCCATAATTAGGAAAATAATAATCCGTTCACTACACTGGAATCCACTAGGAACAGAATGTACCTTTAATTAAACTAAATAGGCGAATAATTGAAAACGAAACACTTCAAAGGGCCAAGATTATTACGAATTTAAATGAACCAGCACACACTAAAATATATGTTCTTCTCACCTGTTTATGTGTGTGTTTCCCTGGCTTTCCTGTTCGTAGGAAGCTGGCTGGGTCATAAATTTACTCCTGAAATGGCTAAGAGGAGAAGCAAACACACAGGCACAGCTGGAGGGGTTTTAATTAGAACACCTGACTGACTAACACACACACACACACGAAAATAGTTATCCGGTAATATAGTTAGTTTCCATTTATTTCAATTAAAAATTCAGTTTGGCCAAAGGGAACATAAATATTCATTGGTAATCACATTGACCTTACTCCTTCTCTCTGTCTCTCTCACTCACCACTCTGTCCGTCTCTCTCTTTTATTGCAGCTAGTATTTTGTGATGAAGTCATGTGGAAATAGCAGCCACAACAGCAACAAGAAAAGCAAGAGCAACAGGACCAGTACAATTATAGGCAAAAGTTAATTAAATGCTGCATCATTTGCAAACTGCAAAAAGGAATTCTTAACAATCGCAATAAAACTTTTGTCGAACAAAAGTAATTAAAGGACCCCACACCCATACCAATACCTCACTTGACGCTATGCGACACCCAAGTTGGTAGGAGTGGCAAGGAGGCAAGGAGGCGGGGCCAGGAGTCCAGGAGTACATGGCCAGAAGCCAGCTGACGCTGCCAGCCGCAAACAGCTAACAGCTAACACGAAGGAGCCCCGCGGGGACCAAGGACGCAGGACGAAGACGAAGCGACGGCCAACAAAATGCAGAAGGAGAACAATGTCACGGCGGAGAATTGCCAATTTGTGGGGCCCTATCGCCTGGAGAAAACCCTCGGCAAGGGTCAAACGGGTAAGTGCCGGGGAACTCTAACCACTTACGTGATACTAAGTGGTAGCTGCATCGACTAGAACTACATTACATTTATTGGGTAGAGGTGGAGTGTTTTTTTTACTATAATTATACCTACCACTGTCTGTTGTGATTTAAGCTTTTTGATCATAAAAAAGTAGGTTTAACTTAATCCAGCAAATCTGGATGATAATAAGATTAAAATAAAATTCAATAAATTTGTACTTTTCCTAGTTTTATAAATCCTCTTAAATACACATGTATTTAAAATCCTTAGAATTTGATATACCAAGAAAAAGTTATTCTTTAATGTAAATTATATAATCGAAGAGAGCACTTAAAATATTCAACCATTAAAATAAAATGTAATTTGTATATGTAAAATATTTAATCATTTAAACACAATAGTTTATTGATACATTATTTCTAATATACTTATATATATTGTTTTATTGTACTTACATATGTACTTACAATATTCAATATAGTTGCTATTATAATATGGTCCTATATTCTTATTTAAACAAGAATTTAATTGATATTCATTGTCTCTTTCATCAATTGTGGTCACTTAAAGAGTTATAGTAATGTTCCTTCTTAATTGTTTTTTCCATTTTTCCTTTCATGTCGTAGCACAAAAGCCACTTAGAAATATCTGCAATACTCGCAAAAGTTATTCCAATTACGATTTCCCATTTATCCATTTGCAGGTCTCGTCAAGTTGGGCGTGCATTGTGTGATTGGCAAGAAGGTTGCGATTAAAATAATCAATCGCGAGAAACTCAGCGAATCGGTGCTAATGAAGGTAAGGAGTTACCCGGGGTCGAAGGTCGCGACTTGATGGAAAGTTTTCCTGCCTTTGGTTTATGGTTTTCCCGCTGTTTATGATTTTGTTTTTCGCTTTCTTTTCCTATTTCTTTCTCGATTCTTGTTTGTCTTCTCCTGGCGTACAAGTCATAAAAAACTGTGACAATAAAATTTGTTTTGTGGTTCGTTGTTTTATTGCCCGGTTCCTTGAAAGTGTATCGTGGTTTAGGGGCTGTCGCAGGGGTGGATCCAAGGGTGGAGCATTGCAGTCAAACTTACAGCCATTTGGACTTTTGGACTTACATTACATGTTGGGGAAAGGGGAAAGGCTTTTGGGGATTTCCCAGGCTTGCGGTTTTCTCAGGATCTTTAGTGTGCCAAAGTCAGGGAAAGTCAAAAGGATATATCGTGCCTTAAATTAGACTTTAAATATTACAGAGATTTTGTGTGCGACCTTTAATTTTGTGAGCAAGCCTTTAAATATGTATTAAAGGTACCATTTTGGTTTTCCTTTTCTAACGAAAATCAAATATTGGTCTTCAAATATATTCGTGGCTTATCCGACCTTTACGAGTTCAAAGCATTATTATCTTACAAATAGACCACAAATTATCTGTGGTAAATATTCATTTATTCTTAAATCGATTTTCTGCCATAATCCAGAACACACCACGTCTATTATAATACGTGGCAAACACTCTAAATAGATTTCATTCATTCGCAGACCCGCCACCATTCATTCGGTTCCAATAAAAGTCACAGTAAAGCTCAACTATTTATCTTTTCTTTGCTGTCATAATAAAACCATAGAAAAGGTTTCCCCACCCCCACCCCCTACTACTCCTCTTCTATATCTACCGAAAATGTGGTGCACTTTTTGTAGGACATTGAAAGGACATGGGACAAATTAGTGCGTGCGACAACAAAGTAAAACAAAATTGACTGCCCTGAGGTTGGGGTGGAGTTTTTGGGGGTGACAAAAGCTCAGACATGTAGGACAATCGAAATGCAAGGTGAGGTCGAGGGGTGCAAACGAGGATAAAGAACCGCCGATGATTGCGTGTGGTGTCCATGTTGTAGGGCCGGCTGGTCGGGACACGCAATGAGAAATTGGACGCCATTCGGAGGACAACAATGGGCTATTATGGCCGGCCAAGCACCAAGCACTTTGAGTGCATTGTAAGGAGAAGTGCACTCGTCAAAAAAATTAGTAAATGCTTTCCTGGAACTAGGAAATTACAGAGGATATTAAGATTAGACAAATATTTGTAGAACCAAATAGTAAGACTTTTTTTTAGTAAAATCGCAAGACCCTTTAAAGTCCCTTCTGTTTTCCCTATAATTAAGATGTGCTTAAATTGAAAAACTTTTTCTCCCAGTGCTGGTATGGGGATTTAGGGGAACTTGGCAACATTGTCGATAAGTCGATTAAAATCGCTTGGCTCTCTCTTTGCGAAGGTTGAACGTGAAATCGCCATAATGAAACTAATCGATCATCCGCACGTCCTTGGCCTGAGCGATGTGTACGAGAACAAGAAGTATTTGTATTTGATATTGGAGCATGTATCCGGCGGTGAGCTCTTCGACTACCTGGTGAAGAAGGGTCGACTGACGCCCAAGGAGGCGCGCAAGTTCTTCAGGCAAATCATCTCCGCCCTGGATTTCTGTCACTCGCATTCGATTTGGTAAGTCCTTTTGGCTCCGCTCCGCGTTGAAAACTCCCTCACTCCTCCGAACTGCAATCAATATTGGATTTATTTCGCCTTTCAGCCATCGAGACTTGAAGCCGGAGAACCTGCTGCTGGACGAGAAGAATAACATTAAGATAGCGGACTTCGGGATGGCGTCTCTGCAGCCAGCTGGCAGCATGTTGGAGACCTCGTGCGGCAGCCCACACTACGCGTGTCCGGAGGTCATACGGGTAAGACTCGGGTGAAAAATGGCCAAAAGATTGCTGGCCGGGCAGCTCCGTTCCGTTCGTTCCCCCGTCTCTGAGCACAAGTGCGGCAAACGCATAAACGTCAATCAAGGCGAACTTTTTAGCACATTTTCAGATGCAGCATCGGTGGCATTGGAGGAGGCGGCTTCCTGGAGTCGCTTTCCTATGCAAATTTCGTCAGGCTCGTCGGGCTCCCTTCTATGCAAATGCACGTCATGTGCGCATATGATTTCCCATCTCGGGAAGCCCTGCGTTCTCTACACCCAGCAAAAAGTTGCGATTCCCCCTTAAAGTGATCGATTTTCTGTTAAGGGTAAAGGGGATCTTCGTGACTTTCAGAGGAACAATTTATAGCGATTTAAAAGTCATATCCTTGAAATTCTTATAAGCAAACGAAGAGTTATTTAGAGCATTTTTAATAAGATATGTATGATTTTTAAATAGAAGTTCCTCACTTTCCCCCTTAAAGTAGGATAAGTACTTTTTATCTTAAATAAGGAACCATTATTTCATTTGTTAAACTTTGAAAATATCTAGCTTGAAATTTTCTTAGTGTATCCTGCACCATATCCTTCAAGCTTGATTCGCTGCAGCTTCTGGCGATGCTTCATGGCTCATGCACCCGTAATAAATTCATAAGGGGAATTTTAAAATATTTCCTCGTTCAGTCTTATCATATACTCCGGCTGGGTTATAAATCTGGCTTGCTACGTGATGTTTAGCTTATCTGCACGTATATATTCTTTTATAAATATTCAACAGTCAAAGCTCAGCGGGTACTGGTAGCTCTCCCCAACTCCTAATTGATGTCTGCTAACCAAATCTGCCCTGCAAGGAAAAACCTTGACAATTTGTAGGGGAAAATTGCGTGGAAAGCCCATGTACTCAATCACTTAAGTGGTCGTTTATCAATCTTTGGAAGGTGGTAGGGGCTCAAGCCACAACCAGAGCCCCAATCCGGTTTAGGGTTACCGACAAACAAAACTTGGCCAGGGTAATCGAGCGTACACCAGACATATAATCTTACAAATTGGAGTTTTCAGAGTAGCTATAATTGGAAAATGCTTATGAGTAAGGTTTACAGATTATACATTGCAGTTCCATTCATATAAAAGTTTCTTAAATAAACTATTAATATCAAAAGGAACTCTTTAATACGAATTTAAGACCGCTGTACCCAAACTTAAAATTCTTAGAAAATAATAAATAGTTAAATTTTGATCTTCACATTCCCAAACATAGAAATAATTGTAAACCTACTATAAATGGCTAAGGATACACACAATTAAAAGGAAATAGTTTTGAAATCATTAAAAA
This sequence comes from Drosophila pseudotakahashii, assembly GCA_035046095.1. NCBI lineage: Eukaryota > Metazoa > Arthropoda > Insecta > Diptera > Drosophilidae > Drosophila > Drosophila pseudotakahashii. The sequence goes on from JAWNOE010000262.1 coordinate 472,413, forward strand.
TATCCCACCTTCGTGTTTAAAGATTTACCAGTCGGCCACATGACCCGTAATTTACAGTCGTACTACAATTACACATTGTAGTGGGCAACAAACTGCGAGTCATTGTGCCATTTACCTGCCAAGTCAATAACCGTCCCCTAGGAGAACCGAATCGTCGGAGTGAGTGAATGAGAAACTTGGCATTTGATGGACACGTCAATGGACGTCAACGAGTTGAACGGACCTATCCCCCCCCCAACAATCAGTCTTTAAATAGAAAACTTTTTAAATTAGTAAGCATTCAGATCAGGCTTATGGCATTCCCATACGAGTGTGGCTCGATAAAAAAAGGGTGAACGGTCCTAACGATTTGGGGCCACGCACAATGGCCAATCGAATTTCGAAAATAATCAAGCTGAAAGCAAACATAAGAGGAATATCCAAGCAAACGGACAAACGTCCGTCTTGAAAATGTCTCAATTTCTGATTTCCCATTTTCCCTTTATTTTCCCCCACTTTTCCAGGGTGAGAAGTACGACGGCCGCAAGGCGGATGTCTGGTCCTGTGGGGTCATCCTGTACGCCCTGCTGGTGGGTGCGTTGCCCTTCGACGACGACAACTTGCGCCAGCTGTTGGAGAAAGTCAAGCGCGGCGTCTTTCACATACCGCACTTCGTGCCGCCGGACTGCCAGAGTCTACTGCGCGGCATGATTGAGGTGAATCCGGACCGGCGTCTCACGGTGAGTCATCCACATTCACATCCAGAAATGCAGCGGCGATCCAAGAATGCCAACTACCAAAATTATCTGGTTTTCTGAGTGCTTCTAAAATCACTTGAAATTTAAATTTACATTTTTTAAAAAGAGCTAGAACTTTTTAAAACTTTTTTAAAAAAGGTTTTACATTCATGAAGAGTTTTTGAATAAATTAAACATACGTATTTTCTTGTATATTGGCATTCCTCTTATGACATTAAATATATTTGTTTTCATCTTTTAATGCTCATAAAGGCAGAATCCTTTTTATACCCTTGCAGAGGGTATTATGATTTCAGTCAGAAGTTTGCAACGCAGTGAAGGAGACGTTTCCGACCCCATAAAGTATATATATTCTTGATCAGGATGACTAGACGAGTCGATCTAGCCATGTCCGTCTGTCCGTCCGTCTGTCCGTCCGTCTGTCCGTCCGTCTGTCCGTCTGTCCGTCTGTTTCTACGCAAACTAGTCTCTCAGTTTTTGAGCTATCGGAATGAAACTTTCCCAAAAGTCTTCTTTTTATTGCAGGTAGTATATAAGTCGGAACCGGCCGGATCGGATAGCTATATCTTATAGCTCCCATAGGAAGGATCGAAAAAAAAATCGTGCAAAAAATTCTAGATTTGATGTTTTTTGAAATATTACTTTCTACTCTTGGGAATATTATTTATTAAATATTTTGGAATTTCGGATTAAATTTTTATAAAATCGGATCACTATATCATATAGCTGCCATAGGAACGGTCGGAAAATTAAATGGAAATTAATAGGAAAAAAATTATATCTTTGTTGATTTTTATTACATTGTCTTCTCCTCTGGGATATGACTTTTCTTTGACATTTCAAAATTTCGAATAAAATTTAACAAAATTCGGACGGCTATATTATATAGCTGTCATAGGAAGGATCAAAAAGTTAATGCCGAAGTAATACGAAAGCAGCTAAAATTTGGATTGTTGTAACAAATACGCAAGTTAATTTAAATATTATGTTTTTGTACATGAATAGGAATGATCTGCAAGGGTATATAAGCTTCGGCTGGCCGAAGCTAGCTTCCTTTCTTGTTTAAGAATCAAAGTTAAATGTTATTTAATTTCTTAAATTAATAAAATACATTATGAATTGGAGATATAAAAGATATAATAAAAACTTCCAAGTACAAAGGACTATTACTTTTTTTGAGTGTGGGTGGTGAGTCATTTGAAAGCCACCCCCAAGCGTTTGTTGGTTTTTGGGTCACCACGTTGCCAGCTATTTACCCACCCTCCCTTGGACTTCCTCCCCTTAACTCGTTTTTGCTTCATTTCCGACCGCGTCCAGCTGGCCGAAATCAACCGCCATCCGTGGGTCACAGCTGGCGGCAAGGGAGAGCTGGAGCTGGAGCTGCCGATGATGGAGGTGGTGCAGACACATGTTATTCCCACAGCCACTGCGGTGGATCCGGATGTGTTGAACGCCATTTGCTCGCTGGGCTGTTTCAAGGAGAAGGAAAAGCTCATCCAGGAGCTGCTCAGTTCAAGGTGCGTTTGAATACCTTTAATATTTTAAATCGCATAACTAACCTTTGAGCATCTATCACTTAGTCACAATACGGAGAAGGTCATATACTTCCTGTTGCTGGAGCGCAAGCGAAGACGACCCGCGCTGGAGGATGACGACGAGATTGCCCAGAAGTCCCGAAGTGAACTGGATGCAGTGGATCCGCCGCGTAAGCGCCTGGACACGTGTCGCATTAATGGTACCAATGCTCCCAGCTATGGACAAATTTCGGAAGGTTCACCGCTGACGCCAAGACGACAAGCCTTCAAGTGAGTGTTGAATATTCAAAATAGTTGTTTTAAATCTTATAGAGAAATATTTAAATGTTGTACATACTTATTTGGAAGTCCACTTTCTATTAAATGCAATGTAATTTCTTAAATAAAAGTAAAATTTAACTTTACTAAAATATTATGATGGAATTGGAACAATTTAAAGAATATTTTTATGAAATAAAAACACCTCTTAACGAGGTAAAAAACTAGTGACGATCGCACCTTCAAAATTATTACACTCGTCATTAAATACACTTTCTAATATTTTCTGATTCGGCCCGCCCTAGCAAACTATTCCAGCCTTTTTTCCTTCACATGCATTTTCTATTGCAGCGTAGGCTAGCTAGTACCAATTTCAAAAAAATAATTATTTATAAAAAAAAATATATATAAAAGTAAAAATATAGGTTTTTATTTGTAGGGTGATTTTTGTTTTAATTTTATTAGAAAACATCATTATAAATATTAAACTATCTTTTTTAATATAAATAATAAATTCTTGTAAAGAATTCATTTTCCGGGAATTTACCACAAAAAACACTTTAAATAATTTTTTATGAATCCCACTAATTTCTGAATTGGGCTTTCCTTAGCTTCCGCTCGTACAGCAGCACACGGAACCACCAACGACGCTCGCCCACAACAGTTTCCTCGTCGGTGCGGAGCTCCTCATATCACAGTCCCACGCGTTGCAACTCCCCGATGAGTTCGGCCCAGCAGCAGGCGAATGCCATTTCTCGACCATCTTCCCCAGCGGCGGGAACCAGGCATTCCACATACGGGGATCGTGATCGATCCGGACACCACTCTTCGGTGAGCCGGACACCCTCGCACAGTTCGCAGAAGAGCATCGAGGGCGATGTGGTGGTGGTGCGGGAGCCGAGGATCGAACGGAGGGACTCGCTACGTCAGGAGCGCGGAGGAGGATCGCCGAGGGAGCGAGGGGATTGCGGCATTCCGCCGGGCAGTCCGGGCGGCAATTCGAGCGGATCCACTTCCGCTTCACCGTCGGTGCACCACCGTGCCAACTCAGGTCCGACCATTGCCATTAGTATGTTCCACGATCCAGATTCGAATAGTGGTGTGTGCATGCCCCGTAGATCCCTTAATTATAGTTCTCCAACGCAGAAAAATAATCAAACTAAAGCAAGATCGATCATATCTTGTTTCAAGTTAGAAAACCGATATGATAGGGGTAATTTAGTATTTTAAAAGTAAAGTAATTGTACTTATTATTTTTGTCGCATTGCGACAAGAATAATTAGTATTTTTTAGATCCAAAATATTTTGATAAACGGAAAATAGAAAATTAACCTAGAGACATATCGGTTTAAAAACTAAGATTATTTTTCTTGTGCAATTTGTTTCCTGAATAAACCTTAATTTTCCCCCTTACAGTTGTGAATCCCAATGGCTCTCCCATGATGAACAACAGCAGTCCGGGAATGCCCGGCTCACCTTGCAACACACCTGGTGGCCAGTTATGGAAGACGCGGCTCACGAACATCAAGAACAGTTTCTTGGGAAGTCCGCGGTTCCATCGCAGAAAAATGCAGGGTATGTGTGTCGTTAGTAAAATAATTTAAATTTAAAATGATTAATATTAATCAATCCTTCCAGTTTCGGCCGATGAGGTTCACTTGACGCCCGAGTCCTCGCCGGAGCTCACAAAGCGATCTTGGTTTGGTAATCTCATTACAACCGAGAAGGATGAAACGTTTACTATTTTGGTCAAGGGCAAGCCCATTGCCACGGTCAAGGCGCATTTGATCCATGCATTTTTATCCGTAAGTATCAAAAGAACATTCATTATGCTAACAATAAAAATTAATTACATACTACTCGCTACCAACTATAGGCCTTCAGCTCGTTGGTCACATCTCAATAGGGAATTAAGTAGCTATTAGTAGGTTGTTTATTTTGTTATCGGTTCATCAAGTACATAAAGGTTTACAAAATTAATAAAATAGTTTTAAAACCTTCTATGATATGTTTTTCGATTCCAAAGTCTTTAATCCCTTATTCTACTTTTCTATAACTTTTTACAGATGGCTGAACTATCTCATAGTGTGGTCTCGCCCACCTCGTTTCGGGTGGAGTACAAACGGAATGGCAATGGACCCGTCATGTTCCAGCGCCATGTCAAGTTCCAGGTGAGTTGGTCGAGCCATCAGCAGGGTCTCAGATCGCTAATGGTTCGGGAATATTTTCAGGTTGACATCAGTGCCATTTGCAAACAAGGTGACATTGCAGATATGTTGTTTGCATTAACATTTACGCTGCTATCAGGTAAACAATACGCCGTCATCAAGCTTTGTAAACAACTTAATTGAATTCAATGCTTATGTAGGTAACATTCGGCGTTTTCGACGTATTTGCGAGCACATTCAGTCCCAGGTGTGCTCCAAGCGGTTCCCGGGACCCAGTAGTCCGCCAACGGTGACCAGTGTGACCCAGGCTGTTTCGGAAAGCTCCTCCTGCGGATCGGTGTCCAGTGAGAGACTATCGTACAAGCGACAGGTGGTGAGTTCGCTTATAAACCAGTGTTGAGAAAGTACAGCTAACACGAAATATATTTAGATCGAAAACGATATCGAGAACGATTCCATATTCTCGTACAAGTCGGGCAATGGACGACGGGCCTCGACCACAAACAACAATAATGCCAATCCAGTTGACATACCCGGAAGTCCCATTGCAGTGCGATCCAAGTAAGCAGCACACCGAATAATGTACATACACTTTTATAGGTCCGCAGAACATTAAGATCCTTTTATATATTTCTCTGAAGCATTTAAAGTACTCAATGAAGTAGTAAAGTAAATCCCTGATAGTAACTACAAGACGATTTTTTCGATAGTTTGATAATTTTTGAGCATGAATTATATTTTATAAATATATTTTTTTACTTATTTAAACTGTTTACTCTAGTATTGCATTATTAAAATAATAATAAATCAATTACTGATTAATATTACAAAGTTTGACTTAAAAAGTTAAAAAAGTTTTTATTGTTGCTTATCAGTTTTAAACTACCAATTTTTTTACGAAGAAATTATAATTACATATTTTATTATATATATTCGATTTATTTCTTTATGAATATATTTAGTAAAACAAATTTCTACTTAAATTTTTCATTAGAAAACTAATTTTTGTTCCCTCTTTCCAGCTCGGAAACCGCTGAGCACGAACGCAACCGCGAGCTGCAGAGTGAGCGTCAGGCGACAACGATGTCCGGCAGTGCAATCGCATGAGAATTATTTCTCTGATTTAGTTACATTTTTCTCAAGGACATTTGTTTCGATATGGCACTAGTCAACACCAAACGCAACCAAATATTGTATTCCAACTAGAGAACGAATCAGCCACTCAAACAGTATTTTTTCTAGAGTACCATCAGCCAGAGATCTTCAAACTAAGTAAACACACGAAAAATCCGAGTAATATACCAAAGCAATAATAGTGGAATTTTTATGAACTAGCATATATAACGAATCTGAACTTTTGAAAGCCGATTGAATGAACAGAACTTTGCTAGCTGCTCTAGCTTTTATCGAATTTCGTTTTCTATTTATTGTTGATTTTTTGAGTGACTTTTGTATATGTTCTTTTGAGGGACATTGTTGCCGCCGCGCCTAAAAAGCTTGCAAGTAAAAACACCGTGTAAAAATATACAAAAAAATCAATTTAGCTCTAGCCTAAGTCGAACCAGTTATTCTAGTCGATTTCTTTACCTAGACTAGGCCTCGTATTTAGCTACGCAAATGATTGCTACTCAAGAAAATTCGCTGACGATTTGTATAGAGTGTATAAAGGATATTACGCAAATGCACTGATCTTTAAATACTAACTAAAATAAAACAAAAGGAAAAAACTAAAGAACTTTTGCATTAACTTAGCGTTGCTGTTTTTCTAACAAACCAAATCGATATAACTATTTTGCTAGCCAAAAAAAAAAATGAAAAACCGAAGAAACGGGACGGAAAACGCAAACTATTTTTCCTAAATAACAAAATATTTACTAAATAAAACGCGTCAACTTTCGAACTTCAGACATGCATATATGACGATCAAAAGAGTGTTGTGTGGTAGAAAAATTCAGCTGATATTGACAGTGCATAGGGAAGAGAAAAAACCGGCATGTATAATGTACAAAAGATACCGAATAACTAACAAAGGCACAGCACATGGCTACTAAAGCATATACAGCACATTAAAGTAACGAAATTAAATACCAGAAATAATATATTTTGCATGGGCATGAAATAAAGCTTTCTCAACCAATACTTGTATAAATCGATTGAGTCGAATATATATCTATGTATAGAACGGATCGGGGATTGTACAAATTGCTGGGTTGCATCAGCGACAAAAAAAACCTAGGAGAGAAATTCAATCGGGAGTTTGTATATTTTTTATTGGAAAACAAGTAGAGCAAACAAGCTGTCCAAGAATGCACAAATCGCAATGCTATCGATGACCTACGATAGTGTTTCTCCCAGTGTAAGAAGCGTTTCGCACGGCAACCCCACAAACAATCACATTGAATCCTTCCCTACCTTACTTTTGAGTGGTTTTCATAGTTTATAGATTCTTTTCTAACACCCAAGCCAATCAGAGTTCTTTTTATAACACATACGATAATTTGAAACTAAAAGACTTAAGAAATCGACATAAAGCTAATGAAATCCAAACAAAAAACCGTCCATTTATCCACTTAAAGCTAACAACAATGTAGAGGCACCTCAGCAATTTGTGGAATCTACTGGATAAGAGTGTAAAGGGAAAACTGAATAATGTATGTAACATGTAAAAGGATATAGATATATACTGAAACTGTGTATGACAGCAATATCAAAATAGTCAGATGGGGAATAAGAAGCGATACTAAAACGTGATTAGAACAAATATTTAACGACAAATTACGGCAAGTTAATAAATGCTTAATGATAAACCAAAGTAAAGTCGCGTAAAACATAACAAATATTTAACACAACTAATAAAAAGTATTGAATCAGTACTTGGAAAAATACACGAGAACACACTCAAACAAAAATCATGCAATAATATTGAAATGAAATTACTTTCTAGCATTAACTACAATACATCAAATTATTTATCGCTCATCATATTGAAAATACTCAAGAAGAAAACGCATTTAAGCTGAACATACATTCAAAATTAAGCTCACCGACATGAAGAGATGGCATTCATATATTTATACATGCATATATCATATACACCTCGATCATATTATATTCTGTATTTACTTTCATATACAAGAACAAAGTCCTCCCAGCATACCCAACATATACGAAGTATACATCTATATGCCTCACCTGCATTCGTACATTCATATATATTTACATACAAGCGCATTTAATACAAGTTACATTTCATCACCAAATTGTATCATAAGAAATGTAAAAATCATATTTTTCACTTGATACTAAAAACTAATAACACTAAACCTAAGCATAACCAAAAAGCTCTGCATACTAAAAACCAATCGCGGCTACGAGGAAAAGTATAACGATAATTGCTTTATAAGGACTACACAATCCAAAAAAAACCAAATACTCAATGCTGCATAATGCCACGCCTACCTTTTTACCTTAACTGAAGCCTATACTAGATGATCAACCAATCTTTCGCGCTCTTCTCAAAAACATAATCACCACCAAACCCAACTAACTCATTTTAACTGCTTCACACTGTGCATGAGCAGCGAATATTTGCGCCGAGATAATTTTATATGCAACGTATACATATTTCTATCTATAGTATATATACACATCCCTATATATACACGCATTATACACCGAAGCAAGCGCTTTACTTCAGATGCAAATGCAGTGCTTTGGAGGAATGTTTATTACTCATTACAAAATAAACGATTCGCATACTTATTAAAATACATTTAGAGGGTAATGTTGTGTATTGTACTACGCTTTTTACGTTGTTGTTTTGTTTTCCTCCTGCGTTTCAATATATTATTGTAATATTGTAATTAGTTCTGCAAGTGATTACGGCTAAGTTAAATACTGCATTGTGCGCTTTGTTTTGTATCTTCGGATATAAGTTGAATGATTGTATTTTGTAATTTAATTTTAAGCTTGAGGAATCGCGTCTGGGGTGGGTGAATCGGAGACAGGCCGAGATCGAACCATAAAAAAGATAAATATTAGAACCAACACGTGTAAGGGAAACAACAAACCAAAAAACAAAACAAACAAACAAAGTGGCATCTGTTATTAGGTTAAAAGAATTATTGATATTGTTTGCAAGAAAATGTGTGAAATATATATAAATACAAATAAAATACCACTTAGCATAAAAACAAACAGTGAACAGACAAGCAAACAACAACAAATTGTAATTGCAATTTAAAAATAAAATTAATATTTCAAATAATAACAAAGACGTTTTATTGGGTTGAAGAAATTTAAAAAATCGAATGTATGCATTTTACTTTATCATTAAAGATTAATTCGATCTGTTGAACGGGTCGTATGCGTAATATTTTTCCCCAACAAATTTAAATGGGATTAAAAAAAAATTTTTCGGACAACAACATAAAGTAATTTACAGATTAAAAAATAATCAGATTAAAATAATCGAATATTAAAATAATAACACATTTTCAAAAGATTTTGTAAGAAAAGAAATAAGGGCCTTATAAATTACTCTAACAATCGGTTTTTAATTTTGTAGCCACAGAAATAAAAATCCCAAAAATCTTACTTATATTATATTTTATTAAATTTATCTATTTAGTTTTTGTAAATGCTACGTAATTTAGTTTCCATGCTAAGTACAAAAATAAAACTTTGTATACTTTTTGCTTTAATTTCAATTAGAATATATGATCTCTGGCCAATTATCTGAAAAATTCCTGTGGCTTAGCATTTCAAATGTCTCACATATCCATCCCATAATTTTGAAGTGCTTCGATTCAGATACATCCCACTGTGCGTCGTGCATCCGCAAAGGATTACGTCACTTGCCGCCATGTCTCTATCGACACGGAGGCTGACCCTCGGCCATCAGCTGTTCTTACGAGGCGAAGGATGATTGGGGCAGCCGGGGGACAGCGGGAAAAAAGGGGCCAAATGCCGCATGCACTGGCGGCAATCAGCTGTCGAGCTTTGGAGCACTCGGAAAGCCACCAGTCTGCGGAGCTTCGGAGAGAGCCGGCCGAGAGCTTTGGCTCCGAACGGAAAATAGGAGGCGACATCGAAAAGCAAGCGGCGCACCAGAGACCTTTCGGTGTTCGCCGCGCTTCGTCATCCTGCCTTTCCGCTTTTCCGAATCGAAAATGCGTGCCAAACTGCATGAAAAGGAAAACTTGGTCAGTTGAGGTCTCAGTTCGGTTCGGGTTTGCAATTCAATAGCACTGCGGAAGCGGAGAAAATTCGTCACCACAGCGGAGACGGGCCAAACAATATAAGCCAGCGTAGTAATATCGACTTCACCGCCCTCGATATATATAATATATCGCATATATGATATTCGTAAGGAAACGGAATCGGAATAAAAGCAAAAATGCCTGATGGCCAGCCAAGTGTGTTGGAAAAATGATTGAAAAACGCGTGAAAATTGCAATGTGCGAAATTAAGTGTGCATTTGTGTTTTGAATTTTTAACGTTCCCCCACAGTGTTTCCATTTTTTGCAGTGAGTGAGTGAGCGAGTGAGTTATGTAAAGCTCTGGTGTTGCGTTCTTTTTGGGTCTTCTTGTTGGGTGCGGGATAATGACCAACGCCGACCACAACAACAACAACATTGGCCAGTTTTAACTACACCAACAACAAGAACAACAACGGCGAGCCTGTGAAGCGACAATAAGCGTTGCAAGATTGAGTGGCTTAAAAAGAAGTGGTTATTAAAAATTAAAGCAGTGAGAATTAGGATGCAAAAAATGGGATTTCAAACGAGGAATGGTTTAGAGTTGGAAATTAAGTATACGCACCCACGGATTATTATTAATATGTGCATAATCCTGAAAACTTGAAAAGTTTAGTATTATTTAGCGTGCTAAGCGATAATAAGTTTTGGGTGACTTCAAAAAATATTTATTACAAATTCAAGGTTAAGGATCAGGAGAAGGTTTTAATTAAAAAAACTACAAAATTAAAAAAAAAAAATTTAATAGAAATAAAATTTGATTTTAATAAATTACTTAAAATAAGTTAACATTTTCCAAACATTTAACAAAAAACGTCGCAAATTTATGATCAATTTTGTAAAAGAGATTGCAAATATATTAACAAACTGATTACATTTGTTGTTTGTAATCATGGAAAAATCAAAAGGGCACAAACCAAGTTATTAAATACTTTTTCACAAAGAAGGCTTAACTTATTGTCTACAAGTTGGGTTTTAAAATGTAAAATCTCTTAAAATTGTAATACTTGGTGAAACACGCGAAACTTCTCATAATCCAATAACTTAACTGCCCTAAAGCCAGCCAAAGTTTACATAAAACCCCAAGTTTTCGCTACACCCCGCGTGGGTAAATCAATCAAAAATCATTTACAGTCGCTTCAATCCCCCGCAATCAGCCCATTGAGTGCGCTATATCATAACACAATCAGTTTGGGTATCGGCATCAATTACCAATTATAACTTGACAATAAAATCGCCAAGTGTCCGCATAAAGAGCCCAAAAGCCACACACACAGTTGCCAATCAATTCGCTTTTAGCGGTCTCTCTCCGACTATTTTTAGTTGCACTTGCTTTCCTTGCTTTCTGTTTCGTGTTTTTTTTATTTTTATTTATTTTTTTTTTACTTTGCTCAATATTAGTGTCAAGGTGCAGCCAGTGCATAGAGAGACAGAGATGGAAGCAGAGTCTGAGACAGAGACGGCGACAGTCGAGCCAAAAGAACAAGTCAAGAAAACGCAAAAGAACCGAAAAGGGGCACCAAAGGGGAACCCCCTTTTCTTGGCGGCGGCGACGACATCGCGAGAAAGCAACACACGAAAAGGTGGCTATCAAAAAATAATAACAAAAACAAGAAAGGAAGCTAGCTTCGGCCAGCCGAAGCTTATATACCCTTGCAGATCATTCCTATTCATTTACAAAAACATTACATTTAAATTAACTTGCGTATATGTTACAATAATCCAAATTTTAGCTGATTTCGTATTACTTTGGCATTAATTTGTTGATCCTTCCTATGGCAGCTATATAATATAGCCGTCCGAATTTTGTTCAATTTTATTCGAAATTTTGAAATGTTAAAGAAAAGCCATATCCCAGAGGAGACGACAATGTAATAAAAATCAACAAAGATATAATTTTTTTCCTATTAATTTCCATATAATTTTCCGACCGTTCCTATGGCAGCTATATGATATAGTCATCCGATTTTTTAAAAATTTTATTCGAAATTCAGAAATATTTAAAAAATTTTATTCCCAAAAGTAGAAGGTAATATTTCAAAAAACACCAAAGCTAGAATTTTTTTTTACGTTTTTTTCGTTTTTTTTTTCGATCCTTCATATGGGAGCTATATGATATAGTTGTCCGATCCAGTCGGTTCCGACATATATACTACCTGCAATAGAAATAAGACTTTTGGGAAAGTTTTAGCCCGAAAGCTTTAAAACTGAGAGACTAGTTTGCGTAGAAACGGACGGACGGACGGACGGACAGACGGACAGACGGACAGACGGACAGACGGACAGACAGACGGACATGGCTAGATCGACTCGCCTAGTCATGCTGATCAAGAATATATATACTTTATGGGGTCGGAAACGTCTCCTTCACTGCGTTGCAAACTTCTGACTGAAATCATAATACCCTCTGCAAGGGTATAACAACAGCGACAACGCAGGGGGGTGCGGTGATGCATTAGGGGGTGGCGGTGGCGAGTGGGCGAAAGGGGCGGTCGTTTGGGTGGTGAGGGACCTCCTTCAAGACTTGTCACATCGAACAGAAAGAAATTGAATTTATGTCTTGGGTGGGTTGCCTTCAATGACAATTAGGCTGCTAAAACCGCAGGTCTCTATATATGCTAACGCTAAAAGCACTGCCACTGGCACTGGTAACGGTAAAGCTATAGCTAACAGCCAACAGCTAACGGTAACGTAACTGAACCGTGGCGCGTGTTTCGCTCGAAAGGCAAAGGTAAATCGCGTTAGCAACAACAACAAGGATACGCAGGGCTCAGCTTTCAGGCTGCGACCCACATTACTTAAATTACAAACTACACGCAAAGTCGCCGAAAGCCCACACACAACTGGGAAAAGTCACACACGCTGGTTAGTCATTCCGTCAGTCATTCAGCCAGTCAGTCAGCCAGTTCGTCTGTCGGTCCGTCCATCCGTCGTTCATCCAGTCAGTCAATCATTAGCCAAAATGCCTTATGAGTCAGCCGGTATGTGACCTACACTCGAAGGAAAATCTGAATAATTAATAGATTAAAAACATGTTTGAAAAATATTAGGAATCAGAAAAAAAGTAGCAGGAAATCTGGAGATGCGAAAGGATTTTTGTTTAAACAACAAACTTATTCGGTGAAGGTTTCTATAAGAAATAAATTAAATATTAACATTCTTCATATGAAAGTTACGTTAGGTAAAAAGGAAGATGCGTATTAAAAATACCAAATATCAAACTTTCGGAATCTCTAGTTCTCAAGATATTCAATTAAAGTACAAAATCATTCTAGAAAAAAATTTAAATTTCACTTTAGTGTTGATTATTATAATCTAAAGAAGAATTTTGATCTTAGGCTTTGGCTTTCATTACTTATAATGCCTGAACTTGGTTTAAGAAATCGAACCATTTTGATCCTGGTTTTTCCTAGTGCAAAGTCCTCGTCCTCGAACATTGCGTGTTCTTGGGTGGAGCCTCCACCGAAGAAAAGTGGATACGGGATATGGGGCGGTAAGAGATGGCGGGGCCAGGAAGACATGTTGCATATTTCGGGGCGTGTTTGGCTGCTAGACAAAAATGTCGTTTTCAACGAATGCCGGGCATTCCAATGCCGTGTTAAGGACAGACATTGAAACAGAGGCATTTGTCTGACCGCCACCCTCGCAGTAATGAGATGAAAGACACCAAAATACACTCAGCATTTGTGTACCGACTAGCGGGCGAATTTGTTTTCACAAAAAACACAATTAAATTAGATTTAGTGTTCCTTGTTTTTTGGCTTGTTAAACGCCGAACCATCACAATAACATATGGTATTTTTGATCGGTTTTACTTTGGTCCTATGCTTCGCATTTTTGCATTTTGCTTTGCATTGGCTTTGGTTTATTTTTAACATCTCGCCTCAGAGCGTGTGAAAAATTCTCCCCTCTTCATTACATTACATTGTCTGCCACGGATGAGGCAAATTAAATGGATGATAAGGCTAAGGCAGACGATAATTTATGATCTCTTCCTTATGGCGACCTTCCTTATGGCCATACCGATAATAAATTTCCAAAAACTACACCATAAACGCGTTGAAGCGTAAAAATAGTTTCAGTACGGCAAACGTTTTGTCGTAATTACTTAGAGATGCAATGTGAATTGAATTCACAGCCAAACGGGTTATTTTTGTTTAATTTCATTTTATTTAAGCGCACCATTTTCACGCGAATACGCCTGGCAATAACCTAGTGCATAAATAAATAAAAATAGTTCATTGAGGCAGAAGACAAACACGATTTTTACAGTCTTTGCCGTTCACAAATATCCACATACAAAGAGGCATGTAAATATGTGCCAGTATAGGAAGTGCAAGGAATTATTTATTAATGAATCGCTGGGAAAAAGCAAGTGTACAAATGAAGGGTGTATGGATACATTGAGGTGGTTGAGTAGAAACAAAATAAATAATATAATAATGTTTTGGGACGGGGAATTCGAGGCAATTGTTGGCTGGCGACATTTTTCGAAACAAATATACGTAATTTATCTCTATTTATCTCTCTCTATTAGCGAAATTTTGTTTCAAGGGGTTTTACTTTTAATTTAAAATTTGCATTTATCAATCCTAGATTTTGGTTAACTACAATCATTTATTACAAATCTCTATCGGCCGACTTCTCACTTTTCAAATTGATTTTACCTATGTCACATTAATATATCACACATGCCGACAGAATTTCGTTTTTTGGTTGTCCAGGCCTGCCACCATTTTATTTAAATAAATGAGGCTTTTCTAAACATAATTTGAAACTACTATAGTCTATCAGATCTAGTATTTTCGGTTACTTTTATTTATTTTTTATTTCTATTCCTATCTTGGGATTTGTCTTTGACTCTATCTTCGGAATTAAATAGTTACATGTCTCTTTTATATGGTCGTTTTTGAAATTTGAATCTAACTTAACTACAAGAGAAAATAAGCGCATTTAATAAATAACAGCCAAGTTTAAAAATCTGCATTTGTGAACAGCGTTTAAAAATTAAATATAAATATTTTCTTTGGCAATTATTTTTTGACCCAAAGTCACCTTTATCCTGAATTTTTAAGCCACTCATCAGGTTTTTGTTAATTGTTTTGGAATTTTTAAAATTAATTTTTTTCCTTTTTTCCCATTGACGATTCACAAACTGTGCTTAGTTTCTTTTTTCTTTTCTTTCTTTTGTCAATTTAACTTTTCTCAAAATGTATAATTCCAACTTTTAGTTTTATGCCAACGCCGCAACAATAAGCCATCTTTTAAAAAGTTCCAGATCACATCTTGAAATCTTGGGGAGCACGGATCTCCGAACTTTCTCTCTTTCTCAGAGTTTAACTTGCTGAAAAAGAACTTTAGCTGCTTTCGACCTCTTCAACTCTACCAGATCCCATTATAAATTTCCCCAAGTCGTTGCCTGTCGCTCCCAAAGACTTTTATCGGGGTCCCAGCTTTACATCACTTTCCATAAGTTTCCACCTCAAGGCAAGTGTTTTTGAGCTTTCCCCGCTTTCCTCGCCAACTAACTGCTTGGCAAATTGCTGCCACTTACGTAAGCAGCTCGGCCATCACTTACTCAAAAGAAAATACAAAAAGTTTTTTTGGCCAAAAAGTGGCGCCAAATGAGCAACTGAGTGAAGGTAGAAAGAAAATCAGAGAACAGAAAACTTTAGCATACATCGCAGGGCAGTTAAGACTTCAAAGTAAACAAAACAATCGTAAAAGGCGAGTGCGAATGTGGGAACAAAACAAAGAGGGAGAAACATAAAAAAGGGAGAGAAATAAAGCAAATCACATGGCCAAACATAAAGCGTCAAAAGTTCTGGCCAGAATAAGGCGAAATAAAATAAGAAATGAAATAAAACTGGGGGTATTTGTTGTTGTTTGAGGGTTGGTGGTGGTTTCAAAGGACCTAACGCTCCAACACCAGTGCAAAAATCAAAAGAAAAACAAAGGAAAAAAAAGAAATATACATTTCAAAGTGTCGTACGTTGTCGGGTGTTCGCGAGTGTGAGTGCGAAATCCTGTGTGTGTCGTTCGTCAGGCGATGCGATGCGTGTCCTTGCAACTTTCGCCCCTTCTCGCTCGCTCACCCCCCTCAAATCTTCGTCCCTCTCGCTCACTCCCACAGCCCTCAGCCAGCGGCAATTGCACATAAGTTGCAACAAGCAAAGTAACAACAACGACAGCGAAAAAACGTAACAAAAAAGGTAAAAAAAAAAGCAAACAACATAACATTGTAAGCGGGCTGAAAGGCGTTGCCAGATTGTTGGCCAACAGCAACAACAACAACAGCAGTAACAACAACGCCACAACAATAGCCCAAAGGGCCAAATGAACGTTGTCGGCTAGTCCGTCTGTCGCCCGCTTGGTGGCGCTAGCTAGCTGAACAGCCCCGAACAACTACAACTACCACTACCACCACTACTGGAAATCCTGTCGCTAATTAGGTAAGTCACTGCCATTCGGCCGCAAGGAGTGTGTCCTTTGTGGTCAGGAGGTGGTGGGCATATTATTTCATTTCGGGGCCGGGCTGTAATTATGGCAATTTGCGTCAGCCGCGAGTGCAGTAAATGTTACACATACGCCACGTGGCCACTAGCTTTATTTAAAGCTTAAACATATATTATTCTCGCCTCTCTCTTCGGTGATTATGATGTAAGCAAATGAATTACTTATATTTTATTTATTTATTATTATTTGTACATCCAATACTACAAGCTAAATTAAGATATAAACGTAATAAAATTACCAAACTTTTTTAAATGTTAGTTAGTTAATTATTTTTATCGGAATTGTCGATCGCACACTTTTTTATCTCTTTTGACATGGAATAACTACTAACAAAATGTTTTAAATTATTACTGTAGGAAAATTTATAACTTAATTTCTCCATGTTTATTTTTTTTTGGAAATTTTTCAACCATTTCCATATTATATGTGTGGCAGTCTGCAGCTTAAACTCTTATTTTTTTTGCATCACATATTTGCCTTCGGCAGTCAATCGATGTTCCCAGCAAATTGAAAAAAGCTTTCGAGCCAATTTCTCTTCATTTCGGAAAAACCGCGTTGCGCCAAATTGAATTTCCTGGCTAAACTGCATCGGGGGAACTGAGGGGTCACATAATCATGCACGCAGGTGAAATGACGCTGCAATGTTTGGCTTTAATTTCGGATTGAATAGAATCATTCAGTGCATTATAGGTGGAAGATAAATTGCCTTCAATGATTTTGAAATTGGATGTTCTATATTCTCCGGGGGTTTCTGTATTTACTTTTCGGACTCTTAGCCGTCAATAGAGATTTATTTACCCCACTCCGATACACTGTTTCATGGGTATCATATCTTCATTTCCAATTTTTTTCCCAGTTCCAATTTCATTTTTTTTCTTAACGAATGTATAAATTCTTGTTTATTGTGGCCTGAAATGACAGCCGTTCTTCTTTTTTGTTAAACGCTTGTGCAATTGGGCTTATATTTCGGAAAACCATGTGGAAATTGGAAAAAGAAAAAACGGGTAAAGAAATAAAAAAAAGTTTTAGTTCATGGAAATTGCTTAAAAAATAAATTTCATTTCTGTTTGACACCGCTTGTTTGTTTTGTATGGCAAAAATGTTTCATGCTTATGCTGTCTTATTCGTTGTATCTCCAGAAACTGAATTCCACAAGGGTATGCCAGGTATTTGTAACTGATTGTAAATTTCTGACCTACATACACAGGTACAGGTAACTGAAAGCCAAAAACATTAAACATTGAGCCTGGGGAAAAGCGTAGGCGGTGTCCTGACCAAATGGAAAATCAACAGCAAAGAGAAAGAAAAGGCCAGCAGGCAAATAAGAGGATATTCTGGGGCTAACTGGCTTCTCTTTTTCTGGGATCAGGCGGACAATTGAATGGCCCGAAGGCAGACCCAGCTAGTTTGGCCTTTCCCCAGCTCGGTTGTCCACAATGCAGGCTCTATTCTGCTGCCGCTCGCTGTACGCTTTCTGCCTTCGCGTTTGCCCATCCTTTTGTTGTCATAACTGGACGAACATCACGACCAAAGCTGACAGCCTGGCTAATTTATAGTCAAAGCTAGTGGCTATAAATGTTGATGGAAATGTTTAAAATATTGCAATTCCAACGGATTTATTGCCAAAAATCTATCTAAATATTTTATTTTATTTTAAAATATTGTCTATTCGATTTTTTTAATTTTTTATTTTTGTAGCCTCTGTTAATCCGTAAAAATGTTTTTTTTTTATTTTTATTTTTTTTTTTTTAACTTCTTGTGGTGCTAAAGTTAAACTTATATATTAATGTGCTAGTCACGTGAATTACAATACTTTTGATTTAATTTGATTGTAATTTACCATAGTTATTTCCATTGGTATTTTTAAAATTCTGAACATTATTGAGCACGTTTAACATTTATTAAAACTTTAAATTTGTCCCTAGAAGATAAAATCTAAATTGCCTTTCTTAATAAAATAACTTTAAAAGTAATATTCATGTACACTTTTAATTCATTTTAAACTTCACTTTTTACTGTGTTGTAAATTTAACTTAATAAATTAATTAACTAATTTCTTTTAAATTAAAAAAATTTAATTTTTCCCTTTTTTAACAAGTTGTATGGCAAATAGATATTTTTTTGGAGAACATAACTATTTTTTTGCTTAACAAAAAAAATGTATTTCATATATTTTAAAATAGCCTTTATTTAAGCCTTGATTTTATGCTTCAAACACTTCTGGACAACACTGAGCACTATCCGTAAAGTTGTGGGGCTTCGGAAAAACGGCTCATCCTGTTGGCGGACTATCTGCCAACTTATTGGCCCTGCTGTGGCGGCTGCATGTGTTATCCTTTTTTATGTTTGGACAGCCGCAGCAGCAGGAAAACTGCACTTGTGCAACAACTATCTGCCCCGTTCCCGCTGCCCGCTTTGCCCCTTTCCCGCCCTTTGTGTGCACTCAATTTAGCCATTTCTTGCAATTCGGCGTTTTCTTTTGGAGCTGGAAGCTGCGGTGAATCCCCGCACCACGGCACCGCAGCCAGAACAAATTTAATCTATTCTGAAAGTTTTCCATGTGCGCCAAGGGAGCTGCAAGTGTTCGTGGGTTGCTGGCTTTTCGGGCTTTCGTCTTGCCGAACAGGCTGCCAGAAAATGTGACAGCAACTAATTAAGTCAGTCGGGAAATTGCACTCGACATTTTCCGAGGTAAAAGAAGCGAAAGTGTCGGGTGAATTGGTGTGAGAGAGTCGAGAGATTCGCACCCGGAAAGTGGTTGCTTTAACCTCTTTGGCGTGGCAGGACTCCAATGAATTGCTGCACAGAAGCGGAATGGAATTAGGGTCGATTTGATTTGATTTTGATGCAATTACCCACTGAATGCTTATGGAAATACAGGGACTATCGAAATGCTAATACGTTTAAAGTCAGATCTACAACAAAAATTAGGGAAACCCCTTTTAATCTCTTTTTACTTTTCGATAAAATAACTCTTTAAATGGTTCTATATTGATGTTAAAGAAAATAAGATATAAATTAAGTTAAATAAATTAATTAATTTTATTAAATCTGTTTAATATGTTAGCCCACCTTTCTAACCAATTGATTGTCCGGCGAAACAAATTCCGGTTATGTTCTATCGCATTACGCATGCAGCCCCGTGGCTTAGTGTCAAATTATCAGCTACTTATTATTATTACAGTTATTAGACCCGCCCTCCGTCCCCCCGCCACCTTCGTCGTCCCAATCAATGTCAGCTGTTGTCATTGTTAGCATTTTATTTGCCCTCTTGTTGGCTGGTTTTTTTTTGTCCGCTTATGTAAACCCTGAAAAGCAGACAAAAGCCTGCCAAATAGCGCAAAATGTGCGCCAATTTAGTTGTCGTTTAATTTGATGGCACAGCCGATTTGGCAGGCAAAACGGCAGTGGAGGATTAGGCCGAAGCAATGGTGGCCACGTCATGAATGACTGACCAGCGAATGCCGAGCAGAAAAATTGCTGAGGAAAGCGCTGGCTCAAAAAACATAAAGGGAAAAGAGCACGAAAAAAGGAGCTTCCGATTGAAGGCTGAGCGGCAGCAGGACGAAAATAAAAGTGACCAGCAATAAAATGCTAAAAGGAACCTACAAGTACATACTTACATATATAATAGAGTAGCAGGGACGAAAATAAAATCTACAGTCCAATTTCCTTAGGTCAATCTACGTTCGTCCATATTTCTTGCCTTTTTAATAATACTCTTTAAAAGTTGTTCAATATTATTTATGCTTTTTATTTGACCAATGTAAGTAGTACGATCTTTTTTAATAACATTAATAATCTATGATACAAACAAACCTTTTGTAATAGATCAAACGAATATCATTAATGAAGCTATTATTAAGAGTTAGGTTTAGTGTTGTTGAACTAGAG
Organism: Drosophila pseudotakahashii; assembly: GCA_035046095.1. NCBI lineage: Eukaryota > Metazoa > Arthropoda > Insecta > Diptera > Drosophilidae > Drosophila > Drosophila pseudotakahashii. The sequence goes on from JAWNOE010000262.1 coordinate 492,779, forward strand.
TTATGTTGGCAATTCTCCTAATGGGATTTGTATTGAAGAGGCTCGACTGTATATGATCTTCAACCTCTCCTTGTTTTAAAGGGTGTCCTAGTGCGTTGCGTGTCATTCACATATATTTAGTGTCTAGGCCTAAGGTCGACAAATAAATAGAATGACAGAGATGGCCACTAACACTCTGAATGTTCGCAAATAATGCAGACCATTACATTAATGACTGCGGCAAAAAGTCGAAAAAGAGCCAAAAAGTCCACCCAGTTGACAAAAACAGGGAAAACAATGAAAGGAGCCCGGAAAAGCGAGAAAATCGAAACCTTATGAGGTCATTTTAATTATTTATGTGTGCGTGTGGCCAGCCTAGAAGTACGGATGGACTTGACCAAGGTTGCGAATGGAATAGGACCCAGCCAGACGAGAGATTTCATTTTATTTCCACCATTATGTTTGCCGAACTCTTTAAGCGGCTTACGATTGCGGGGCAGCCCATAACTCACACTTTGACCCAGATATTTCAACATATTGAGTGGGCTTATTTGGCCAAAACTATAACTGGGATTTGACGCTCTTTTCTTAGCCGCGCGTGCTTGGAAACTTTGATTTCTACGCTTCCAAATTTGGATTAATGTCTTGTCCTCAGCTCAGCAGTTGGAACTTGAAGCAGGATTTATGAGCTGCCATGTGGGAGTCTCTTCAATTGGCACTCGTTCAGTTGGCAAAACATCAAGGCTGTAAAAAACCATAAGTAAATTAAGCACATTTCCACGGCTCTGTTCCCATTTTGTTTATGCGATCGATGCTGGTGGCAAACAATGTGGAAAATTGCGTATACGTCATGTCTGCTCCTTGCAGCTTAACGACTTGAAAAATGCCACAGAAAATGTCTCAATTTGCCATCAAAAATATACATGCTTGCGTGTATTCAAAAGCAATTTCCTTGCTTTATCTAGAAGTTATTTTAATGCAGACAAAATCCATTTTGTGTGGCTGCCTAGATGCTACCAACTTTTTGGGCATGCACAGCGTTGACATCCTGAACACCCCCTATTTTTTTTTCTCCCTCCCTTTGCATACATTAGCCGATTCTGTCTGCTTTTCAGTCGCATTATTTTGTGTTGTTGGCCATAAAACGACTATGTGCGAACTGTGTAGATGTCCATAAAGCCTTGGCAATAAATTCAGCTTCATTAGCTTTGAAGGCAGAATAACAATTTGACGAAAACAAGGCTTCAAAACTGAATGCAAAAATAAAGATATTTTACTTTGCCACGAAATTAAGTTGCTTTGAAGCCATATCATATTTCTTTCACTTTGGCAAGTATAATTGAATAAAATAAATAAAATATTCAAGAGCGGCAGAAAAGAAATCATAGCAAACTGAAATTTTGAATTTGTTTTAATTTAAGAATATATATTTATTATTGGGTCAAACTTGCTTCAATATATTTTCCGCCTTCGTTATACATCTCTCCTTGAATATAATTAGCTATAACCTTGATTTACGAAAGTTTCGGGTGAGAAAGCGGCGCAATTTTCACCGCGCATCCGTTGCTAAAATCATAATTGCGTAATTTGGGTCTAGTTTCCTGATCCATTCGTCTTGGTGCCAAAAGTAAGAGAAATTAGCCGAATTAACCTAAATATTAAGTTAGCCTAGTTTTGGGCGCGTGCAAACTTAACATCATTAATACTAATCTGCTGGGAAAAACCCAAAGAAAAATGGAACCGTGTCAAAGTCTGCAAAAGTAAGGAATTGTTACATTTTGTTTTGTTTATTATGTAACATAATTGACGACAATATTTCCCCATAGAGTTGCAAGAAAAATGCTAATGAAAAACTAAGAAAACCAAGAAATCCAGGCGAAGGCAAACATGCCCCAACAATGGCTGACTCATAGCAACTTGGTATTAGCGGGGCGGAAATGCCAGGACATCCGGTGCGGTGGCCAAGCCTATAAACGCACCACCACCTCAAGGGATTGGGTACAGAGAAATAAAAGTGTTCTTAAAATGGGACAAAAATAAAACATTAAATAAAAAAAAACAAGAGAGAACGTTATAGTCGGGTGCCCCGACTATCAGATACCCGTTACTCAGCTAAGGGAGTGCGAGGGAGATAGATATTTAAATTCTTTGATCGGGCATAATTTTTAAACGAATGGTCCGATTTGAAAAATTTCTTCTACATTTCGATAGGTATTGAGAGTCACAATAAAACTGAATTTTTAGTTTTCCAAAATCTTTAATGGTGTGGGCGCCAGACACCTTTCAAAAAATGGTGTAGGGCGATTGAGGGCGTTAGAGGGGGCGTGGCACCATTTTGAAATAAACTTGCGCTGCGTAGGAACTCCAAGAATATGCATGCAAAATGCCAATCCTCTAGCTTTTATAGTTTCCGAGATCTCAGCGTTCATACGGACGGACAGACGGACAGACGGACAGACGGACATGGCTAGTTCGACTCGGCTAGTGATCCTGATCAAGAATATATATACTTTATAGGGTCGGAAAAGCTTCCTTCTCCCTGTTACATACTTTTGCACGAATACAATATACCCTTTTACTCTACGAGTAACGGGTATAATAAAACGTATTAAAAGTATATTTTACGCCCACAATCGCCTTAAAGAACTTTAAAACAAGAGAGAACGCTATAGTCGGGTGCCCCGACTATCAGATACCCGTTACTCAGCTAAAGGGAGTGCGAGGGAGATGGATATATAAAACTTTGATCGAGTACAACTTTTTAACGAATGGTCCGATTTGAAAAATTTCTTCTACATTTCGATAGGTATTTGCAAACACAATAAAATTTGTACTTTTCCAAAATCTTTAATGGTGTTTGCGCCAGACGCAGCCACACAATATCCTTTTAGTCTACGAGTAACGGGTATAAAAAGCCTGGCGCTGCCATCTTTACAGATTTTGTAAAAGTTTAAGTGGCATTTTGTTTTGATTATTAAAACCTATCGAAATGTAGAATACATTTTTAAAATCGGACAATCCATTAAAAAGTTATGAGCAAAAAATGAAACAGCCAAAACAGTAGTCGAAGTCCTCGACTATAGAGTTCTCTCTTGTTTAAATTTTAATATACGTATATTAATATACTATATTTGGTATTTTAAACCAGTACTTCTGTAATTTTTATAAAAAAATAAAATATGAACTTAATATGTTTGAAGCACAAATTTAACAATAATTGGCTTTTTTATTGATATGAAATAAGGTTGATTTGACCCTATTTCCTTTATAATAAATCCCAACGTTTTTTAATATTTTTTACGCTTTTTGTCAGTGTGTAAGGGAAAATCGAACGAAAAGCTTGTCGCTTTCCTTTGTGGCTGGTCGCCTTTTACCCGTGAAGTTGCGACGAGATCCCGATGTTTGCCCCCCGCCTTTTGGCTTGGCCGCAACGTACCGGCTGAAGTGGCGAGTGCAAGTGAATAATGGCCGTCTTGACTGCAGTCAAGTCGGGCACATGGCTCACAAGCAATCAGTGTCAGTGCCAGTGCCACGGGCTAAAACGAGAAACAGAACCGAAACGAAACGAGAAACAGAAACGGAACACAAACGAAACCAAGTTTATTTCCAGGTGGTAGTAGTAGTAGTAAAAGGGCATAAACCAAATCAGGAAAGGATGGACGTGGTGGGAACTTGGAGTGGAGTGCACTGGATTGGCCCTCCGCCTGCCGACGCTTTCAGTTGGCTGAATGTCCAGCTCAGTGGAGCGTTTGGTCAAACAGAAATTGATTTGTTGTTTTTGCCGTTGCTGCATAAATATATATGTGTGTATATTTATATTTGCTCGATATTTTTTAGCCGTTCTCCGTGCCAGAATCGAAATGAAAACGATACCTGGCCGTGGGCTCGCTGGAAGGGGGATACAGAGCTGTCACTGTATGAGTTTTCCAGCTCGGACATATCAAATCTCAAATTTTCAAATAAACGAAACATGTAAATCCAGCACAGCGTAATGGAAATTTTTACTCGCCTGGCTTTTGATTTCTATACGACAAATATAAAATGCACAACCAAAAAGGATTAAATACAAGACTTTGAAAAATGCAAATGGTTCAGGAGAAAAAGTGGTGAGAATGCATAAATCAAAATTTATAAAAATTGAGCTTGAAGCCGGTGAGGATAAATGGCTTAGTTCAGTAATAATGTTGGTAGAAGGCAAAAAAAGTGACGACCTTTAACATACATACATAGCTTCCGATATTAACTTTTGCAACGAATAATTATTTAAGATATGGCGAAATGAATACACTATCTATAATTGGTTTCGGCACGTTACAGTATAAATTCCCGAATAGGTAGAAGGTGAAGTATTTTGCATACGTATTAGCGTTGTTAAAACATCAACAGTGGACACAAGTTTGATTCATCAAGGTGCAACACCTCCTCTAACGCCCACAATCGTCTTAAATGACTTTTAAATTTGTCTGGCGCCCACATTTTTGATGATTTTGAAAAAGTATAAGTGCAATGTTTTTGAGTTTGTTTATACGTATCGAAATGTAGAAGAAATTTTTCAAATCGGCCTATTCAATAAAAAGCTATGATCAAATAATGGAATTCAAGCAGTGCAAGCAGTCGCTTTACTGCATGCATGTCTCCATTTCCCTCGCACTTACTTTACCTGAGTAACAGGTATCTTATAGTCGAGGTACTCGACTGAAGCATTCTCTCTTGTTTAGTTTTTAAATTATTGTTTTTTAAATAAGGACACAGCGACTCGTAAGCAAACTACGTATTAATATTTGGACTTTCCTCATTGGAATACCAATCATGCGTATATTAAATTAAATAAAAAACTTTGTTCGCTGGTCATAAAACAGAATGTCCCGCCTTGTAATAAGTTTAATTAATGTTGCACAAGACATATTTCAACTCTCCAGGCTCAAAGTCCTTTGCCCTTCGGGCCTGACACCGAACATCTAAAAAAAAAGGAAAAGGCGGCGAGGGGATGCAAAACTTTCACATTTCGCGCTCAACGTAAATTATGCAAAACTTTCACCCTTGGCCGTCACATAACAAGGCAGGCAAGCATCACATGTCACAGCTTAAATGAGTTACCCTCTCCGAACCTCGAGCGATTTTTATGTTGGTGCAAAGGAAATTCGCGTTGAAAAAATGTAAGTTTCAAGTGCAGGGCAAATATGCGGGAAGTGATAAAGTGGGGTGAGGAAATGCGAAAAAAAATAGGAAGCTGGGCGAAGGGAGTTGCATTTTACAGCCACTTTGGCAGGCGACACGTTGACAAGTTGAATGGCGGCGTTTATTGAAATATGGCTCAAACCGTATTGACTCAAATGTGTTATATGCCCCTTTAAACTTCGCTCCTGCATGCGGGCAATGTGACATCAAAAACGCAAAGCCAAGCGAAACCCGTAACATACCCGAGCAGGTAAAAAGTCAAACTCATTGAACATTCAGGGCGGTGAAGGTGGAAATGGGGACAGCGTGTCATCTGCAGGGCGTTGAAATCCAAGCCATGCTTTCAATACAACAAATTTCGTTTACATTCCCCTCAACACAAGATATCACATCGAGTGTGTGTGTGTGTGCAGGATTATTATGCAGGGCTTCAGCAGCAGGAAACTCAAATATGCTCTCTGTACCAAGGATCCTAACTCCTGGCCCTCGTTTTTCCTCACCATTTTCCTTGCCACACGCTGTGCAACAATTTTTGCTGCGTACGAGGAAAATGGTGTATGGTAATAAGTTAGTGCAATACATACATATATTTTCGTATGTGGGGTGAGAATATTTTAAAGATTTTCCGACTTCATTCTTATTCGTACTTTGAAGTTGCATTCGCCGAGATACGTGAAAATTCCCAAGCTGTTTTAAGGCAAGGATATTATCTTACCCATCTTATCCATTTGGAAAATCAACAACAAAGAGAGAAGAGAACTTATTATTTATTTGACCAAAGAGAGTCAATGGAAAGAAGCTGGCAAAATAATAATATATTTTTCATTCCTTAAACGAAATCACTTTGTTTTTAGAAAGTTAAGTAACACATGTAATCACAGTAAAACGAGATAAAATTCGTTTGACAAAGGTTGTGACACAACATTTAATTCGATTTTCCATTTATCATTTGTTCTTCTTCATATTTAATAATGTCAATGCCGCGAAATTTACCCATCGCATTTCCATTACCGCTTAATGCAACACAATTACTTTTAATTATTTTATTATGTAAACATTTCGGTGGACCCGTCCGCAGCGGACACCCGTGGAAACTCATTTAATTGATATAAACATTGTTGTTTAATTGCCTTAAATGCCAAATGAACCGGTTGACTTTATTACCAAACAGTTTGACGTGTGTTTCGTGTTGGGTTTGATTCGTGGGTGTTTTTTAAGTAAAATTCAATCGGAGTGGACCCTAGCATTCAGAATGAGCTGAAATGCAGATTGTGGTTAGGTATCTGGTTCTCGGTGAGGATTAGTACATTAAATTGCTGGTATGTTTTCGTTCCTGCAGCTACTCCTTTCCGAATCGTGATGCGGACAGGACACAGGCTAGGTGACCCAGATCGGGGGAACAAGTCCCTTTTGGCCACACACATCCTTTGGAAAAGGCCGCATGCATTAGGCCAAATCGTGCGTCATTTTGAGCATTAAAATTAATCCACGGACACGCAAGGATAATCGCTTGGATGACACGCTTTTTTATGGCCACCTGGCGCCTGTGAGTGGAAATATGCCCGGGATTTTGAGATGCGAACGCGTGACTAAGAGGTCCACCAGAATGAGTGCATGTTACGTATACGCCACGTCGTCCACTGTGTTCTTTGTATCGCAAATTGACTGCAGTCGCTGCAAATTTCAATTTTCAACGCCATAATTGGCCATCTAATTATAGTTACTGAGTTGTGGCACACGAGGCCTGCCTGGGCATTAAAAGTAATCGCCTCTTATGAATAATATCCCCGGCAAGGACTCCACCCAGCACTATTGAAATGCTAATCATAGCAATGTCCTTTGTATATATACGTATTATATTTTCGTTCGTTTTCTTAATTCCCCAAAACTCGTGCAAGTTTGTTTTTCACTTGAGTCTTGGCCAAAAAAAAGAAGCGTATGTACGTGTGAGAAAGTGGCAAGTGTGAAAACTGAGGGGTCACCCGGCTACGTCACGCATGTCCTTGCACGGAAATGTGAAAACTTTTTGTAGATTTCTCCTCTGCTTTCCGTTAGTCTGCCAGTTCTTTTTTTTGCGCAAACAAAGGTTGTGCATAAAACTAATTAACTTTGATATTTGCCAACTGCAAGGGGAAGGCCTGTGCTCCTGCTGAATTTATTATTTGCTACGAGTAATCAAATTAGAATAACCATTTCGAATGTGTGAGAAAGATATGCAACTGATCTGCCGGGGAAAACAGCCTTTATATTTTAAATTCAACTTTTTAGACTAAAAGATATCAATTCAATAGAGAATCGTATTTAACGTATGTAGATTAAACCACAAATGCTTTTAAACACCTGAAATCACATAAATATCTCATAAGAACATTATGAAGCAATATTTATTAGTTGGGGTAATTAGATAAGAATTTCTAACTATTGCGAAACGTAATCTCGGCATTTCTCCAGCAGAAATTGTCGAGTATAAATCTTAAATTAATCTCTTGTGATTTTAATTGCTAATGAATTTTGAAATTTAAACTTTTACTGAAAGCAATTTAAATTTATCTGGTTTCTAGACGAATTGAAGATTTCCCATCCATCTGGGCAAAACATGAACCCAAAGGAATATATGAGTTGTTGACTTTTAAATAATGCCCACTATCAAACTATTAGTCCCCAGGCCAAACACACTTTTTTTTCGCTGTTCTATCCCCTGCAAGCAATTAGCAGCAAAAACACATCGAAAGCAAATGCAGAATAAATATTTTCGTAAATAGACAAACGGCACACAATAGGCGCAAATATTTGGCAATGAAAAAAAAAGGAGCATTAAAATAGCCAGAGTTTCGATGGGAAAATCGATAGATGACCCCGACACAGCAATCTCCGCTGCCCCGCAGATGTGGCCAAATAAAATGCTGGATAAACAAATTCAAACAGTTACAAAGCCAATTTAGATGCCCTCGCCGCCCTTAGCTATTTGGCTGGCTTGATTGAGCCATGTCCGCTGGCCATATCCGCATATCCGTGTGCTCCCGCGAGGATTTTAATCATGCACGTATTTTGAAGCTTTTCCGCTTTCCAGCCACGAACGCCATAAATATCCATCAATATGTGAGTATGCGACTTTCGGCTTTCTCCGCGCCATGAACTATGAACTCCGCTGGCACCCGAGGTGAATTGACTGAAAAACAAAAAGTGCCATTAATGTGTTTATGGGGATGAAAGCCACATAAAAGCATACATTTCACCGCGAATCGCAATGCTCACTTAATTGCATAAATTGTGAAATAGTTTTAGTGCTTACGGTTGTCGTGATAAAATTAAATATAAACAACTTTGTGTTTTGAGTTTTGAATAATAATTTGATTAAATTATCTCTAATTTGTGGGTTTTATATAATGATTTCAAAATGTGTGTTTGTAAAAAATCAGAACATTTAATTTAGTCAAAAATATATATATTTGATTGCTTTTTAATCATTACATTTAATGGCATCATCCATCCATATTTTGAAAAGTCAGACTGAAGGTATTGGAAATATTTATCCAAATATTGAATGCCATACCTCCTTGAACCCCTCAAAAATAAGTCAAGAATGGGCAAGGAAATATATTTTTTAAATCACCCGCATTGTAACGGACTTCAATTCGTTAGTTCGTTATCTGTTCACAGCAGCGCGTGATACTTTATTATCTTTAATAGGGAGTCGTGAAATCGCTGTTTCTACAATCTTTCATCTGTTAAGCAATTCCTTTTATTTATGGAAAACCCACAAACCAAATCCCACCAAATTCCCCGCTACTCTTACATTTTGCCACATACTTCGGCCGAGTCTGCTCTACTTTGGCTGCAGCTTTATTATTCACTTTGTCTATCACAGTCTGACTCAAAGACTTAACCCTATTCCGTGAGCCCTGCTCAAATATCTTGGGGCTGTGTCCGACAAATAAAACAAAAAATGAAAATAGGGGAAACAAACACAGAAAATGTTGAAAAACAAGAAAACGCGAGAAGTAGGGAAAAAAGTGTTAACAAGCAGCGTATAAATTATTAATTAAGTCGCTCTACTCACCCAGACTGTGCCATTTGCTTTATTAAATAAAATGCAACTGAAAAAGCAGCCTTTGCTTGTGCAAAAATTTATATTCTCTGGCATTTGACATAAATTTCATTTATATCCATGTGAATTGGTCTCTTGCAGAGGCCTAATTATTTAATCAATATATGCCAATAAATATTGCACAGGGCTCTCCGGCATAGGGAAAAGATATATGAATGCCTATAATATATGCGTTGGTGTTTGTGTGGCCCCAATTGGTTCAATTAGTGAAAGTAAAACAAAAGTTAAAGTTCCCACAACGCTAAACTGCGAGGGCCACCATATTTCAGACAGGAGTCCTATAATTACGATGAAGAAGGCGTCGGACATTATAATTAAAGGTAAACGACTAGGTCAGACAGTTCTGAAAGCCTCAGCACCTGACAATGATTTAAGGTAATGGTAGTTATATTTAATGAAGGTTAAATATAAAACAATTTATAGGATTATAGATTTATAGATTTTTATACAAAATAATAATTACTTAACTCATAGGATATTATTTCTATAAAATGATTTTTCAATAATAGTATTATATGTTCTTCTCTAGCTTCAACATTTTCAAGATTTATATATATAAAGCCAACATTTAAATAAATAAGTGATTGACTTTAGTACCCAACCACCAATCCCGAGAAAAACAAATGAGTTGGCATTTCATGTGAAATGCTATCAGGCTAGCCTAAATCTTAAGCCTCAGTTGGGGGCGAAAACTCGTGGCAGCTTTGTAAATCGTTTTGCTGGTATAAGGTCTCTACTATCTTTATACAATTATAACAAAAGCGCGACCTTTATACACATGTCCCTCAGCCGGAGCCCTCCGAGTCGAACTCCTGGCTCTGGTCTACGTGGAAAACCGTTTCGAGGCAAAACTTGGGCACTAAAAATGCGTGCGTGCCTTGGTATTTTTTTTTATCGATTTGCATATCTAAATTTAGTCAGGCGACATATAATGCCATACCACACAGTGTATGTTCGCATGCATATATGTTTATTATACACATGGAGGCCGGGGAGCACGACCACACGCACTAATAAATATTGCATTGTGAAACTGGGAATGGAGTCCATTCAGTTTGAGGAGTCGTGGCTGCCGTAATTAAAGTTCTTCCACCATCTGCCTATGCCTCTGCCTTGGGGCTACAATTAGATTTAGGTGTTAGGTGTATACACTCTATACACAAGCATACTTACACGTGAAAAATATTTGACCAGAGTCTGGGTTCAGAAAAATCAAACCAAATGAGATAGGCAAAAAGAATACAGTATTTCAACACAGATTGGAGCAAAATGAAAGTTTTAATTGAATTTTTTTTGTTAATTAAAGAAAATTAAATTTTTGGAATAACTTTATCAGTTAACTCCAATCTAAACTATTTATCCAAATAACGATGAAGTAAAAAAGGAACTCCAAACTAATATGAAATAAACTGAAATACTTGTGCGAATCCTTGTACCTTGATTAACCTGCACAATCTTATTTCCAAGTGGACGTGAAAACACGACCTCAGATTGGACGGCAAATGCCTTGGTCACCTTGAACCGCCGCCTAAGGGAGACAGAAGGATATAGGACATCGCAGGACCCAGAAGGGGGGCCATGATAAATGAGCTACGTTAACTCATGTGGCAAATGTGACATGTGCTCCGGCATTTTTATTCTTTGTGTACCTGGGCTTGTGTGTGCTGATTGCCATGTGAGTCCGTGGAGAGACAAGCGCTAAAATTACCATATTACAGTCCCCCGACAGCCGCCCAGTGGTCTTGGCCCGGCTCAACGTGGCCCACTCGGACCTCGGACCTCGGAACTCGGAGCTCGGAGCTCGGACCATCCATTCAAGCGCACAAACTGGGCCCAGACCCAGACCCCCATGTCCCAAGACCAGAAGGCTAATAGGTCAGTTTAGTTGGCCGTAGCATGTGAATTATGGTTAATTTTGGCCGCCACATTGCGGAAGTTATTAACTCGTTTGATTGAACTTGGCCGTAAGTGATTTAGGACGTGTGGCCATGTGCACCAAGTCCAAGTTGATGGCTTAAGTGTATTAAATGAGTGGGGAAATTTCCACTTTGTGTGCAGCACATAAACAAGATATTGATATTGTTATGGCTGTCGGAAAGGAGAAATCTTATACAAAATCAGGGCATTTAAAACGGCACTCATTATGGGCTGAAATGCGAATGAAATTCTGTGCTTTTGTGTTAGGAAATAAATTTTAGCTTTCCAGACTATAAAAACTTTGCCTAAAACTTCAGAGCCACAATAAAATAATTCATGTTTTTGGTTTCAGTAAATAATAAATTATTTATTTTAATTAGATAATTTCACAATTTGGTATTTCATATATATATAATTTATTTTTAGAGATATCACTAATTTATTTAATCCATTCTTTTTAATGGCATCTTTTTAGGTTATAAACCTATTAATGATTATTTCCATCTGCATGATAATGAAGTGATCTGCAAGGGTCCGTCAAAGCTTAATTACTCTATGTAAGCCCTGTGCTCTGATTTTTCATTAGTTCTTGACTCTTCTTTGAGAAACTTGGCAATAATAGCCAAGGGACAGGCCCGCCCCTCGGCCGCCTGTCAAATATTTGAACAAAGCCCAAGACGCTGGAGTCTCGTCTCCAATGCTCGGTGCTGAAAAGTATGCAGCAGACAAAAGCTCATTAAGAACTCAGACACAATCCCCACTCTCACTCGCAGCACCATTACAACCCACTCCTGTCATATCCTCGTTGTCATCGTCATCATCCACACTCGCCCGCACTCCGTGTTAAGTGATTTCCATCATTTGCGCCGGCGGCACATGCTGGGGAATTCCAAGTTGGAAATACCAACGACATCAGCAGACAGGCCTAAGCCCTAAGCCCCTTCCACTTCCACTTCTTGCAACTCATATGTTCAATTTCATCTAAAAGCAGCTCTCGTCTGTTGCTTGTTGTTCGGGTGGCCGGGGGTCCGGGGGTCCTGACAATGGGGAATTAATCCAAACATAACCCACTATACCATAACCAAACAATCTTGAAGTGCGAAAGGGTGCGGGTCTTTTGGTGTTGGTATCCATTTAATAATTGGTGGCTTTAACTGGTTTATCTTTTTCAGCTGGCTCGAGTCGTGTGCACTTATGCAGACACAAGGCGATAGAGGATTCCATTGAACTGGCTGCCAAGTTAAATTTGGTGAGTGCAAAACTTTTCCTTTCAATCACAATGGCAGTATTTACTGGCTCAAAGCCCCACCAGCTCAAACGGATCTCTGAATGCATTCGCTTGCAAAGAATCTCGTACTGAAAATATGTAAAAATAAAGTGCGAGCCATAAAAAATGCAAAGCACTAACAAGCAGTGCACGGATACAGAGAGAAAAGTATCTGGAATATTTCAAATTTGTTCTTTGGTGGCTTTGGTGTTTTTTGAAATATTATCTTCTACTTTTGGGAATAATATTTTTTTAATATTTCTGAATTTCGAATAAAATTTTTAAAAAATCGGATGACTATATCATATAGCTGCCATAGGAACGGTCCGAAAATTATATGGAAATTAATAGGAAAAAAATTATATCTTTGTTGATTTTTATTATATTGTCTTTTCCTCTAGGATATGGCTTTTCTTTAACATTTCAAAATTTCGAATAAAATTTAACAAAATCGGCCGGCTATATTATATAGCTGCCATAGGAAGGATCAAAAAATTAATGCCAAAGTAATACGAAATCAGCTAAAATTTGGATTATTGTAACATATACGCAAGTTAATTTAAATGTAATGTTTTTGTAAATGAATAGGAATGATCTGCAAGGGTATATAAGCTTCGGCTGGCCGAAGCTAGCTTCCTTTCTTGTTTTTATTAATAGACTTTAATTTAAACTTATTTTAAAACAAATAACATAAATTTAGTTAAAATAAAAAATTCCGAAAAAAATCTTTTTAAGATAGATTAAATAAAACTTACCCAGAATCTTGCTAATTATAGTTCTTTTGAGCATTGCAGCTATGTGCATATGTATTCGTGAAGGTGCGGGCTAGGTCTTGGAAAACTTTTGTGTGTTTAATTTCCGGCTGCTTTAATACAAGTTCAGTCGGGCATGCACTCGAGGCTTGGCGAGGATTGGCGAGCCTGACGGACTTGTAAGCTCCCAAGGAGCTGCGTGTCCTGTGGCGTCGTGTCCTTGCAGCTTATGACCCGCAGATTTGTGGTCTATGGCAAAATATTTATATAGAAATTAAATAGCCTCCAAGCCGGTATTACTTAAGGCAAAGGTCAGTGAAGTGTGCAACTCCTACCTCCAGAGCCCTGTGAACCATTGAACTGGAGGTGAAGGAGTGCCTGGGCTGCTCTATTCAATTCATGTAATTGAAGTCCTTTTATGCAGATTATGAGGATCAACTGAAGCGCAGACATGGGAAATCAACTTAAAGTCCCACTATGGGTACTTAAATTTAGTGATGCGATAATAGACATCTAAGATATTAAAGAAAACAATGGAAATTTATCATTCTTTCTTGTTTATTAAAACATAAGTTGTAGGGGTACGGACGTTTTATAATTGGTTAAAATATTTTCCCCTTAACCCAAAATAAATTGGGTTCACAGGGATTCCCCCTTATGCTAAAGTCCCCAAATATGTATTCAAAGATAGATCTCGAGCTTATCTGGATGGAGGGAGTTGGCCTTAAAAGGATCCCCCTTTTCATTTGGTTTGCTCCCCCTTTTATAGCTTACCTGCGCTTAGCTCAGGTATATAAGCATATATGGCATGCACCTATCTGCGTATATATCTGCTCCTATATAAGCAGGGCACATTGTTAGGACAAACGACCCTTGAGATATATAAATAAACTGCCTCAAGATTAGTTTAAATGGTTGGCGACGTGCCTTTGCCCTCGTTTCGCAGATGCAACTGCAGCTGGAAGCTGCATCCAGCCAGAAGGGGTGACATCCCCTAATCTCTCCTCTGCCCATGCCCCCAGCCACTGCACTGAAATTAAAAAGGGGAAAGAATCAAAAAACAGATCAAGAAAATTGTTATTACCAGGCCTCAAAACCTAGACGAACGCTTGCCAATATTCGACAACAACACTTTCTAAATCAATAATAATTACTCTTGAATTAAGATCGCATGTTCTACACAGCGAAAAATCTAAACAAATCAAAAACTAATTATATTCCTTTAAATTATAAACTTTAAATATTTGTTAATACAATTATCTTTATAATAAATTATGGCGAACATGTTAATTTATCTCATTTCTTTAACTATAAGTTTAAGCATAACTTCGACTTTTTTCTCAGTGTACATGTGTGTGCGTCTGTGATTGGCGTGTGTGTGTGCATGTAAAGTGGCGCTTATTCTAGCACTAACAGAGAGAAACCAACACAAAAAGCTCTTTGGCACTCGTCATGTCCGTGTTGTGGGGTTCGGGGGGTAGGATACATGGCATAGGGGCAATGTGACCCCCCAGCAAGCCAACCCCCTCTCAACGCGCCCATTATGCTCATTATGTGCTTTGGTACTTGGCTCGTTTTTGTCTTTACTTTCCTCGGTGTTGTTGCGTCTTCAACGTCTTCCCCGCGTGTTTGTTTGTTTGTTTATCTTGTTTATTTGCTTTTGTGCCAAATTATTTGTCGTTGCTTGTTCACTGTTCTTATGCTACTTGTTATTGGAATGCTTATTGCTTTTTCCTGTTATTTTCTTGCTGGTTTTTCTTGTTTTTGTAGGGGAAACCCAAGAATTTTGATTGTCCAGATTTTGTAATGCGATTTCCCGCATAGACTTTATTTGCATATGGTCCTCCGTACGGATATAATATGGTTCAAGATCCCAAAGGAGTCAAATAAAATATACGATCCATGAGAAATATTATTAAAATTTATTAAAAATGAGAAACAAAATAACAATCCAAGAAAAATATATTAATGTTAATAATAGCATTTTTGAACATTTTTTAGTCCAAAGACATGCATTTTTAATAAATAAAGGAATAGTAAAACATTTAAGTACCAGTATAGCTTATCAATATATATTAAAACTTGTAATAAACAATTCGACTTAAAAGATAAATTTAACAATTGTCAGCATGCATATCCTTCGCCCTCAATTCGACTCTTGAGCCAATATCCCCGTAAGCGGCTTGGGCCCTGGGCCCTTGTAAAAACAGCAGAAACCACCAACCAAAAGGGGGAAAATAATAAAAACAGAGAAGCTTAAATGACAGACAGCTCCCAGTTCCCCCGAGCGAAACCAGAGCGAAGAGCAGAGAAATGTCCAAAAAATGTCAATTTATTATGGCGAAATCAGCGCTGGACA
Source organism: Drosophila pseudotakahashii (assembly GCA_035046095.1). Classification (NCBI taxonomy): domain Eukaryota; kingdom Metazoa; phylum Arthropoda; class Insecta; order Diptera; family Drosophilidae; genus Drosophila; species Drosophila pseudotakahashii. The sequence continues at coordinate 508,339 of JAWNOE010000262.1, forward strand.
CACGCGGCCAACACGCGTGACCAGCAGCATAAGCCCACCCAGCTCCCAGCTGCCACGCCCTCCCCTCAACCTCCCAGAGGCCCATCTCGCCATCCAGAATTTTCCCCAACTGACTGTGTCATGTGTATAAATACTTTTTAATCTGAATTATTACGGTCTGCAAGTTTTTCTTTGCTTGATTATAATTTATTCACATAAATTTCCATGATGCATGGCATTTAAGTGGCAGTGACAGGACCAAGAGCATTCGAACTCTTCCCTTCGACATTTTAGAAGGGGCTCTCGAACAAAAAACAAATCCTTCCCAAAGCCCTTTAACGAAACTGGGCATGATGTGCACAAAAAATGTAACTGAAAAGGACGCAGCCTCGAAAAGTTGGATCTGAAAATGGGATCAAGGGGATTGCTCGATTCGATTGTTTAATTACTCAAACAATCAATGAAATGGCAACGAGTAGTCGGTATAAATAAAACATGTTTAGCTTAAGTACTGAAACAATGCATTTACATTGTATAACTTAACGAAATCGTATATCATTGGACATTTGGAAAATAGTTCAATGGTTCATCGAATACTATTCTTGTATTTATCAAGCCAAATTTGGTTGTGAATGGTTTTTAAAACAAATTTTTTGTTGCCTACTTTTGTAATACCACATTTTCTTCACTTTTCAAGGGGAAAGGATCAGTGTACTTATTTCTAAATTACTTAATTAGCTTATTTCAGTAGATCTTTGATCTAAAATGTTTTTTTTCTTTTATTTCTCTTTTATCTTTTCGTTTTTTTGCAACGATTTTTTAATAAACCAGTTATCCTGTAGGGCTTATACTATGAATACATAAGAGAACTTTTAGTAATTTAAAAGAAAATATATACATTTCATAACCTAGATACTACAAATAATTTAAAATTCATATAGATAAACCGGTCAAATGTGTCACCTTGAGCTTCCAGTGTTAATATTCTGACCTCAGCTGTATACACAACATTTGCGGGCGTGACATACTTCCGCTTCACTTTAAGGGTCTGTGGTCGCGGTCATCAGTGAATATCCACCGCAATTTGCTCATTCAATTTTAATTATTTATAAAATATGTACGTACAACTTTTTCGGAAGTGTTCAACTGAATACATGTTGCATAAAATTCCCAAAGCCAACATTGTACAATTGCCATCTGTTCGATTCAGTTCTTATTTCTCTGGGGCATAGGAAAAAGAGCAAAAGTTAACTATTCTTCGCTGTTTTCGACTTTCCTGTGTGTGTTGGCCAACATCGTCATCGAGCTGACCCGAGCTTATTGTAAACAGAATGTGATACCACGCAGACAAACGCCGGAATATCGGAATAACACCCCCATCCAACCACCCCACATCCTATAAATGCACCACTGACTCCACAACCCATCCAAATTCCCACTCCCAGGTCCAACCGCAATTCCTGCTCTATCTCCACACGACCATTGCACATTTGCACTTTGTCATTTTGCGCTAACTTTGCGCAAACGTTTGCACCGCAAACTGTCAAAATGTGCAATTAGTTGGGGTAAATTCCTCACCTCAGCGATGAATCATAAGCATATACAGTGGACTTTGGTTAAATGCATCTTCGCTTGAATGCATAAAATTTAGTTTTGCTCTTACCAATAATTAAAATTTCATTTTGAAATAAGAATAATAATAATTGCTTCAGGCCTATTATTATAATAAAATATTAAAATTACGATAGTTATCCTTCAAAACAAAAACCAACAAATATATACCTTATATCTTACAATATATCAACATCATTTTCCAGGAGGAACTAACAAAATCACCATCGATTCGTTTACAATTGATTACACCCAAAAAAAAATTCGATATAAACGTAGATCAATTTTACATTATTTAAGATCAATTTTAATTTGATATGTGGCCAGGTAAATTTGACCTGTTCGAAAAGAGTACTTCATGTAAAAACGATATGGGTTTTGCATGACCTGCAATTAACATGGTCATATCGATTTTTCGGCAACATGCTTTTTTTTGTGTGTAGGTAGAGTTTTCATGAAGTTGTACTACTTCTTTCTTAAGGAGCAGTTAGTGTACTATACCAGTTATATACTATATACAGTTATGAGCGCTGCGGTCAGGAATTTGTACCTAACTTTAAATTAAACAATGCAATCAAATTAAAAAACCCAGGAGATAGGACTTTTATTCAATTACACTTGGCTGGCATTAATTAAACGTGTACGTTCGATTATTGGAAAATTCTCGGTCTCCAACAGGTCGTCGTCGTGTGTCAACTATGTCGTCGCGTGTTCCACTTTTCCGAGCAATAAGCTGACTTAAGCCTAAACGGCTTAGCGTCCCTTTGAGTGGTTTGCCATTTGTTGAGTGCCCGCCGCCTGTTTGTGTCTATGTCTGCACTTCCATTTTAATTGAAATGCGAATGAACTGCACTCGACTCGACTCGATCTCCACCGCCATCGCCATGCCATTCCACTCCGGAAAAGCACCTGCATTCCAGAACAGAGCTGCGCTGCATTTGCCCACCGAGTTATTTAATTAGGCATGGCAGCATGCAGATTGCTCTTAGTGCTCGCACTGCCAATTTCCAATTGCAATCCGCTGGCAAAACTGGGTCAAGTGCCCTTCTTCAATTACCACATTTGCCAGGCCATAAATTTTTGGTCTATGCCATGACATTTTAATAACTTTTAATGCAACAGATTATGGTCCATTATGGCTAGCGGCAGATTAAGCTCATTAAATATGGATTTCATTTTGCGTTGATTTGATTGAAGTGCAGGGCACCGATGTAAATTCAGGATGACTACAACTAAAGGAGGTAACTAATAATGACCTCATGCTGTCAAATCTGTCAGAGAGGCTAAAATAAACCAATTCGTATTTAAATAATTATTGTTTAATATTTTTAAATGCTTACTTTGAATGACATTTTCACTTATAATTTATAAAAAATGGCTTTCTCTCCGTCTTTCAGAACAATGGATTAATCCACAATTTGTTGAGTTGTCCACATTCATAATTTGTAGAGCTGCCTTCAACACAACAATGCCCCCCATTTAGCCTTTCTTGTTTGGCCGCCCACAATCTTTATATATACGTGGATATATAGGATACGTTAAAAGCCAGAGAAAATTTCAATGGGTTTAATCAACTTTATTTTTGCTCTTGTCTTTTCTGTCACTGGAAAGTTCGTGACTTCGAACAATGGCGCCATGGCAAACACTGACGCCCAAAAAATCGATAACAAGTTGTTTGTAATTGTTGCTTGTTGCTATTGTTGTTGTCGTTGTGGCTAAAGTTTTTATTGTTATTTTGTTTACGGAGGTTACTCGCTGGTCTGTGACCGAGACTTGCCAGTTTAACGGCGAATTGAAATATTTTCCTTAGAAGGTTACTGGTTAAAAACCATTTAGGGTAAGGGATTGAATCTAAATTACAGGTGTTTTCAGGAATAAATTATCCCAAAACCTGAAAAGGCCATCTAATACCAATTCAAATTTCAATCTTTATTTAAGATGTCTTCATATTAATTACTCCCATCAACTGTAACCTCTTTACTACTGACCAGCAGCCGTAAATTGCAATTACTCAGCCCGTGAAATAGTTGCTCCTCCATCAAATTTAATGGAATTTTCAATTAACTCTGACCAGCTTCAAAAGTGTTGGACTAACATCTAATTGGATTGCCGCTTGATTTGGGCGAAATTGCAAATTAGGACATTAAAGCTGATCCAGCACAAAACGTGCTCGAAATGTTTGTCGGTCCGAGGGATATTAAGTATCCGACATGTGGCCACGACCGCAACAGAAGCGCCCGGCCAAAAGTATGCAAATAAGGTTGGCCGCCAGTCCACCCACAGTGTCAACTAATTTGGAAGAGAAGGCAAAAACTAGCAGCAAATTATTAAATTGACTGAACAAGTCGCACCAACAAAAAAGATACAAAACGAAGATACAGATACGAAATATGAAAAGTTGCCCCAGTAAAAATATATGAAAAAGTTGAGAGCGCAAAATGAAATGCACAACGAACTAGGGACTAAGCCCAAAGAAAAAAATGTGCCAAAGGACGGGGAGGATGGGGGATTGAGGATTGGTTGTGTTTCGGGTTAGTTGTTGGCTTGGGCTGTCAGTTGGCGCCGTTTCCGGCCGCCAGACGATGGCAGGATTAACTTTGGCCAAACTGCAGTCGTCGGGCTCTCGAGCGCGGTTTGTGTAAATTTATGCCCCGGAAGGCATGAAGGATATCAGCGGGGAAGGCCAGGAAGGATTCAAAGGAAGCCCGGTATGAACTGATCTATGGTCAGAAATTTCTGTATTTTCTATCCTCCTGTTGTTCTTTTCTTTTTTTTAGCTTTCTGCTTCGCTCGCAAAGTTCGCATTCAGCTAAAGTTTTTTGACATTTTTGGTGCACCACCCCGAAACAAAAAGAAAGTCGAACAGGCGTTTAAAATAGATTGAGGTCAATAATTGTCCTGGCACATGTGGGCGGGTTGGAACCGAGATGGGGCCAAGGAAAACACGTATAAGCTATATCGGTACCAATTTGTATATGAGACCCATTTACAAGCCCTCTTCTTGGGCCTTTCCTAGTTTCTATGCCTATTACTTTTGGTATCTGCTGTCTTGGGGTTTATTTTTGTGCTTTATGGCCAAAGTCACGTAAAAATCGAATAAATGTATAATGAAGACCCTGAATATGGTGGAGGATACCCCAAAGCCACTGAGTTCTGGTGGGATTGTCTGTGTTTTCTGCGGTTTTCCCTTTGTTGAAGGGGAAAAGGCCACAGAGCAGTCTCACTTATGTCAAAGTTTTTTACTGGCTTTTCCATATGGTTGGGAATAAGCTGTTTGGGCAATCAGGCTTAAATTGACTGCGGTTTGTTACCATGTTTTTTCGGATTCCAAATCTGTAAACTTTTCTTAAAAATATTAAAATAAATTCACTTCAATCCGCTTAGTCGATTTTCTTAAACTGCTTTCTATATAAGCCGCTTAGGAACATGTGTTCGAACATGCATGCAACCATATATACATAACTAATCAGACCCAAATCATTCGTTCTCAATGGATGTCTGTTTATTCCTCAGTTTTATTTAGAGCAAAAGCGGAAATTGAATTTTTGCGGTCTGTATTCATTTCAGTTAGTGCAATGGCCGTTCGAGTCTTTGCATGTTGAATAAATGTCAAAATATAGCCAAGTTTGTAGCTACTTGAAAACTACATATACGATTGGCCGAAACGAAAATTGCATTCCTCCCGGACTTGGCCACAAGCTGACAACCGCAACAGCAACAACTACAGTGGCAACAACAGCAGCCGAGGAAAGACAGCCAAAAGACAGCCTTTGACAGGCAACAATAAAAATTCGTTTGGCCCATTGACTGGCTGACTGACATTCGGTTTTCGGGTCTGGCCTAAAGAGCTTACACTAGGGTAAAGCTAGTTTTCTGCTCGGATATGTTATAATTTTTGGCAGCACATGATAGTTCGCACTGACTTCGAATTTTATTTGAAATGTTTCATATTATTAAAATAGTGCTACAAAAAAGATTTTAAAAAATAAAATAAATTAAAATATTCAAAAACAAAGCCTGGAGTTTTTAAAATTTTTGTTGTAACTAATATTAGCAACAATCAGGAATTTATTTTACAATGTACATGATCTCATTTTTCGTAAGCAATGCAGACACATGTCCATATAACTCAAAATGGCACTGCAGTCAACTAATATTAGGTAGAGAATTCTCTACTTATGCTCGAAATTGCCGGGAAAATTAAAGTTTTCTGTGGCAGTCGTAAATCGGTTTCAGCAACCGTGTTATTTGGCAACTGACATTTACGGTTAGTTGTGCACGCAGGTGGGCGTGGCCGTTGGGCCGAAACAATCCAATATTGCCACATCAATCAAATCCTATATGTACGGCGCCGAGTGTTGATGCAGGCAAGTCATTGGAAACGACAATCAAGTGGGTGACGATAGATTTTTATTTTAGATTGTGCCGCGCGAATTGCTTTCGCCGAGGTTAATTAGTTTTATGGGGGTGCAGCTAAATTGAAATACCGTCCAAGGGATTACTACTGATTTTCGTGGAATGAATTATTTTAGCACATGGATTTGACATTTATTGTGCGAGGGGTATTAATTTTCAAGGTATTTTAGCGTTAATTGAATAAATTACCAACCTTTTTAAATTAATCCACATTGCAAATGGGTAATTTAATATTTGAAATAAGTAAGTTAACCAAAACTTATAAGTAATATTATAAACTTTATAAATAACATTAGTTTACAAAATAAACGAAGGCGACCTTGGTTTTCCGGCAAAGCCTTGGGCTTTTATACTTTTTATTTTGAGTTCTGATGAACCTATTTGGTTTATCAAAGACTCATTTTTATGGAAATAACATGCCCTTTGCCTCTTCTATACACAATATAAAGACCAAGTCGTTAATTTGGATGCTAGCGCACGACAAAGTTAAAGAAGTTGGAAAAATGGAAAAAATTACTTTCAGCATTTGTCGATTGATACCGACATATATGATTTACTTGTTTCATTTTTGCACATCTTTCTTTGCAGTTGTCGTAACATGGGCTGCGTCTTTGAAGCGGCCAAAGAGCAGCCCCAGAACAAACGGAGAATCAAGCAACTGAGGCGAAACCAATGCCGTGGAAAAGCAGCAGCGGGGACCAGAGGCAAGGCCGCTGTCAGAGCAAACGACAAGCCAGCTGAGGACATCAAAATCAAGGATAACTATCAACAAAACCATAAAACGCAAACCGAAACACAAACAGAGGCAGAAGTAGAATCAGAGGCAGAATCTGAAGCAGGAGCCCAAACACAATCAGAGGCCGAAACAGAGGCAGAAACTGTGCCCGAACATCTAAAAGCGACGGCTCAAGTGCTTTTAACGATACGGCAGGCACGTCAGGAGAACAACGGCAAGCACGGTAGTCAAGTGGCTGAAACGCACAAGGACGAAGGCGCGAAGGACGCGTTGGCGACGCAAGGATCCATTATCGATACGGCGGCCAGAATCGGAATCGATATTGCGGCGGCAGCCACGATTCACATCGCCGAGCGGGATGAGGACGAGCAGCAGCAGCAGCAGCGGCAGCATCACAATGTCCGCCGGCGGAGGCGCCAGGATCCAGCGAGTCCTGCGAGCGGCTCAAAATCACCAGCTGCCATTGCTGGAATCTCAGCACTATCCCTGCATTTCCAAGCCCTCGCCGCCCTAGCGAAAACGCTGCAGAAGCAGGACGACGACGAGAGTCCTGCTGCCCAGGATCGCCAGCCAATAGCCTACCGGCCGTGGCAAGGACATCCGTATGCCGAGAGCCAACTGCCCGCCACCATGTCAGCGGCCATTATTGCCAATGTCAGCGCCACGGCAGCGGCCACCTCGGCGGCAGCCTTCCAGTATCTCGGCCAGCACTACAAGCACTACAGCCAGTCGATCAGCTTCTACGCCGCCTCCAGCGTCATCCTGATGCTCTGCTATCTGACCACCGCGTCCACGGCAGCTGCCACGAATTCGGAGACAGGTGCCCTCGACAAGCATCCCATGTGAGTGCATACAAAAATGGATGCAGATATCGATGGATAAAATCGATACAGAGTCCACTTAAACGCAAAGTTCGCCTTGATTTTTCTCTTAAACATTTTGAAAAGAACGTAGAAATAAGGTAAAGGAATGAGGCATTTGTTTCCGGCCAATAGCAGTCCCATTTAATAAAAAATCGATTGCAAATATATTTGTTATCGATAGTTAAAAACAGAAACACTTCCGATTTAATTTCAAGAAGGAAACGATTTTTAAAATATTAGAAATTATAAAAGAAGTCTATAATTTCCAAACAAATACAAAAAATTAGAAATTCCCAGTTTAGAGTTAAAATCAAGGCCATTTTGTTGCATTCATGAAAACACCCAACTTCATTCTGGAACACCACCATTTGATTTTGACCTACACTGAACACACACGCAGCAGCCCCTCTATTTCCCTAACTATCTATCTGTCTCTCCATATATCTATCAATCTATATCGCCTGGCAATCCTTTCCACAACACGTACAAAAATTGTTCTATTTATTTTTTCCTTTTTGAAATTCTTTCAGTCATGGCATCGATTGGTCGAAGTAAGTTAATGCACACCTCCTTCCCTCTCTAAAAAGAAAAACCGAAAACAGAGAATATATGGAAAAAGAGAAAACTAGTGTTTTTGGTTTCATCTTTTACTCAAATTATGAAGTTTCGTTTTCTGCACACAATATACTTTTTTGAGTTTATTTGATTCCCGTTGAGGTAATTGGTTTTTCTCAGCTTCGTTCTGCTGATGTTATGCATGCAATTCGAAAAGAAGTTTATGATTTGCCCAAACTAAAATGCTTTGCAAACTACTTCAAGGCAAATCTCAAAAATCTAGCTACATTTTTAATATTTTTTAAATTAACAGGCAGTTTTGTCATCTCAAAAAACTAAACTTTCTGTTTAAAACTTATTTAGGAACATTTAAAATTTTTCTGCTTACTTACTTATGAGTTAAATAATATTATCTTTTAATTGGTTTACTTGTTCGACTTATTTATCCACAAACTAACAATCTTCCCATCTATTTAAAACAGCACACAAAACTGTTGTATATAAAAGATTCCTTGGGAAAATAAACAAGTTTATACTTTGACAATTACTAACACTAACTAACATTAATTGTGATGCCTTCGTTTTAAGCTAATTTTCTTGTGTTCCTCGCAGATTCGATGAGTCCAGTTCGGATAAGGAGATATTAGATTTACTGCTTGAGAAGAAGCGCTACGATAAACGATTACTGCCGCCTGTAAATGGTAAGAAGTCACAGAACGTATCCTCCATTTCCATATTGTTTCGATTAAGTTTCCAATTTTACTAAGTGGAGAGTGGGGGAGAACAATATATACTTAGTTTTTGTGCCATTAGGGTTCGTTGACCGAGGGGAAAGGGGATCGCGGAAAGTTTTTAGTCTTGGTTGCCAAATGACAACCAGCAGACAACAATTGCAGGATCCAGGCCACGACGTATGGACACTATAAAATCAATTAAAGTTAATGGCTCCACTGCCCTGGATGTGATGCACAAAAGAAGTGGACACTTTGAGGGTTTGGGTTGGCACTATCTACAGCCAGACCATCTATGCAATGCAATTACATTTTCTTCGATATGTTTATGCTTTGAAAATCATTACATTACATTCTTTGGGCATCTAGAAAGTCTTACTTTGTTACTGAGGGAATGAAAGATAATATTAATGGAAAAATTTTATGGGATTAAATATTTGTACTCGAAATCGTTCAGACTACTATCATTTAATTTTTGCAGATGAAGACTTTTGCTGTGGTTTGCAATCGCCCGACATGGCAACTAATCAAAATGCACGGAGACCACACAATCGCGGTTCGTGTACTCTCACGGATTTTTATATTTTGGATGCACTTGTGTCTGCCTTTTTATGTTTCTTCTTTTATTTACCTAGATAACTTTCTTTTTCACGATTTTGTATATGTTCAAGTCTTAAGTTATTTTCATTAGGTCAAATTTTGGTTATTAGTTAATCTAAAAAATCCCGAAAAGTTTCAAAAATCCATTTGTTGAGTACAATAAATATTTTACTAGAAAGATTTTAGTTTAGCACTGAAACTTGAGTTTTTATTTGTTTTTATATTGGGGTACCAGTCATTAGCTAACACTCATATTAAAGAAATTATTTTAATATTTGCTAGCTGAATATAAAATATATTTCTAGTAGAATTTTTCTTTTATTACATCTTTGGTAACTAGACATTTTCCTTTCTTCTGGCACTTCTTTCGCATTTCAGTAAATATATATTTTAAGTTGACCTCTATTGTGTGCATTAAAATCCATTTTAATAGGCACTCTGACGGTGAACGTGAACGTGCTGCTCCTGAGCTTAGCATCGCCCGATGAAAGCAGTTTGGTGAGTCCGAGGATAGTTGAAAGTTATAAATTTTCTATTGAAACGATTGTTTGCAGAAATACGAGGTGGAATTTCTGCTTAACCAGCAATGGAACGATCCGCGACTGCAATATGGCAATAAGTCTCATTACGACTTCTTAAATGCTCTGCATCACCATGATAGCATCTGGACGCCGGATACGTATTTCATTATGCATGGCGATTTCAAGGATCCCATCATACCAATGCATTTCGCTTTAAGAATATTTCGGAACGGGACCATTACGTACGCAATGAGGTGTGTGTCTGTTCAGCAGCCCGATTTGAATATGAATGAATTTTTTATACAAAAACCGGAGACGAGGCCGGGCTAAGCGGCTTTAATGGCGCCAGAAAATGCAAATTTTCGCTCAAAGTTCATATTCATTAGGGAGAGCAAGATGACAGGGCAGAGCGGCAATATTTTTTTATTCTCTCTACTTTTTTGCGCTGCCAGCCTCTTTTGCTCAATTTTTCAGGTTTTTTTTATTTCTCGCTGGCTAGTGGAAAATTTGAGGAAAGGGCCCACAAAATATGTAAGCTAGCCGGGCAAACATACGAGGCCGTAATGAAAAATAGCACAAGAAATGGAGAAGGTAGCGCAGAGAAATAGGCGAATATGAGTAAAATGTAAAAAAAGTAAAAGTAGGTATGTAAATATTTGCCCAGGTACAAAGTACATATATCCCAGCTCCTGGCCAGCTGCAAAATTCAGGCTCGTATGTTGTTTCCCGAGGAAAAAAGAGGCGAGGAACTTTTCACAATATGGCCAGCATTTGTTGGATGCTCATGTTTGTCTTCTTTCCCCCTTTTTCGCTCACTGCCTCCGACTCTTCCAACTTGTCTACATTTTTAATTCAACAGAACTTTTCCAATTGACTGCATAGCGCAAAAGTGTCGTCCAGCAATTAAAATAAGTTGCAGTTGCCATTTACTTTCCCCAGCATTTTCTGGTCCAGCATTTCCCTTTTGCTGTTTGCATAGCCGACAAGGAGAAACGTCGGAAAAACTTGCTGGAAAAGCGACAGCGACACGGGGTGGAAAATTATGAATTGATGCTGCTGAACAAAGCGAGATATTAAGTGGCAAAGACAAGCATGAAATTGCTCGAGGGTAAAATTCGAAAAATTATGAGGTCAAAAAAGTTTTACGATAGATGTGTTGGATCAAACTTAAAATCTAAAATAAATCATGATAAGAGTCTACGTAAATATTTTTGTTTGAAAGTTAGTACGGATTTTTTTTTATTATCATTTTAATTTATGTGCGAGAAAGTCAGGGATTTCAAAAGCCTAAAGGCTATTAATTAAAAATTATCAAAAATTAAAAATCAACAAAATAATGGTTACAACATTTAAGAGCTTATCAAAAGCCTATAGTCATATTATTTATGAATTTAGGTAAATTATTGCATTTGTTATCTCCTTTCAGACGTCATCTGATCTTATCCTGCCAGGGAAGTCTTCATATATTTCCATTCGATGATCCAAAGTGTTCCTTCTCCATGGAAAGCAGTAAGTTCAAAGAAAATATGTTTTAATATATTATTAATTAAGGACGATCAATATAGAAAAGATTGAGGGATTTAAATAAAATTTAAAAACTAAGTATCAGAATCAGCTAATATTTATATATCTAATATTTATATATATCTAACTAACGTTGTTGTTTTTAATTGAAAATTCTTAAATTTTTTTTCCAATTACGAGTAGCTATATTGAAATGTAAAGTGAAATATGTCAAAAACAAATGTTGGGAATGAAACATTTTTAAGACAGTAGGTAAAACTGAAGAGCCAGTGAGATTAATGTATAAATAATGTGACAATTCCAAAGTGTTGAAAGGGAACCTCAAGATGTTGATGCTCTGATGATAAAAAGATGGGCAGGCGAGCGTGTTGACTGCCACTCAGGCGAAATCTGTTCCTCTATCTGCATTCGTCTGTGTGTTTGTTTCGTTGTGTGTTTATGCAACAATGGAGGAGGCGATGGGGCCTAAAGGGGCGTGGCACCGGCAAAGGGGGGCTAAACGACAAAAGCTGACAAAGTGACTAACAAGGCTGACTGCCTGCCACACAGTCACACAGACAGGCGCACACAGTCAGCCTTGTTCTGGGCTTTTTGTCTTTACATTGTTTTCGAAAGTTGTTTCCGGTTCCCAACCCTCTTGGAAGCATCGGCTAAGAACGTGAGCAACATCGTAAATTACTTTGAGAGGATGATGATGTCGGTTCCTGCCGAGATTTTCATCTATGAGGGGTAACAGAAACATTCATCGAAGTGTTGTGCCTTTTGCCTGCCTGTCAAGGCTTGTTTGTCAAATATGATTTAATTTACGGGGTCTGGGCCCGAACCCTGACAAATGGCTCAGACAATATGCATTTGTGTATCTCTGCCTATTTACATTAATCTAATTAATTAATGATTTGATGACGATGATGTTGGGGGTTACGATGGGGATGAACGGATTACTCGGGGCTGAGAGTGTAATCCAATTGAGTCAACCAGTGTTTCTTAAATAAGAATTCTCCTCTCGTCCTTGTGCAGTTTCCTACGAGGAGGCCCAAATCAAATACGTCTGGAAGAACGATGAGGACACTCTGCGGAAAAGTCCTTCGCTGACCACGTTAAACGCGTACTTGATCAAGAATCAAACAACGGCCTGCGATCAAAACAGCTGGAGAGGTAAGTCATTGGAATCTCCATTCGACTCGATTGCCAATCACTTCATTTGCTTATACTTTGTATTAGCCAAAGAACTTACAACCAGGAAATTTTGATCTTTAGTAACAGTAGTGTTTGATGGTAAAATGGTATTTTCTTTGTTCAACATACAAAAGGCGTATTATTTTAGGTTTCTTACAAACGGACCTTCTCAGTTTAGTACTCCATTCTTTGGCTTGGCTTTTAAAGTTCATTTTTTCTTGATTTACTTTCTTAGTCTCAGACCTCGGCTAGACGTGCTTATCCAGCTTTTACATTATAGCAAAGAATATACAAAAATAAATCCAATGCCTATCTAATGGTCTACTCTTTGTCTACCTCCCCACTCCTCCTCTCTCTCTCTTATAAAAAAAACGCTACAAAACAACCAACAAAAAATATCCAAAACCAAAACAAATAATGCCCCTAGGGAACTACAGCTGTCTTAGGGTCGATTTAATCTTTACCAGAGATCGTGCATTCTATTTCACCACCGTTTTTATACCCGGCATTATATTGGTGACGTCGTCCTTTATAACTTTCTGGCTAGAATGGAACGCAGTGCCAGCTAGATCGATGATAGGTAACAATACCAAAATACCAACCAACCAATTAAAAACAACCATAACCAATTTTTGCCCTCGCTCTATCTCACACTAAACAAAACCAAAAAAAAAACTCTTAATAAAAATACGTACTTTTAAGAATTTAACCGAACCAAAAATCAATTTTGTACGCCATTGAGAGTTGATTTTCTTTCCGCCTTTCGTAGCATTTGCCTTTTTCGATTGCCCTTCTGTAATGTAATTTGTACAATTTTATGATTTACAATTGTCACTTTTCCATTTCATTTTAATGCGGCCCAAGTAGTAGCAACAAAAGAAAACAAAAATACAGTGCCCACCCAAAGTATGCCCACACCAAAAAGATCTTAGAGTTTAAGGTTTGCTGCATGGGTTCGGTTCCTTGAATGAGAGCCAACCAATACCAATCCAAAACCCACCCAAAATCTGAAAGCAAAGCCCAAATTACCGAAACACAATTTTAGTTATTCAAGATTACATATTTTTTCAGTTCCTTAAATCAGAGATATAGCTTAGCCAAAATAAGCCAAAACTCGGGAAATAGTATGGGCTAGTTCTAGGCCCTTGAAGGAAATTCCAAATAAATGCGTCCTCCTACCAAATAGGCCTCTCTATCTATAACTCTCTATCTCTCTCTGTCTGTCTCTGTGTGTGTGCGTGTGTTAACCTTTGGCCGAATTTGCATAATTCTGGCCTTGTTTCTTAAGGTAATTACAGTTGCCTACAGGTCGAGTTGACATTTACCCGTGATCGTGCGTATTATTTTACAACCGTTTTCATACCTGGCATTATATTGGTCACCTCGTCGTTTATCACATTTTGGCTGGAATGGAATGCAGTCCCAGCCCGGGTTATGATCGGTACGTAGCAAAATCAAAACCAAAAACCAAAAAAAAAAACAAAAGAAGTTCCAAATTTTTAATGAAGCAAACAGAAATCTTATGAACAATCGAAGTCTTCCAAATCAATGAAAAAACAATCCAAATCACTATTTAGTCGTTAACGAAAATGTAGCAGTCCAGTAAGTTTTAGTCCAAATTTAAACGCAACCACGAGACAATTGGCCAATAACAAGTAATATATCTAGAGGTTTTTTAGTTTAGATCAGCTTAGGACCATTTAACTCATTACAATTTCAAGTTTAGCTAGCCGCTCGATTTAAATGGATTCCTTTTTCATTTCGATCCATTTCGTGGACTGATTTTACCAATGTTGATTTTCTCATTTTGTATTTTGTTACTTCCTGCACTCGTATTTGGTAAACGCCCAACTCCTTTGAGTCCTTATGCATTGCATGACTTCTTAACTTAAACTAGTCAACTTTTAAGCTTTATTTTCTTTGAGAAGCTTTGGTAAAACCGTATACGAAAAATCAACTAAAGCATTCTACATACATCATTGTAAAAGGGCTACCCAAATTTATGTTCAACACTTACATTTAAAATTTAAAATCAATAAAATATATATTTAAAACCTACAAAAGGTCAATTACAAAAACATTAATAAATAAAAAAAATAAAATCATTAACATTAATCTAAAATCTCTATAAAAAATATATATAATACATTTTATTATTGTTGCTTTAAGAACTTTAACAGTATTGTCTGAAATATGTTATAAATCATTCAAAATTCATGGTCAAATGGACATGGACAGATTTTGAGAACAATGGCTTTCTTGGCACCACTACTAATATTTTGCCCTCAGCTGTTTATGTCGAGTGAAGCAAAGATAATGCAATTACTGTGCTCTATGGCCAAAAGTGAGAAAGGGAAACCGAAATGAAAATAATGAGAGCAACGAAAAGGGAATGTCAGTCGAAACATCAGGATCCAACGTCGTTGGCAGCTGCTCCTGGACAGGAGACACAGAAACACGGACACGGCCGTATCCTGGTATTTTCCACGGCTTATGGCACATTCCACATCCCAGTCCCTGCGATGACGATGACGATGACGTGGAGCGGTGGCCACATCATACATGATGATTTATGCATAAGCCATATGGGCAACATGGACTAGGCAAATAGAACAGAAAGCTCTCTGTGCGTGTAATGCAAAAACTACAAAGTTAAGGCATATATGAGAAGCCAGCAGATGGGGATTATAAAAAGTTTAGTGCTTAACTTGACTTTAAGTTGTATTGAAATATTTGCACTAAGACAAAGAATTTCTCATATATATTCTTGATTATCAATTAAATTTAATAATAATTATTTTTTAAATAACCATTCGGTTTTAATCAGTTGACATTGATTCCTTTTTGTTGTTAAATATATTCACATGATGTGAATTGTGATACTTTCGAATCGATTCAAAAATTGATTGCAATTTGATTTGAAGCATTTCTTTTGATCAAATTGACATGATTTAAATATTTTTGCAGTAATAATGCACTTGAGATCTTCCGCTGACAAAACGACGACAGAGCGCTCAAATGCCATTGTAAAAATCGAAAAGGGGAAGGATAATTCCATTTCGAGCTGTCATTGTCTGCCCAGAGCAAACACAATCAGACGACATTTCAATGACAAAAGGAAACTAAATAAATAAATAGTCAAAAAACGGCGAAATGGCTTCAGGGCAAGCGATGCCGTTTTGTTAGTCGAAGTGCTGACATTGCATGCATTTTGCAGCAGCTCCTTCTTAGCATGGCAGCATCTTTTTGCCTCATTTGTGACCCGCTTGGCTCTCGAGCTTTTCCTCGAAGCATTTGCAGTTGAGTGCAGCGTCGAGATTTTCCGGTTTTTTTTTTCTGGTAAGAGTAGGGCGGATACCAAAACGCTGGCAAATTGAAAATCGATGTGGTTCGTGGATGCAGCCAAGCGGATGCTGCAAGAGCTCCTTTTGGCATGCCGAACTAGTTAAATTCCCCTGCACTCAGCCAGCTGGCGAATTGTTGACGCAACTAATTAGGCAACCAAGATTGATAATGTCGCAAATCCAGCTCCATTGGCCAATTGCATTTTTATGTCGAGCGGTCATGAGCTGAATAATTAATATTAAATGCCAGCATTTCCCTTGATTAATTCGATTTGCACTTTCTCCTCAGCCAATGGGGAAAAATGTGATTAATGGAGCAAAGAAATTAGCAATTTGCAGCAAAATAATATATAAATGATAGGGATATACTTTTAACACATCATTGCGATTGATTAAAATAGTATTTACTACAAAACAAAAAAGATTAAAGGAATCAATCATCGTTTTCGATCGATTCAGAACTATCACAATTTACAACATCATGTGAATATATTTAACAAAAAAAGAAATCAATGTCAATTGATTAAAACCGCATGGACTTCACTACGATGAAGTCAGATAAAGCCCAATCAATATTAAAAAAATATTTATTTTTCAATTTATTTGATGATCAAGAATATATACGAAATATTCTTTGTCTTAGTGCAGATATTTTACTGCAACTTAAAGTCAAGTTAAGCACTAAACTTTTTATAATCATTACAAATAATAAGATTAAAGATTTATATGAAAATTAAAACAACAATCATAAAATGTAATATTAATTGGCAATGATAAAACAAACACATAATAAATATAAAAACACAAATATATAATCGATTATTTAAAAGTTGAATAAAATAAATTATAAACCCATTAGCTGAATAATGTACCTTTAAAACGGCATTGATCTACGTGACACCACAGGACATTTAAATATATAAATCGAATGCTTAGAAATAATGCCCCTCATAAATTTAGTAGAATTGTTAACTTTTCTTTAGCTTATGCACATTTATTAAACCACAAAATAAAGCCAAACAAATGAAACGAACACAATATGGTAAAACGAATCTTTAGCTTCGAGTACCGGACGGTAAAGTTGAAACTAAAAACTTTTGTACATATGCCAAAACTAATTAAACAACTCAACTAAACGCCACAGAATATATACAAATACATCCTTCCGCCCTTGACACCCCCCGCCCCAAAAAGTATGCAATGTTTTTCTAATTACGTGTCAAACGGCTAATGCAAGTTTCTCTACCATTACCATCCACAATGACCAACTTTAAACCACCCGAACAACCCGAACAACCCGAACAACTTGAACGAACCACCGAGCGAAGGCGTGACAACAATGCTGAATTTCTTCACTACCTCGAACGGTTTCCGGAGCACTCTGCCGGTTGTTTCTAATTTGACGGCGATGAACGTGTGGGACGGCGTCTGTATGTGCTTCATTTACGCCTCCTTGCTGGAATTCGTCTGCGTCAATTATGTGGGGCGAAAGCGACCCCTGCACAACGTCGTCTATCGGCCCGGCGAGAATCCCGTAACACAGGTAAATTAAATAATCATTTAATCCGATTCACACCAGGCAGCCCCGACCCGAAAAAGCTAATTTCGTATGCATTTTGAAAGCAATTAAATATGAATTTTACATGAGCGTGCAAAGCCAACAAAAAACAAAAAAGTTATATACATATAAAAAGAAAAAACAAAAAAACAAACAACCAAAGCAAATGAAATAAAAACACACAGCGAACACAACAACCAACATTCGTGCTATATAAGTTATTCAAGTTATTTGTTCTTCCTTTGTTTAAGAAGCCAGCAACACCTGAGCCCAAGTCATGAAAAATACAACAAAAAACAAAAAAAAATATATAAAAACTCAGACAACAACAATTCGATTACCGCCATTGTGTTGCGTCCCCTCTATCTCTCTGTCTTTCTCTATCCGTCTCTATATCTCTCCTTTTCTCTATATATCTGCGTATACCCAACTTTTGATCACCTATCCGTGTACTGTCCAGTCTTATTTAATGGTCTTTAGTTAATAGAACCATTGTCATATTTACATTATCAACTACAAAATGCTCGCTATAAAAACTCACTTTGTGTTGATCCCCAACTTAGCATTTTGTATAACAACTTTTTAAAACTATACTAAACGTAAATTTGTGTGTCCTACGAATAACGAAATGATTTAAACCGAAACGTTCCATTTGATTTATGTTCACACCTTACTGATTTAATTTTGATTTTTGTCCTATATAAAGATACTGTCTATGTATGTGTATTAATTGTGCCGATGCTCAGTTGTATTATTGGTTTGCATTTTTATTAACCCAACGAAGGGGCATTTACCCTGAGAAATGCCAACGCCAATCCCTTTCTCCTATGATAGAAATCTATACATTTGTTTTCTGTTATGTTTTAATTATTTTCTAAATGTTGTATAATACAATCGTTCGTAAGGAAAACAATGCGTTTTATTCATCTCCAATTAGTTTGCAAATATTTTAACAACAAACATAAAATGAATAATAATAAAACATTTGAAGCGTTTTACATGCCCGTAGGTAGGTATGTTTATTTATGTTTTTCATTGTTTTCTAACGAAAATGAAGCAACAAAAACTAAAATTGATTATACAAAATAAAACCAATAAAATATGCATTTTGTTTTTACGTAGGCACTTTTCGAATTAAGAATTCAGCGTTTAATGCACGTTAAGCATTTTTGTTTCATGTGATTTACGAATTTGTAATCCTATTTATGGGAATTAATTTAAGTGGCATGTTACGTAAAGAGATTACAAAAGAAAAGCAATCATTTTAATAGAGCTGAATAATGCCACTTAAATAAATGCCACTTTTTAGCCCCATGCATCATAAATATACCTTTTTTTTCAATACGAACCGCCTCTTTTTCAAGAGAATCAAAAGACGCAAGCGTGACCGAAAAGAATCGAACATTGTTCCCAATTTTAGTGATATGATAAGCAACTATTTGAATAAGCACCAGCCAAATTTAATTTACTCTCAAAGTTAGCAGCTAAGTGAGAACTGAATAGCAAACAGAAAAAAACGAAACCAAAACTAAACCCAATCAAAATGACAACCAAACCAAACTTAAAGTGTGTTTTGAGTATGAACATTGTTTTGTGTACATTTTTGCAGCGTCTTCCAGCAGTACTAAGCAGGATCGGAGTAATTCTTGCAAGTCCTTTGGTAAGCTATCAACCACAACTCATGCACCACCCAGCCCCCCGCCCTTCGCCCCCTGAGAAAACAGAAAACTTTAACAAAACCATTTAGCAGCAAACAGCAGCAACAAAAATGCCCCCCAACTAAACACACACAATCCAACTAAAACACACACACTGGTACACCCCACCGAGTCCTTTTCCCCCTCCCCCCTCGTCCAAACAGCGAAAAGTAAACCTAAGAAAAATGGCATGCGAATTTCGCTTTGATGAAATGCATTGAAAAAGTTTTGTTTCGATTTTGGTTTTTGTGTTTCCCAAAAAAAACAGTGTTTAATTTGATTTTCGAACCGAAATGGAAAACCAATGAAAATACCAATAACTATAATTCAAATTTAAATAATAACCTAGTAGATTCGCACTCGCTTTCAATGTATATAACTCCATATTTGTTACAATAATTGTTTTCATCATTTATTTACGTTTATTCGTTTTTAAACCAATCTCATAAACAAACTAGTAATGTACTTAAACACCTGACAGCCGATTCCACGCATATTTGATATGCGTAGCATAATTGTTTTTGAAGAATCTATTTGCACACAACCAACAGCTGAAACGACAACTTCAACCACAACATATAAAAACTCATAACGAAATAAAAAAATGAAAAAAATATATATATCAATAAAACACACTTTAAGGTCACTTACAATTGGGAAAAATGTTACGAGAGAAAATTGTAACAAAAAAGCGAAAAAAACGATTACCAATTAATATGGAAAAAAATTCTTTCTCTTCTTACATATCGAAAAAATTACATCGGAAAAGCTATAAATCAATTCTGTTATTTGCCCCTGATTTACATTTTAATTTTACCAAATGAATTTTGCCTTGAATTTGAAATATATATATTTGAATTAAGTTCCTTATTGATTTTATGACACCGCCCTCTGCCACTAATAAAACAAACATTCTTTGGTTTACTGGAACAAAAAAACGATATATGTATGGTGCCGGAAATGTTGGCCACTATTATTTATGATACTAACTAACCAGTAGTAGCTGAAGCATTTTCGTTTTTTGGTCATTTTGTATTGTCTGTTTTTGCTTGAAAGCTTTTTGTTTAGGCGTATACTTTTAGTGCATTTTGTGCATCTGTATGTTTCGCAATAAATATAATAAAAACACTCTACAATCTATAAACGAGACACCAGAAACTTCGAAAAGTGCTCCTGAGGGTATTTTTTAACGGAAAAGTTAAAAACAACAGAAAATTGAACAAACAGAGCAGTTATTTTTGATATGAATACAAAAATAGGCAATAAAATAGGGTATCCTTTAAAAGGGTTTAAAAAATAAAGGTTTTATCCAGTATTGTATAATACCTGTTTTTGGTTTTTGCGCTCCATACATAAAGTATTCGAATCTCACGGCAAATGGTAACAATTAAAAATTGAATTCCCACCAAATACAAGAGAATAAGCCAATAAATAAAGGAAAAACAAAAGTCCACTAATTTGTGGGATTACTTAACCTACTTGACTAACTGCTTGAATCCAAGTAACCTCTCTCTTGATAATGCCCATCAATTAACCCAATTACTCTTGTGGCCTTCGATTATCCTGACTAAAACCACCTGTGTGTCTCTCTCCGAAAATTGTCTTTCTCTTCCTCGCGTCCAAAAAACAAAACACTCTATAAAAAAACCAAAGCTCAGAACCAATCCAAAACAAAAAAACTCTCCCCATTCAACCAACCTGCTCTGTAGGAAATAATCGAACGCGAATTTCATGCCGCTTTTGTCCTCCGAAAAGGCAAGCGTCGCTGCCACACCGGCCATGTCGATGATGGGCGGGGCCACGCCCATGTCCAGCGGCACACCGGCCGCCTCCTCCTCGGTGGCCACGCCCGGCACCCCAAGGACCACCGATCCGGAGGAGTTCTTCGGCGGCGGCATGCGTTGGCAGGAGGCCCATGGCGGAATCATTGGAGCTGCTGTCCAGAATTTGCGGGCACGCTCGATAAAGCGGAAGGCGGCTAGAAGTCCATCCACATCCATATCGCCGCATCCCATTGGACGACCCACTGAGCATATATACGAAGAGCCCGGCGTAACCACATCCGGAGTGACGAGTACCAAGGTCAAGTTCAGGGACGAGCTGAAGGAGGACCAGGAGCCGGAGTCCAGCGCCACACTACGCCGATCGGTGGCCACCAGTACACCAGCCTTGGTGGTGAGGATCGAGGCCGAGACCGAGACCGAACTGGAGGCGGAACCGAAGCCGCAGGCTCAGGCTCAGGATATGGAAATGACCGAACGTCAGTTGTCCTTGCCGCTGAAGCCGCCTCGCCGGAAGGCCTCGCGTTCCAATTCACCAGCCTCCGTTTATGGCGATGCATTCGAAAGTGTGGAAACTACAGTGAGTAAAAAAGGACACACCAGAACCGCTCCCGAGACTAACCGAAAAATCCACCAAACCAAACCGAATTAAAATAAAACATTCTTTCTTGTTGTTGTTTGCACAACCGACTAATAACTAACCATAACAATGTACAAAAAGCCGGAGCCAAAGAAAAACGTCAGCAAGAAGAAAGTTTGGCCAAAAGGCGAACATCAAAGTTCGTCCCCGGCCATGTGCTTCCCTCACTAAACTTGATTGCCTGCGGTTATTTTGATTGCCATTTGCCATTTTCCCAAAAAAAAAAAAAAAAAAAACACCCACAAATGCACCCAAACACCCTCAAACACGCACACTCAAAGTTGGAATTTTTCCCCAAACTTGCAATTGAACTTTAAATGAAAGACTAACAATGACTAACAAGAGTAACTGCATTAGACATGAGCAATTGGTAGCCAGAGGAAACAGAAGGTTAAGCAATTAGGGCTTAAATCGAGGCAAAGTAGTCTTGGAAAATCGAAAGCAAGCAATGAAGATGTTTTCTTAACTAATTACCCCTGACCTAAGTGATTTAGTCATTAGGTCACTCAAGAAGATAATGGCGCTTTAAGGGGTTTCAATGGTTTAATGGTTTAAACGTTCAGCTAATCAAACATAAATCACATAAAGATAAAAATAGTGTGGATTTCTTATCCAAATCTGGGTATCAAACAGAAGTGATGTAATATTTTCTAAAAATAATATTCTAGTTATAGCTAAAGAAATTTAGGACGTTTTTCAAAATATCCTAGTTTAAAATTGAAGATATCTTCTTGATATCAAGGTGGCGTAAGGCCTTAAACTCAACTTTTCGTCCCTAAGATTTGCAACCAATTTCCAGCGCATAAATCACTAAACTTCCCCCTCCCCCCCAAAAAAGTCCCCAAGTAAATCAAACTTATCGGAATGGAAAAGGAGAGCCGCCATCAAGATAGGAATGCAGCCGGCATAAAGCAAATAAAACCAACTCAAGTGGGCGTGATGAAAGACCGTGTTCCAGGCGAAACTATTTTATGGGAAATTCTGAAACGCTGACGACCACTTCCGACAGAACCAGAGCGCCAGGATACGAAGACCATGAAGGAGTCGCAGGCAGCACCGGCCAGAAGCGGAAAACCGTCAGCAACAAGGTGGCTGCGAAAATGTTTTCCACCATTAGCATGTAAATTAAAAATGGTGTACGCGTTTAAATTGGCGCCCGGCCAGGTGGACAACGGGATGACTGGGCCGCAACAGGACAACATAATTATTCATGAGCGCCCCAAAGTGGAAAATGCCGTAATGAGCCCGAGAGCACCGGAAAAACCAACGACACGAGAGTGGAACACAAACAAATGGCGGCGAAGGATGCGGCCGAATCGGAGAAGGAAAACGAAAGCGAAAATGAAAACAGAACGCGTCGGTACATGCATCATAATAGCCGAAAATGTTCTCGAAAGGATGCGCAAGGATTTTCCAGCGGAAAAGTTTGAGCCTGGCATTTTAAAGCAGCACCCTCCCCTTCGGGAGTCTTATGCAAATACAGAAAATTCGGAAAGTTAAAAAATTCACGAGGGAAGATACTTTCACTTCACACTTTTCCCCCCATGCTAATTGCACTGGGTATATAAATCTTCGCTTGTCATACATTTTTCAACTTTAACTCACAGTATTGTGGTAATAAAATTAAATTGCTTAATAAGCATCTTGGGGATCACTTAACGTAAAATATGTGAGAACTCTTATTGCATAAGAAATCTCCCCACACAAAAAGAAAGGTACCGTAAAATCGATATGGCCATGTAAATTTTAGGTCGTTTTTACATGAAGTACTCTTTTCGACCAGGTCAAATTTACCTGGCCACATATTAAATTAAAATTGATCTTAAATAATGTAAAATTGATATACGTTTCATATCGATTTTTTTTTGGGTGTAGTTTTACCGTACCATATTTAAATCCTTAAAGAATGACAAAAAAACCTTCAAAAATGAATACCATATCATCCAAACTTAGTTTGAGCAGTCCTTAAAATTAAAATCCCTTTTAAATATTAGAAAAATAATAATCTGTATTTATATCTTATCGGTATTCAATTGCAACACATTTTTAAACAGCTCTTGAAGTAATGGTCATTTAAAATGCCTTGTTGATTTTGAAGAAATTAACGAGCAGCAAAGGTCTGGCACAGCTACCGTGTTTAATTTAGGTCAGCCACGTTATCCGGCTCTCTGGCTGCTTAAACACACCCGCATAATACATCTTACCTAAGTAACTGTTTCCTCCCAGCCCGTTTTTGCCATTTTCCTATTCTCCCGGCTTTTCCATTTTCGCAACCCCTTCGGCCACCTTTGGCTGCATTTGTGCACTCGGCAAATGGCCGCCAGCTGCTGGCAAACAAAGACAAGTCAGCTGCCATCCCAACGCCCCCGAAAACCACCCATCCAGGCGTCTCCATCCCCCCGGAAAATCCCCATGATTTTTCCCCAGGTTCGTTGGCGTTTTCAGATGCAACTTCGGGTAGTACGTGCCACTGTAGCTGCAATAAATTGTAGCATACTTGCGAGCGGACGCAGTTAATTTCTTAGCCTGCCACCTACGACCCATTGGACTATTTATATACCGCTCACAAATTTTTGATGTTAATTAAGCCCACAGTTTCCGTGAAACAGTGCAGGAATTCAGGCAGCAGCTATGCAATTAAGCGTGTATTTAGCTGAAATACATGAAATTTCAGCGCAGAGTGTGTTTTTTATAGCATAAAACAATTATTAATCGAGTCCAACTTGTATTGTAAATTATAACTGTTTCACAACTTTGGTTAATTTTTCAATGTGTGCTTGTATAGTAAACAGCCTGTATATAGAGTACCAGTTCTAAAGCTACAAGCTTGGTTTTTACCCCAACACATCTGCCTAGTTATATCCAATATAGAGCACGCTTTAACCCACACAATAAAGTGCACAAAAATCAACAGATATTTACCTAAACCTACCTTGTATGTGTTCACAGTCAATCATTAAATATATTCGTATTCATAAATAAAAGAATGCCACCCCCAAAAAGCATCCCACATCACACTAAACCTACAATAAACACGATTTAACATTCTATAACAAAAACTTTAACATTTATTTAAGCGTTTAGAGTTTTATTTAAATTTGAAATTTAAATTCTCATCACATTTGTGCCAATTTTAATTTCAACCTACTTAAAATGAAAACACAGCAAAATTCTCATGCCATTCTCATATCAATCAAAATACAAATTCTATACAAAACTGCTATAGCTTAAACAAAAATAACAAATGAATAAAATACTGTACGTGCAAACAAAATTTAGTAAAATTTCAATAAATTCAATTAAATTGCGCTGTGGTTATAAATAGACTACCATGTACTAAAATCGTATTTGCTCTTTCTTGCTTTTTCAACTGCTGCCACTGACATAAATACAATAAAATAAAATAAAATAAACCTTTAAAAGCCCGTAAGTATGCTGACCTAACAATAATAATTATTTTTGAAAATTATTTCCGTAGTTAAATTTGTAAAAGCATTTCAAGCGCTTTTGTGATCAATTTCGTAGTGTTACATTTCTATTTACATTTTTGTGCCACTTGTTTAATAAACTTTAATAAATAAAATATTTTTTCTACCTTTTTTTCATATATTTTGAACATACTTATACGCTTTTTGCTGGGTTTTTGCAAAAACGAAATGCAAACAACCGAAATATAACCAAACTGCAACTGCCAAACCAATTTTACGTTTTTTTTTTCGTATGCGTATGCGTATGTGTGTGTATGTATGTGTAAATAACTCCTTTTTCACCAATTGTATTTGACTTGTAAAATTGCCAACTTGTTTGCCAACCACCACCATGGTCAAATGAAAATTAACGAATAAGTTTTTTAAATTTACCGCCGTCTATCAGGGCGAGAAGCGTCGAGATGCCGGGGCCCCGAACGAAATCGTGGCATGCACCACCTGCGGCGGCAGCAACAGTCCGTGCACCCATTCAGCGAATAATGGCTGTGCCACGGAGGTGAGACTATCCTAGAAACTATATTCCGAAAAACTATATCTGAAAATAAGTTTCTCTAAAAAAATCCAAAACTTCATTTGTTTTAAAAATTTAAGGACATAAAACTATAGTTACTAAGGAGAAACTAATTTTCAGATCCCTTTTGAATAAATACTTACAACTTTATATCTCTCTTTCAGACCTGCTTCGTTCAAGTGCGGAAAAAAGAGCCACCCCATCCGATTCGAGTGGCCAAGACGATCGATGTCATCGCAAGAATTACATTTCCAACTGCTTATGCCATTTTCCTGATATTCTTCTTTGTACACTATAAAGGATTTTCGTAAAACTAAGCATAAAACACTAAAAATAATGCATAAACATACATATATAGATACTTGAACACGCTAAATTGCCGAAGCAATGCCAGAAAAGCAGACTCGAATCCCGAGAGAATGCATTATTCGTAAAGTAATTTGTAGAGAAACATGCAGACCGACATGAAAACTCGTTTGCTACGTTCTAGGGCCTTGCAAAGTCATCTAATTTTAATGTAACAAAGGGAAACACAAAGTACATCTAATTATTCATTAACGATTATTTAAATGGCAACAACATGACAAAACCAGTGATAAAAACGTCAAAATGAAAACAATTAGTTTAAACTGAGTTGTTAACGGGGAAAAACAAAATGAATAAGTTGTTAATAATTAATATTTACGAAAGTTAAATTTATGCAAATGAGCAACCATACGAAAGAAACATTTTCGACTGCCTTTTTTAAAAATAGTAGAAACAAACCAAAAAAAAAAAAACGAACCTTAAATTAAATTTGCAAATTTTTGCATATGCTCGAAAATGCATTAGTTAATTATACCAACCAAAAAACACTGTCTAGCAATTGTAATATATAATATTTAAACAATTTATTAAGCAAAGAAATTAATGCTGAAAGTACCAAAAAACACGATCCAAGAAGATAAAAAGACCTAGCCTATAATTATGAAATATGAAACGCAAACAAAACAGCTTTAAGGCTTAACCTATTTGAGTAGTCGAATGATGCAAACCTGTTTATACACATATACATAGATGTTATATATTTACAAACAGCTCTAGTCAAATATTATGAAATTAAACCCCAGTTTTGTTCCAATCAATTCAATGAGTTGAATTTGCCTCCGCATATGTCAAAGAGTAAACAAACAGAACACACAAATTGTTAATCATCACACAGATTTTTACGTTATACATAATATACTGTATATAATATTTATTTAAATGTTTAGTTAAATTCCGTTTATTTTTCAATAAATGTTCGATTAATAAAGCAGAGTTTGATCTTATCGCATGACATAAATTCATAGAAAAAAAACCGCCGCAAAGTAGACCACAGTAAAAGCTTTCCTAAACAAAATCCAGGTGAAATGAAAACACGAAATAATTTGGTTTTTCAAGAATGTATTAAAGAAAAATAGTTCACAAAAAATGTCGGTCATTTTCAGAGATTCATTTTATTTAATCCATCAAACGCCTTTTTAAGTAGCAGCAGGAATTGCCTAACAACTTTTATTAAAATACATATCAAAGCTCATAGAAGAAACATAAATAAAAGCTAACTAAAATATTTACAAAAATATATGACAAGAAACTTTATAAAACTCTCATAAGTAGCTATGAAAAGCATATGCCAACCCAACTATAAACTCACAAAACTAACACCCAAGTATTTTAGATACAATGTATGTCGACGAACGCTCTGCAAACGTTTGTGGGACAAATAAAATATTTAAAAACCCAATGAAGCACGACCTAATTCAAACAAACTTAAACCTAAACCAAATTTAAACCTTGTGATAAACAACACAAAAGAAGAAACATAAATCTAAACGAACCTTTGCATACAAAATTTTATTAAAATTAATTGAGAGCAGGTTAATGAGGGCCACGATTACCAATTGTTTAAACAATATTACCTTTATAGAACACAATACGCGTATACACAAAATGCTTTTTGCAAGTAAATAAATTTATGAATTTAGAGATTTGTAGATTTTTGGGAAATTTTCTTTTCGCCATTTTGCAAGTTCTTCGCAATTATTTCTTATTTAACCAAAAATATATATAACTAAACTACAACTAAAAATGAGAAAAGAAAACACAAAGACAAGGACAATCTTTTTGCAATTTACAAAAACGAAAAAGTTAATTAGATGAAAGGGAAGTGCTAAGTCAACTTTCAAACAAGCGAAGCCGAATAATTTTGAATCCTTTTGTGTAATTAGCTGCCTATATAGAACACAAAATACACAAAAAAAGTACTCCAAATTCATCGCGTCCAATGATAAATATTTTTGTTGCGGAGAAATAGTGAAGGGTGAGAAATGTGAGTGGAATTTGCTGAATATGTGGCCAATATAAGGAATGTACAAATAAAATACGATAAAGATGGACCCTTAGAAACAATTTGTTTTTTGAACAGCTTAACCATACAACTCTGTTAAATGTTAGTTAGCAATCTATTTGGGTGATGGTGCCTTCCTTATGAGAATTAAAAACTAATTGATTGCTTAGATGGTTTTAAGGCGAAACACAGTTTGAGTTGTTATGGATGGGAACCCGACCTATGTGCCCTATAACGAATTCAGTTCGGGATTGTTTTTAACTCCTCACAAGCTAAACTGCTGATAAAACAAAGTATAAGCTAAACCAAAGACCAGTAACATTATAAAAATGTATTTAAATGAAATAGATCTAAAACAAAGCCATAAAAGTTCACACTTAAAAAAAGCATTAATGAATTTAGCAAAAGAGCAAATTAATAAATGAGAAACAAGAGATTTCAAATGCATTAGGAAAATCTGTTGATCATATTAAATGGGTGTTGAATAAAAATTGCAAAAACGTTTTAAATTCTGAATACACAAGGCTTTATAATTTGTAAATGCTATGAACAGAATGTAAATAGTAATAAATCAAGATAGTTAGTAGTCAAATCATTTTATCGAATAACTTTAAACTAATTTCTTTACAAATAATATTTGCTAAACCTACGCTAGTCAAACTGAACTGTTTGCTTGAGATTTGTTTAAAAAAAATATATAAAAAGTTTGAAAAAAGAAAAAACATGTTGACCCATTGGGGCAATTTCTGTTGTCCAATTTATTTCACATAAAAGTAGATTTCTTAAAGATCAATTACAAAAACTAAAATCTCCACAATGCTACGAAACGTAATAATTATAATTACAACTTTTTTATAATGCACAACCTTGAGCATAATAAAAACCAATTTATTAACATTGCATTCCCAAACGAACATCATGTAAATACACCAAGTACATAAACCAAGTCAGAAATTAGTTATAAACAAGAAAATATTTGAAAAAAAAACTATAAATTGGAAAACAACAAACGAACAAAACCAAAAAACTAATAAACAAAGCAGCTTCGCATTAATAAAGATCGTCTCAATCAGAAAATGAAAAACAATTATTCAATAAATTTGAAACAATCAGATGTTTTTATTGGGTTGGGAAGCTAGGATTGGGCAAAAATCAATCAAAATTATACATTACAAAAAATTTTTTAAATAAAGGAGTTTTTATATAAATGTTTCCTAGTCAAAATAAAAATTCTTTCAGATTCTCATGTGTTTCTCTGGATAAGTAGATAAAAGAAATAAATACTTTATACAACAACAAGGTAAAAAGGAGCGCTGAGTTTTCAGGTCAATGCACACGAGTCACAGACGCAGTCGCAGTTGCCGTTAAGACGGGACAACCCCTAAAATTGAGCACCATACATGAGAAACAACCTGCCCAGAGAATGACAACTGAATGCACTGGGGCTGCAACTGCTTCTACACTGTGAATTTTCAACAAAAACAGTCATCCATCCAATCATACAAGATTACTAAAGAAGTGATATCTTAAAAATTATTATTACAAATTTTATTATATTATTATCAATAAAAATATAAACATATAATATTCGAGAAAATACGCATCTTTAAAATAATATTTAATAATGATCAGTAACTGAAAATAGAACAATTAAGCTTCTAATCATTATACCCGTTACTCGTAGAGTAAAAGGGTATATTGTATTCGTGCAAAAGTATGTAACAGGGAGAAGGAAGCTTTTCCGACCCTATAAAGTATATATATTCTTGATCAGGACCACTAGCCGAGTCGAACTAGCCATGTCCGTCTGTCCGTCTGTCTGTCCGTCCGTATGAACGCTGAGATCTCGGAAACTATAAAAGCTAGAGGATTGGCCTTTTGCATGCATGTTCTTGGAGTTCCCACGCAGCGCAAGTTTATTTCAAAAAGGTGCCACGCCCCCTCTAACCGCCCCCTCATTTTTTGAAAGGTGTCTGTTTTGGAAATGTAAAAATGCAGTTTTATTGTGATTATCAAAACCTATCGAAATGTAAATCGGACCATTCGTTAAAAAGTTATGACCGATCAAAGTTTTAATATATTCATCTCCCTCGCACTCCCTTAGCTGAGTAACGGGTATCTGATAGTCGGGGCACCCGACTATAGCGTTCTATCTTGTTTTTGTTATGCGGTTATTGTTTTAAAAATGTAAACTTAAAATGTATGAATATATTGAATATTTACAATATTGATTATCTTATCAATGTCCCAACATAAAACATTCAAACGTAATGTAAAAAACCGTTTACCGATCTTTTTACAAAAGTTAGCCACATTTTACCTTTCTCTCTGTGTACTTATTTGAACTGACTGTTGGCCAGATCTCAGAGCCCGCCCTTGCCAGATAAACCCGCAAACAGGTTCGACCAAAAGGTTCAAACTCGGAACCGGCGAACGAGGACAAGTGTTTTGACCCGCGCAACAGCTTCCTTCCGCCTTCAGCACGAAATGCAACTGTCTTTTGGCTCTCAAAATGTGTGTGGGTACACAGTAAACAACTTGGATACTATGTCAGGTCTAACATATTTTGTATAAATTCTTTCGATTTAAGAAGAGATACCTAATAAAAAAAAAAAATTACCTCACAAAGAAATAATATTACTGTAAATACATTGTCGACACGATAAGGGGAGACGACTACATTTATTTGGAATTTTTGTTGTGACGGCATATATGAGAATCGACGAGTTCGTCACATTACCCTACTCGTCAAATTACCCTACACTCCCCTATTTAAATAATTTTATAAATATAATCTGGAACTCGTGCGCGATTTTTATATCATAATAATAATATGGAAATTTCTACATACTGATTAGTAATATGGGTGATATATCAATCCCCCACTCGGGTGAAAAATGAAAGAAATTTTGGTATTCAAAAAGTATGCAACAATTGTTTTGATATCACCCCCACAACAAAATCCTAGATCCGCCACTGCTGGAACTCAAACTCAAAGTTGAAATAGTTTTATTATTGCCCATAAGTTGAATTACAAGTATAAAAATATCTTAAACGAAAAGAATATTAAATTTATTTTTGTACAACGCGGATCAGATGCATGATAGCTCGAAAGTATTTATTTCTCTGTAAGAGTTTGAGTTGAACTGGGATCGGGACTCGCTTCGTTGACTTCTGCACCTGCAGCAGCAGCCGGCGATGATGGCACGCGGTAAAGGTAAAAGTAAAGGTAAGACCCTGAGGAAGGGGCCAAGTTCTACCTGGATGCAGTTGGCCGTTTGTCGTCTGCCGGTTGCCACTTGTAATTATTTTGTACCTTTGCGAGTAAGCGGCCCAAAAAGGTAACAATATCCCCTCTTTAGGACTCGATGCAAACGAATTATATTTATTTCAGTGGCGGTAAAATACGTTACAATTTGTGGAGGGTGTGGAATGGATCGAACACACGTGAATTGATCTTAGGAAATATTTATGTCAGGGTCAGTCTGTGGATGAGAACATGTGTGTTAGGCCCTAAAAAGGAAACAATGCAAGAAAACAGCTGATGTTGAATGTTTGAATGGTATGTTAGATCGATTGGACCCTCTAATCCCATATGAAAAATAAGAGATACTCACAGAGTATAGAAACAATAAACGAAAGAATAAACATTTTAGTTCAAAGAAATATTAAAACCAGCGGCACCTGGTGGATTCAAATAATATTGTTCAAAATTAAATAATATACCTTTTTTAATTAAAATAAAGTATTATGTTATTCTTGGAGTTCAAAAGCCTTTTAATTAATTGATAAACAAAGAAAAGGTTCTGAATACTTATTACACTTATAGACCTCCGATTCTGAAATATTTACACTTTGAAATATTTCAGTTTTAATCAGCATTATAAATATTAATAATTATAATTTGTAATTACCGTATATAAGCATTGGAACATTGAAAATAACATTAAATATATAAACAAAATACACAGTTTTTCAAGGACTCTGTTTTAAAAAAGCCAATCAAAATTTTAAAGTAAAAGGTGTAGAAATAAAAATATAAATTATTTTTTCAAATATTATATTAGGCTATAGTCATGTCCCAAATTAGTTCACTTTCGTGCCGCTTTTACCAGGACACCCATTATGGCCACTGACAAATAACCCTGTATGGCTGACCTGCAATCTCTGCCCAACAATCAACAATAAAACTCAATCATTGCTTGAGCACTGAACTCGACTACAATGAACTTGGGTGCCGAGTTGGACTCCCCTGTCATTAAGAAATATCCATATACGAGTATGCGACACATGCAACGCTAGACAGCACCCCCCACAAATAACCCCCTTTTCGGCGCCTCCATGCCCCGCTGACACGTGGCGCCAGGCAATTGCATGCAGGACTGAGAATGGACAGAAAGGACTTGCCAAATTAGGGATCTAAGGCGACGGAGGCGTGGCAATTAGTAGCTTCATGTGGCCGAGGAAAATCCAAATAAATTTTAATAGCCACCAGCAAAGGTTCCCACACTAAAAAAAAATGAGCCAGTAATAGCAATAATAATCGCCCCTGGAGAGTTGCTGGTGCAATTATAAGGATATTACGAGCATTATGTTTGTTTATTCCGAACGCGGTGCCATACCGTGAAATCGCTGAACCGCATCGAACAAGTTAGCCACCCCTAACCAACCCCCAGTCACTGAGAGCTAGTAAGTACAGCCTAACCCGCTCCAACTCCAAATCAATCATTTACATAATCGTCATAGCCATATTCGCTTTTGGCCCAAAACGCGTCGAAATTTCACGCGCTTTTTCCCTAGAAATGGACAAGTTGCGTGTTTTTAATTGTTTCTTTTTTTTCCTTACTAGGGGGTTGGGATTGGGCTCTATACATTTTAGTTTCAAATGCAATTGCTTGAGCATTACTAAGCAGAATTGTAATGACTTGCAAGGAGGGGCAATTTGTCATATTACACAGATAAGTTGGCACCTGCCATCAACTTTCCAGGACGTGGTTCCACATTTTTCCTCCGCAGCTATAATTTATACAATGTTTCTCATGAGTCGGACTTTCATCCAATCGATTACTAATGAGCTTGGGCATTATTGAATATTTGTATTGCCCAATCCTAATGAGACCAATAATGTATATTATTGGCTGGGTAAGTAAAGTAGTTAAAGCTCTGGTAAATAAATACAAACGTCATCATGGATCGATCTCAATATGAATTGGGTATTATTGAAAGTTACAGAGAATTTTTGTATTTCATTTGCGATTTTTATATCATATTAATAATATGAAAACTTCTAAATTTTGATTCGTTTTTGAGTAGTACTCTTACATCTGGTTTTAAAAGAACCAGAAAGTATTATGCAGAGGGTAAAATGATTTCAGTCAGAGGTTTGCAACGGAATGAAGGAGACGATTCCGACCCTAAAGAGTATATATATTCTTGAACAGACTAGACGGTTCAATCTAGCCATGTCCGTCTGTCCGTTTCTACGCAAACTAGTCTCTCAGTTTTGAAGCTATCGGGCTGAAACTTTCCCAAAAGTCTTATTTCTTTTGCGGGCAGTATATAAGTCGGAACAAGCCAGATCAGACAACTATATAATATAGCTCCAATAAAAATAATCGGAAAACAAAATTTTTAAAAATTATATCTTGGGAGTTCTACGCTTGGAAATACAATTTTTCATTAATTCTGAATTGAGAATTAAATTTTATCAAAATCGGACGACTTTATAATATAAATGCCATAGGAAAAAAACGACATTAAACATTTTGTAATTTAATAGAAATGATCTGCAAAGTAGATAAGTTGGCTGGGCGAAGTTAGCTTCCTTTCATGTGTTATTTAATTTTTCAAATGATTAAAATCCTGGTCACTAATATCAAAGAATCAAAATCGAAATTCCGCTAAGAATTCAAAATACAAATTAAAATATCATATTAAATGGCACACAGTATATAAATTGTTTAGCTCAGTTTCAGATAATGCTATTTTTACTTTTTCACTCCTACCGACACAAAAGCCTGCTGCTTTAACCATTAGCACTACTTCTGAGATAGCAACAAAAAATCCCTCCCGAATTCGATTCCATATAGTAATTCTCCCTCTTCTATCCTAAAGGTTTTGATCCTAGCCGAAAAAAGTCTGTTGGCAACAAATGTACAACCAAAGAATAAATTTCGAAAAAAAAAAATCGAATCGAAAAGCAAATGCTGCCCATTAACAATAAAATACACAGCGAAAAAAACAATGGGGGTGGCGAAATAGGCTGGGCAAAGGATGGAGGAAGTAGTGGGGGTGGATAAAAACAAGGCAGAATTTCGTTTTTTATGTACCGCGAGTTTTTTATAGTTCGTTGTTTCTGTTGTTGGTTGCACGTTATCAACAATCTCGTTTTACCAAATAACGCAAAGTGCGCGTCATGGCATTGGTACACCGAAACAAATAATAATACATTAAACTTATTCGACACCTACAAGTTTGCAGAAATATAAATTATCTTATTGTTAAATATTATAAATATTGTCAACTATTTTTTCTAAAATCTTAAAATGTTTTGAGTATTTCCGAAGAATACTACCAATTACATTTGTTTATAAAATTTACCTCTTAAAAGATTACCAAAAAAAAATGTTTTAAGTTGTTATCAAAGAACCCAAAGAAGATTTTATTATATAAATAAAAAGTACAAGGCGAATAATAAAGAATTAAGAAATTTACCAATTTGATATCCAGAGGCTGATCTAGGATTTGGTTGTTGGGGGGATGTCATAACCAATTTTTTGTTTCATACTTTTTGAATACGCAAATTGCTTCCATTTTTCACCTGTGGTATCTATAAAAAATATAGTTATTCATAAGCCGATTTGGGCGGATTCCTCTTTAGTTTTTTACCGATGTTCGTAAAAGAAAAGTATAATATTTTGCGTGCAGCAGTGACATAAAAAGATTATGTTTATGCTAGATATTATTTTCTCAGTGCATTTCTGTGTTGGTGTTGATGGTGGTTCCTAGTGGTTCCTGGTGTTGGTGCTGCTGGCGGGTAGCACACGCTATAGTTCGCTTACGGAATAGCTGAAACTGCAACAAGGAGCGGAGGGAGTGGCCCATGATAGTGGTAGTGGTAGTGGTAATGGCAGTGGTCGCGACCGAAAGAGAGAAGTTCTAGAAGGCTAGGGCTAGTGGAAATTGGTAGGAACACTCGGGCGTTTATATTGTATTTTTTACTCAATTTCGGTGGTGGCTGGTGGTTGGCCAAAAGACGGTGGCAGTGGCAGTGGCAGCCGTGGCAGGATGACGATGATGATGATGATGACGACAGCGGGGGCAGGGAACCTACCCTCGGATCGGACGCTCTCTCTTTTTCCCGCAACGCCAGGTGTGTCGGTGTGCGTTCCGTTCCGTTCCTTCGAGCTCTACGTTCCCTTTTTGCTTTAAAGTTTTGTGTGGTAGCAAATAAAATTTTAGTTAGTCACTTGCCGTCGCCAAGGATACGCCGTTCAGTTATTTGTTGTGCAACGTTGTTAGTGGCAACCACGAGTCCTCGAGCAGGAAGGACCTGTGCCGTGTGGAGAACATTTGAATGCGAACGGTACGAAAGGAACGAAAGGCGAAAGGCTTTCAGTGCCAGGCTCGAATCGAGTGCTAGCGACAGGGACAGCGATATTAGCACCTGTCTAGATCTAGAAGCATTTTTATATACTCGTTTATTATCCGGCCGGTAGGCAGCAGCGCAGTCAGCGCCTCTGTCGACGTCGACGTCGCTGCCTAGCTCACCTTACATAGCAGCAAATTCAAATTTGAACTTCAGTCAAGTGTCAAAGCTCAAAGGATTAGCATGTCCTTGCAGCAGCAGCATGTGTGAACCAGTGAAACTCACTGTGAAAGACTATTCTCAGAACCAAATTACTTACCAAGTGGCCAAAAACTGAAGGAAAACTGCCAGAACACCCGAAAGGATCAACTTGAAAAGTGTCCTACATCAGCCGCACTTGGAGAAAATACTTAGAGGTAAGTGATCTCAGGTGATCTTCTATAGGAGTTTTGTGTTTCCGTAAACCTTGATGACCATATAGCCGGCTTTGAATCTTGGCACTGGGAGAATTCACAGTTGATTTCATTATTCTGTGGTTCTGCGGGTGCCA
This sequence comes from Drosophila pseudotakahashii, assembly GCA_035046095.1. Taxonomy (NCBI): domain Eukaryota; kingdom Metazoa; phylum Arthropoda; class Insecta; order Diptera; family Drosophilidae; genus Drosophila; species Drosophila pseudotakahashii. The sequence goes on from JAWNOE010000262.1 coordinate 544,576, forward strand.
AAATTTAATCCACGGCTCTACACAACGGCTTAAAAATCTCAATTAAAAAAATACAAAAAAGTCTTTTGCCTTTTTAAACAGCTAGGTATCTGGGTATTTAAATAGATTTTGGTTAAATATAAATCATAAATCATATAAATCATATTTTTCATTTATCATAATTATTTAAGAAAGATTTAGATCCAAAAATAAATTAGCTTTCTATTTTACAAAAATCACATATTATATTGAAAGAAATATATTGATATTTTTTGACCTCTTGAATCAAGAAAAATTTCAAAAATGGAAGAATAACCACTACGCATCTCTTTGTGACAAAAATAAGCATTATTTTTGTACATTCTTCTGTGGACAATTCAATGCAATATATTTTAAAATAAAAAAAATGTTCAACTGAAAGCCAAATTTAGTCAAAGGAATATTAAAAAAGTTGTACAGCCAAAAGGATTTTTTCTTGCGGAAGTTTGGACTCTGACTTCCACATTATCAAATCACAGCCATCGCAATATTACTCATACGCCCCCATTACCAACCCCACCGAACTGCTAACGTCACGATTGCGTTGGTTCCTCTATTTTCATTTTAGAATCCAATGCGCAGTACCCGAAACAAAATTAATTTCACCCCAACACGCAACGGAAATATCGAGGGGGGATTGCACGGGAGCAATTAATTGGGGCTAGGCTAAAATTGTGAAACAGTTAAAAATATAATATTACCCGAGTGAAGCACAATCGGTGGCTAAACTTTAGAGACATTGAACTTTCGGGCGGTTGGAAGTATTTCCTAACTTGGCCAATCGCCCCCGCCCATAAATGTGTAATGAGAGGGTGGCAGGCCACCCCCTAGAAACAATTAAGTGCAATGCGGGGGGCGGGTCAGAGTTCAGCAATTGACCTCGCCAATGGAAATTTACATTTGAACTTATCTTGATTGGAAATTACATTTTTAAATGAACGTTGGCATGTCCAGGTGTCCTGCGTAATCAAAGGCAGCCCACACTCAGGGATATTCAGCGGCAGGACCCTTTAGGGGTTGCAGCCCGGTGCAGGTGGAAATCCTTTCGCAAATTACTTTACTCATAACTCATTTCTCTAATAGACCAGGGGGCGTGGCCCATAGCTGAGACACCTGTCCAGAGAGCAAATAAATATTTGATGAGGGAATTCTGAAAAGTTCCGTAAATTCCATTTCAATTGTAGTTTTGACCACCAATAAGGTCCTTGGGGGTGCCACTTAAAAAAATTTCAAAATTTAATTACATTAAGTGCATCCTAGATCGATCTTATACTGATTGTATTGCTATTAATGACGAGTTTTGTATATAAGTACAAAGTCTATCAATTACTTGAATATCGAAATCTTTTGGTATAATGGTCAAATTTAATTTTACTTTTAAAAAAAAAAAAAAAAGTATAGAACTAAAGAAGGTCTAAGAAGCTTTTACTTATTGATTTTCTTCTTTGATAAACTCTTTAAATCTAGGAATAAAATTTTTAATATTTTATGGTTTTTTAAGAAATTTATTGCCATATTTTTGACTTCACTTTTTTGGCGCGATCCAATAAAAGCCTATTCTCTGTAATTTGTTCGCCAAAAATATTTCACCGCTCCCCTTTCGCCAGTCTATATAATTTGAGCTCCTTCGCTGCATTTTCCGGCGGCATAAATTAGCATTAATTCATAAGTCAGTCAGGCCAGCAATTGCAATTCAAAAAAAGAGAAAATGAACCAGAAAGGAAAATGTTTTTCGGCTGGAAAAGAGAATTTGCATACAAACTGCAAGGTCCGTACAACGCCCCCCGAACAACAAATTATGTGGGGCCTAGTAGGGTTGTGAACTGTGGGAATGGGGGCTTAGTAGGCCTCGCAGGATTCCGATGGAGTGGGCTGGAGGATGGTGCGACAGGCTAAACGCCGGCAATGTTCCTGAATAATGGGCCACCGGCGCCAACTGACGTTGGTAGGCAATTTTCTAGGAATCTAGATGGGGCTGCGTCGTGTCTATGGCGAGGTGCAACTATATATACACACGAATGTGTTCTATATAGGTGCACATATTGTACGGCAAGGGCTACTGCATAATTTATTTAATCGCGGGCAACAAATCTAAATTGATCGTTAGGCGTAGGCGAACACCCAGCTGAACCAACAAAATGTCTAACAAGGATATTGCATGTTCTCCATATATATTTAACTATTTTTCTCCTCATTTCTTTTTCTATTGCAGTGCCAATTAGCTAGAGAGGTTTTTCAACGCGGCAAAGGAATATGGCGCCGCAACAACAGAACTCCACATTCATCGATGATAATCTCGACAGCTGTCCATCGCTGTTGAATCTACCCGAAAGCCCCATTCTTCCGCCGCGACGATGTCAAAATCAAGACGCCAACAATAATAATAATAATAATAATAAGCAGGCTGCATTCGAGGAGCGCTTGGTGGATGAATCGGTGGGGGAGCCACCATTAGCACCACCAGCACCGCCAAAAGCACCAGCACCACCAACTCGGCAAGCATGCAAAAATAAACACGGCAGGGAAAACGGAAACGTTGGCCAGGCCAGTCGTCGCCACCGTTCCATTTCCCTCTACGGCGTTAATAGCACTGTGGTAAGTGCCTCCCCATCCTCCTCCTTCTCGGGCTCACAGACCCCCACTACCAGTCCAACCCCCCTCTGCAAGTTCCCACCCCTGATTTTCGGTTGCGGCAGCTTTTCCACTGAAATCAAACAAATCATCTAATTGGGTGGGCAGGCAATGGCGTTAGTCATATGCATAAGCGGGCGACCTCGAAGAGAACCTGTACTGTACTTAAATGGGCCTGGGAAACTCAGATTATGCGTCGGTTGTATAAGGTATTGATTGCGGCATTAAGCAAAGGATTTCCTTGTAAATCAATATGAAAACCTACTATCTTACTTCCTTATAATCATGATAACCCTTTTGAAACTTAGTTATTAATGTACTTTTGAGGAAATCGATGGTCTAACATAAATAAAAATGTTTAATAACTTGTATCCTTAAACTTACTTTTCAAATTTAAGCTTACGATATACATCGCTTTCCGATAGTATTAAAATCACATACAAATTTTTTCAACTTTCACAAGTTATAAAGTTACTACTTCAAAAATGTAAATCTTTTTTTTATTCAACATTCACAAATTATAAAGTTACTACTTTCAAAATGTATATCATTTTTTTATTCAACTAAATAACAGAAATATTTATACGATTTTCATTAAAAATTCAGCAGAAAAAGAAGGCAAAACCTTAAAATCAATACAGTTTCAAGTCCAAGAACTCCTCTAAATCGTCTTTTGAATGTCTGGCAAACCGCTTTATTGATTTCCGTACTTCCCCATTTTTTCTTGCAACCATTTAGGAGCAAGGCCACAAGGAAATTCCCATCTGGATGGACGATGGTGAAGCGCGTTACGTATCGGGAGTGACGAACAAAACTACGTGCGATGACATAATCAAGGCGCTGATTGATGACGAACTGAGCAACGGCGATGGGCTTTACTGCGGCAATAATCCGAAAGGTAAGTTAATCATTTTTTCCAGCCGATCCTGTCGTGACTGCTATTTTCGATATATGCATACATACCACAATTTGGATTTTTTATTTATTTATGCTCTTTATTTACAATTACTTTTATTTTCTCCCGTTTGCGTTTCATTTCATTGAATTTTCTGTTGTTTTCCGGACGTTGGAAAAACAAGATGGCGGCCAGAGGAACACGGCGGCAGCATCGCGTGACTACGGCGATTACATTATAACGGAAAGTTGGGGCGGCATAGAACGGAGCTACGATGGCAACATGGCCATTTTGCCCGTTTGGCGCGCTTGGAGCCGTGTACACAATGAGGTAATGGCAACAATCGGGGGACCAGGGGAATCCCACCTGGCGTGCAGAAAAAAAAATAGAAAAACGAAACACCAGCGAACTGGGCCCGAAAAAAAAGTCTACAGTGATTGCATAATAAGCGCTTTTTTCCTGGCGCCGCACGCAAGCCAAGAAATGTGAAATTCATGTCGTTCTCGAAACCCATTCCCTAGATTCCATATCCCCCTCCAAAGTCACACCCGCGCCTACTCTATAGGTACCACTCGCATTTGACTTATGCTCTGGCTTTTCGTATTTATTTGTTTATGACGCACCGAGTGAAATCAATTTGCCTATTGATTTTGATATTAAAGTTCATGTTTTGTTTCGGCCTAATTATGTTGTAAATTTTTTATGATCCCACCCTTTATTAATGGGATTAATGGTATTTGAGGACTGCGAACTCCTGATTGTTATTTGATGATCTTATCTAGTTAATGGACAAAAAGAGTTAGTAGATAGATTGACATAGTTTATAAAGTTAATTGCAATGCAGAGAATTATATTTAATTTGATGATAGTCTAGAAAAATATTTAATATTCTCATTAACATTCTTTTTTTGTTTATTACAGCTCCGCATATCATTAAAGCATCGTGATAACTTCAGAGATCCCCTGGCTATGCAATTAATACCCCATTCCCAACCTCCAACGAGTTTTTCGATGATCAAGTGGCTCAAAAAGCTGCTGCATTTTAAGAAAGAAAAGAAGATAATGCCAAAACCGACAAAAACACCTCCGAAAGTGCCCAACAAATTGAAGGAGAAGAGTACTCTTGGCAAAAAGCAACCGATGTCCGATGACTTGGTACTGGTTATAATGCCAGACCAACTTTATAGGGGTACCGAAAGTGCCGCCAAGGCCAAGCTCTATAAACTGGCCGAGAATCGGGTTTCAAAGCAGCGACGACGAAGGCGAAGTCGTCACGAGATCACGAAAGCTTCTATCGAAACCTTTAGAACAGCGATTCCCAGCGAGTGCAACAACAATAACTATATTAACAATAATTGCATTCGGAGGCGAAAGGATAAACCCATGAGAAATAGTGTACGAAATAAACTAGCATCCCTGCATGCCGATATGAATGTTCGCTACGAGAAGGAATACGCGCTAACACGTCAGTTATCCGAAAAGTGCCGACTGTACCGATTGCAAAACGAACGGTACAAGGGACCGGAAATGGAACTATCGGTGGGGCAATTGCAACAAAATATAGAAGCTTATGCCGAGGACATTATCAAAACAGAACACGAACTTCTCGAACTGAAGAACGAGATCAGGCACGATATATCGCTGATCAATAACTTAAAACGTCTGACCTTGGAGGAAACGGAGGCAGATACCGCCTGCAAGGGAGGCGTGGCCAAATTACCACAACCCTCACAGGATATTGAAAACACCCCTCAAGTTGCTAAAAATACGCAGGAAATGCAGTTTGTTGATAATATTTACGAGTTTTGCGATAATAATGCCAGTATGCTGGTATAATTGTAAATAGTTGTAATTTGTTAAGTTTTTACCAAATAAATAAACATTTTTTACATTTTTACATATATTTTATAATTATCATTTGAGACTGAGCTACAGATTAACGGGCTATTTTATTTGAAACAAAGCTAGCAGTTATACAAAATAGGAATTGTTTTCATTATTTGGTGATGAAAAGACATACGTTTCCGCGACTAAAAATGTTGTGTTTTATATATTCGGTTGATATGATAGAAACGAGTACACCTATTATAAACTCATTGGGACAACTTCAGCCGGAATCAGTTATAATCGCTAGCCGATTCTTATTTGACTTCTTTATTTAAGCGGAAGTATTTTAAATAATGATTTTCGAATTAGCCAACAATTCTAAAACCACCTTAATTTATGTTTTAAAAAATGCGTCACGTAGTGCGTTCGTTATCTTGATAACGGCATTTGTCCTTACGTTATTGCGGTTTGAGTCAACAATAATATCTATCGAAGAACTCCACCCAAAGTTTTTGTGGACCGAGCATTGTTGCTATACCTCAGCTCTGGTCCCATTCAACCCTGGCAGCACAGCAAACAAAACTCAACAAATTAATAAATTTCTAAGGAAAATCGTCAACAATTTCGGGTATCAAATCAAAACAGTTTCTAGACAAAGAATTTCACCGAAATCCCAAGGCTGCATCCCCTGCATTTATCACAGGCGACCAAATTTAACCGGGTTAATTAGGTAAGTTGAGATGGGTTGGCAAAAAGAGGCGCAGAACGTGGTCGCAAATCCACATATTCGTTTGCGGGGGTGATTTGTTGTAGTTTCAGTTTGTCAGGTTAAACTAAATATGAATAATATCTTATCGCTGGAATCGAGATCGGGAAATTCATTTCCTCTTTAGATTATCCCCCAAGTCAGGTGTAGGTGGTTGGTGGAAAAGTGAAAGTAACTACGCTTCTGCCGCCTTTGTTGCAAATCCCGTTTAAGTCTAAGAAAAAAACAACGATGATTAATGACCTTTTAGCACAATCTCAATAATAACTCTTTATTCCTGATATAGACAAAGAAATGGCACGCGGACACCAGAAGATTCAGTCGCAGGCGAAGGCCTCCGAGAAACAGGCCAAAATGAAGAAGCAACAAGGACACAGTGCCAACGACCAGAAAAAGGCGGCCCAAAAGGCACTCGTCTTCGTGTGCGCCGTTTGCAAGGTGAGCCAGCTACAGTGGAACCCAATTATGTCAAAAACCCTAGGCTTGAGCAAATCTGTGTATCAGTATCAAACAATTACATTTTACAGATAGCACTCGTAAAGTAATTCAAATGAAGACTACTCAATAAAGTTTAGGTTATTTTATTACTTATTTATTTTTATTTATTTATTTATATATTTAATCTTATTCTAATTCTTGAATATTTTGTGTACTTGTTGTTCTGAATAACTTGTTTACTAAAAAATTAACATAAACAAAATTTAATGTCTTACTTATTTTAAATGAATACTTAGGTTAAGTTGATCTTATATTACCCAGATAAGCTTATAGGCAAATGATTTGTATACGTGTTTCAAAACTTCTTACGTTTGTAAGAAATACCCTTTTTTTTATTATTAATAATAACTATTTATAGCTTAAATCTAATACTGTTTCTCTTCTATTTCAGTCTCAAATGCCCGATCCCAAGACTTATAAGCAGCATTTCGAGAACAAGCATCCCAAGAACGACATGCCCGAGGAGTTGAAAGAAGTCTGATGACCGATTTGATCGTGTGCATATATAACTATATCAAGCTAAACGAGATCGACGAGTTGCCTACCAGTACGAAATCTTTGCAACAATAACTTTACACCAGCCCGAAGAAGAAAACCAACAATCAAGCCGAAGCCAAGAGGATGGATAATAGTAATAATTATATTTGCCAATTTTTTTGTATACACACTGCTATCTTTTGGTTTTAGTTTACACATTGAAATTAACACAGTAAGCAATTTTTCGATGAGTTGCTACCACAATACAAAGCAAGCAAACACGTCGCAAGATAAATAGGAATGTTTTTATTTTCATATTTATTATCCATTAAAAGCAGAAAGATAAGTAAGCCGCCATAAATATTCTCAGCGTCGTTTTTGATTTTGTTTACAAAGAACATTTTATACAAATTATGCCAGAAATGAAAGGAAACAAATCTTTTTGTACTATAAACAATTAAATAAATCATGTAAATGACAATTTATAACTACAATAAAAAATGTTAAAACAAAAATGAAATGTTTTTTGCAGGGGACTAGAAATCCAATTCCAACCCGTCTCGACTTTTCAAATTTACTTCCCATGTCAACTTTTTTTTTCAAATTTTTTAAGTAAAATATATTTTAATAAACTGAGTTATTTTAATCGATGAATTCATATATATCAGAGATATCATTAAATATTAAAAAAGTAACTATAGTTGTCCTTGTGCATAATTTGTATCATAAAATATTCTAATGTTTGACATAAAAATAAATGGATTCAGGTGGTCTAGTAAAATGAGATAATAATTTAAAAAATAAGTACAGTGGATAACATTAGTAATCGGTTTTTTATACCCGTTACTCGAAGAGTAAAAGGGTATATTGTATTCGTGCAAAAGTAACAGCTAGAAGGAAGCATTTCCGACCCTATAAAGTATATATATTCTTGATCAGGATTACTAGCCGAGTCGATCTAGCCATGTCCGTCCGTCCGATTTTGGAAACTACAAAAGATAGAAATTTGGGATTAACAACACAAATTTTTGGGCTTCCTACGCAGCGCAATTTTTGTTTCAGCCATCGCCTTATAGGATTTAATGTGTGTGTGTGTCTGTGTCTGGCGCTCACACCTTTAAAGATTTTGGAAAAGTAAAAATGCAGTTTTATTTTGTTTATCAATACCTATCGAAATGTAGAAGAAATTTTTCAAATCCGACCATTCGTTAAAAAGTTATGCCCGATCCAAGTTTTATATATCTATCTGATAGTCGGGGAACCCGACTATAGCATTCTCTCTTGTTTTAAATGGGTAAAATCAAAATTTCGAAATTTCAACCACTTTAAAAGTTAAAGCCTATTACCAAAGACCAATATAATCTCTAAGATGAGTAACGGCCATACATTCGTTTTGCAATATGCAGCCTGATTTTTGGTGGCGACAAAAATCTCGCTCTCTCCGCTCGCACAAAGTTGAGAGCGAAAAAATTTTGTTGTCACATTTTTTGATTTGCCTGAAACTTGTTTTACGTGTACGTCGGAAAATAAGTAAACACGTGTATCAGGATTTGGATAAACAATAATTTTACAATTTTTTTATTTATTTTTTTTTTAGGTGTTATGTAATTTATTAAACAGTTTTAAATATATTTTTTTTTAATTTAAAAAAAAAATAAATATAATAAATAAATATAAATATAATAAAATAACATATTCTTCTTATTCTTTAATATTTTATTTTAAATGGAGGGTTTAAAAAAATATTTGCAATTTTTTAATAGATTAAAAAATGACTTTTTACTTTTTGTCATTCTTTTGACATTAAAAATTGTTAAAAGACTGTTAAACGATGAGAAAGCATAAAATCCATAAGGATCCGATAAGAGTGAAAGAGTAGCCCTACTTTCTTCGACGTGTTTTTATAAAAAAAAAAGCCGAGGCCTTGTTAAAAACATTCGATATTTAAAAAACTAAAAATGGCTTACCTTTTAAACAAAAGCCGATTGAAACAAACAATATGGCGCATGTATTAAAATTAAAAAATGTTTTGTTTTTTGTGGGGGCAATGTTTAAACAATTTTTTAAAATCTTAATTTGTTTTTGTTTTTTAATTTCTTAAAACTTTAAATTAGTGATTTGACTTGACCTGCTTTTAACATAAATGTGAGGATTTAAGCGAACTCAAGGTCATAGTTGGGTTATAAATATTCCTAGATGTGGTATAAATAGAAGTTTCGACGCTCAGCTCACATCCTCTTCTCTGGCTGATGAGGTAGCGGTGACTCCCTACCGAAATTTGCAAGTCCCAGAAAGTCCGAGGTTTACTCCTCAACGAGTGCAAGTGTTGTGAAATGCTAAATTGTTGAGTTATTTAAAAGCCAACTATGACCTTGAGTTCGCTTAAATCCTGACATTTCTTAAAACTCTTTTTTTTGAAATTTTTTTTAAAGAAAAGTCACGAAGTCAATCGGATTACTGAAACCGGAGATACCAATTTTCAATGTCTTTTGCATTAATTCCTCTAAAACCTCTTCTTTTTTATTTTTATCAAATTTTTTAAAATTGACGATTTTTTGCGAAAAACCGCCCATATTTATGAAAGAAGAACTGTGATTAGCTCTGGTTAGCTAGTATCGCATTTTGGCTGTTGAAACGTCCAATACACTCAAAATAAAAAATAAGTAAAGAAACAAAATTTAAATTTAAAATTCCTTCCGTAGGCGACAAGATAATAATTTTTTTGATTAGCAAAAAAAAACAATTATACTTATAGTATGAAAATAATTTCTGGATTATAGGATATTCTTTCCTGTTTTTAGGGCGATTCTAGTTTTCGGTAACCTTTTCCAAAAGTCAAGTAACGCTTTCTTGATTAATGAAAATTAGTTTGACTCTAAAATAAATTTCTTGTAAATAAAAAAAAAGAAATGGCGATTTTCTTAAATTTTATTTTATTTTGAGTGTGCTTACCAATTAAGATCGCGAGTTCTTTAGAGCAATCCCTGATAATTAATAATGTCAACTAAATGATATATATACACATATTTATATTTATTGGCTCGTTATCTTGCACATTAAGCGAAACGGAATGGAAGAAGTTTGTGCTAAAATCATCGTACACATCACATTAAGTCATAGTGAGTTTTTTTGAGTGTCATTTTTCCTCGTGGATCCGCACGTGTACATTAAGATTTGACTTATGGGTACAACTCTTTGATCAATGGGTGCACTTAAACCGCCCTTAGCCTGTGTGTGTACGTATGTGGATCGTAAGTCTTTTTGCATGGGTATAACTCTTTGAGCAGTGGGAACACTTAAAAGGTTTTTCGCCTGTGTGTGTATATATGTGAGTCTTAAGAGAAGAGGCCTGTTTAAAACCCATTGAACATTGGGAACACTTAAACGGTTTTTCGCCAGTGTGCGTATTTATGTGAGTCTTAAGAGATGAGCCCTGTGTAAAACTCATTGAACAATGAGAACACTTATAAGGTTTTTCGCCTGTGTGTGTATATATGTGAACCTTAAGAGATGAGCCCTGTGTGAATCTCATTGAACAATGGGAACACTTATAGGGTTTCTCGCCTGTGTGCGTACGTATGTGTGCCGTAAGACTTTGTTTCTGTGTAAAACCCCTTGAGCAGTGGGAGCACTTGAACGGTTTCTCGCCTGTGTGTGTTCGCAAGTGTACCTGCAAGGATGTAACAGTCGTAAAACTCTTCATGCAATGAGCACATTTAAACAATTTTTCTCCTGTGTGCATTCGCATATGTATTTTGAGAGAGAAATTTGATGAAAAGGTTTTAGAGCACTGGGAACACTCAAACGTCTTCTCTCTTGTGCGTCCTCGCTGGTGTATCTTGAGATTATAGCTTGTTAAAAAGGCTTTCGAGCAGTGGTTACACTTAAATGGTCGATTCTTTAGGTGGGTTTTTAAGTGATTCCGAAGAAATGAATTCTGAGAAAAAGCCTTTGAACATTGAGTACATTTATATGGCCGTTCTCCCGTGTGAATCGGCAAATGTTTCTGAAGAGTTGAGTCCTTGGCAAAAGTCTTTGAGCAGTAAGAGCACTTGAATACTTTTGTGTGTTTTTCCAAATGGAGGTCAAGACTCTTCTTCTCAAGAAAACTCCTTGTACATAGCGAACATTTGAAATATTTGCGATCTGTATGGACTACCAAGTGTCTTTTTAAAGTTGCACGCTGTTCAAAGAACATCTCACAGTGGGAACATTTGAATACTTGATTCCTTGAGTGCGCCCATCGTAAGTGCCGCCTAAGAGATCCTTTATTGATTAATGTCTTTGAACAAAAACGGCATGGATATTCGCGTTTGGAGTTATCTTTGTTATTTCCAATATCTTCTTTTTGTATACCTTCTTCCGCCACTTCGATTTTTTCTTGGAAATTGGAATTGCTGTCTAAAATACAGCCGAGTTCCTCTTCAAACATGTCCTCTGTAAGAGGTTCGTTCTTCACTTGGCAGTGGGCTCTGTACGGTTCCGCCATTACTTGCCCATCTCCGGCGTCCTTATCTTCAACAACCTGATGAACTCCACTTGGTTCGTTCTCCAGTGAATCTTTACTTTTCTTTAACTGGCAGTAGAACAGGGTGCTCCTTTCGTATGTAGTCTGTATCTCAAAAGCATTTTCGGCATCTTTCAGACAGGATGGGCAAATTATTTCAGGAAGTCCATCACGTTTTTCAACTTTAAAACCGGTGCACTTGGAAATCAATTTTGCAATGGAAACTCCAACAGCATGCCTCTCTTCAAACATATTGACCATGTTGTCGCCGTTTCGCAGGCAAACCCGGCAAATTGAGGACTCCATCACACTGAAATTTGATTATCATGACATATTTTTCATCTATAGTGGAAGTGTATTTTCTTATGAAACCCAAATACAGGTAATATATAGCCAACTGCAAAAATTCTCAAACCAAATTGTTTGTTTACTCCTCAAAACTCATTAGAGATGTAAAAGTAAAAAGTCTGCCTTGCTATCGATACTTACGTGTTGTATGTTAAGCGTAATGCCCTTTTCAGACTTATTCTCACATAAATAAGGGATGAATAATGTGTTTTTTGTACTTGGCTATAGCACATGTTGCAGATTTTACAAAATATGTTGCGTTGAGAGGCGTTTATACAGGCCACCGATACTGCGGCAGTTCCGTAGAAGAAGAAGGGAAACTACAGTGACCTCTATAAAGAAACATGGAAGTATTTGAAATGTCGGCGCAATTCTTATTTGGGACAACATTATGCAAAGTCGGGGTAAATGTGGACAAAGTGACAGTTGTTATTCTGTGAACTCCGCTTACATACATATATCGAGCAGTTAGGATCATCGATCGACATTATTATAAAAATTGGAAAATAAGACTTATTTTCAATTTTTATAATACAAATTGAAAATAAGACTTTTTTTCCAAACCCGTTTTCCCATTTGGCGAGCCAAACTGTGTAAGTGGGTGTATCAATCATCCCGTAATATATAAATATATATCCACATATATGTGGATAATGGGATTCGAAAACATAAATGTCTTTATAATTTTCCTCATCGAGTAATGAAGGTAGTTGTTATTCGCCTTTAAGGCTTTGCTCAACATTTTGCAATAGCGACGGCAGTGTGAACACCCTGTATTACGATATCAAATTCCACAAACGATAGTCCCCTGATAAAGAAACAATCGAATCGCCGCTCAGCTGATTATTCTGGCGCTCTTTCCTACTTTTATTGGAATAAGTTTGTGTTTTTGGCCGTAAAAAATGTCCCACGCCCCGGATTTGGCCGGCGGAAACGTGCAGCAGAAACGGAAGATCCTGAGCGGCGGGGAATATACCCGGATCTGCCAGTTCATCAACGGCTACCACGGATTGGCCATCGACTGTGACTTCGAGCTGAGGAACCGCTTCTTCAAGGATGTGGAGCCGATGGCCCTGACATGCATCCTTCAATCGGAGCTCTTCAACAGGTCGCGGGGTCAACACTGGAAGCAGGATCAGCGGGGCAAGAAGCTCCTTAAAATGTAAGGTTGCCGAGTAAATATAACATATATCAAGTCCTTCTCTGGGCTTTGCTTAGTGATTAGTTCTGTCAATCTATTTTCCATTTAAAAAGAAGGCACTTGACTGGTTAACCATTACACTTACCAACCATCTATGTAGCTAAATGTTTGTTTTGTAAGCTCTCCAGATTGTATGTACTTTTCACCAGGCGGATATTTAAACATTCTCTACTCCTTGTATACAAATATAAAGCATATTTTCTTGCCTTTAGATACGAAGAGCAGAAAAACGTCTACGACAACGCCCTGCTTATCCGGATGTCCTGTGTCGAGGGCCTCAATCCAGTGGCGCTCTGCCGGATGCTGTTGCAAGAGAAGTACAAGGTGCGCCACCGCTCGCACATCTCACGGTTTCTGAAGCACCCACATCTCATCGACGATCCCAAGCTGGCGGCCAATGTGCAACAGTGCATGATTAGCGACAATCAAGAGGGATCCATTACGGACCTGCGACGACGCATCATTGGCGAGGAATACGAACTAAAGTTGAAAACTCTGGCCACGGAGGCGGGTATTCATTTTTATGACGAGCATGACTTGCGGCGGATGGGCTATGACAAGACGCCGGACATCAAAATGATCCTGCCATTCCTTTACAGGGGCTCAGTGATCAACTGGATCGAAAGCAAGGCCAATTTCGGGGACACCAAGGGACACAAGTTCAACATCCAACAGCAGCTCCATAGCTACTGCAATCGGTGAGGATTTTAATCTTTTATACTTTACGACTTTTAGAAAAAAAAAAAAAACGTATTAAAAAGCTGAATTTTCATTAGTAAACCTTAGAGACAGCTAATCCAACATTTTTGAAATATTTCATCTCTATTTCACTTTGTCTAACTCACATCTTTTTAGTTTTGGGCCTGGGATCATTATCTATTGGTTTGGTTACCACGAGGAAACGCCTTCGCTGCCTGATAATAACATTGGCATTACTGTACTCGCTGATTTTCCGGCCAAAGACGAATTGGTTTTCATGCAGCTTGCACAAGGAGAATATTCCACAGAAACTTCAGCAATAAAAGATGAAACGAGTCTACTTTTGAGAGAGTCTAGAGAAGCTTCCTGTTCAGCAAAAGAACTGATAAAACCCTCATGAAAGCGAAAATGTTTCATAGAAGTCGGAGAAACTGGGAATAGCCACTTACTACATATTAAATTTCGTTACCCATTGAACGATATGTGCTTGATCTTACAATGTGCATTGAAACGTACACCTTAATTAGAAATTGTCCAGTTTTAAGTAGCACTAGAACAATCAAATTAAAGTAAATCACTGCGATTGGTAGTATAAAGACGGAGATGCTTTGCATTTAGACTCTAGGAATAAGACAATGCTGCTGCAGCAAATTAGTTTTGTAGTTTTAACAATTATTTCTCTTTTTATTGTATTTATTAAATCTCATTTACATGATTTTTTCAATCGTTTATAGTATAAAAAGATGTTTTTTTTTCATTTCTGGCATAAATTGTATATAAAACTATAAAATATTGTAATAATCGTTATTCCTAAAAACAAAATTAAAAACAGAGCACGAGAAACTTTTGTGACTTAAATTGCTTGTCGTCTTTCAGGGAAAAGAAATATCAAAATCGAAACAAACGTATAATTTTGTTATGTGGTAGGTTGCTTTGTATTGTGGTAGCCATTAAGTCATGCAATATAATCAATGTAAAAACCAAAAGACTGCAGTGTGTATATAAAAAATTCAGCTTGACCCTTTGCAGTGCAATTTTATTATAAATTATATCCACCCTTTTGTTTACGGCTTAATTGTTGCTGTTTTTCAGGCGGATGTAGAGCTTTTGTTGCAAAGGTTTCGTACTGGTAGGCGATTCGTCGATCTGTTTCATCTTGATATAGATATATATGCACACGGAAGAGTTGATCATCAGACTTCTTTCAGCTCTTCGGGCATGTCGTTCTTCGGATGCTTATTCTCGAAATGCTGCTTATAAGTCTTGGGATCAGGCATTTGCGACTGAAATGGAAGAGTCAAAAGATTAGATTACACATAAATATGAAAGTTATGGGAAACACTGTTTATATTCCTATGTTTATAGCCCAAATGACTGTTTTCTCGATCTCACTTTTAATTATCTTGATTTTTTATTTACGACCCTGATAGCCTGGGAAAAAATCAAAGTGCAGACAAGAAAATAGTTCTAGGAATAGGGCGTTCATGTGCCCTTCTGTTTTCACAAAGCTGCAATAGAATTATTTTTTCTATAACTTCTACTAATTTCTGCATACTAGTGATTTTACGATTTTACCTAATTTCTTTAAAGGTAACTATTTGTATATGAGGTTGTTGAATTGTTGTTAGGAGAATACATTTTAGACAAGATAAGCCGCAGGTAGTTTTGCGCAATTGGATTCTAATATTTGTTGCTATAAACCTGGTCTGAAATAACTTCTAAATATCCATCATCACGAACATATTCTGTATAATACAAAAAAAAAAACCAAACGATAAAATCAGTGTTACGTTAGAATAGCCCTGTATATTGCAATTTGGGTTCAGTCTAACAGGAACAAGATAGAACGCTATACTCAGGTGCCCCGACTATCAGATACCCGTCACTCAAAGGAGGAATGGTCCGATTTGAAAAATTTCTTCTACATTTTGATAAGTATTGATAAACACAATAAAACTGCATTTTTACTTTTCCGAAATTTGTAAAGGTGTGGGCGTCAGACACCTTTTAAAATCGTTTAAGGCGATTGTGGGCGTTAGAGGGGGCGTGGCCCTCGGCTGAAACAAACTTGCGCTGCGTAGGAAGCCAAAGAATATGTGTGGGGAATCCAAACTTTCTAGCTTTTACAGTTTCCGAGATCTCAGCGTTCATACGGACGGACAGACGGACATGGCTATATCGACTCGGCTTGTGATCCTTATCAAGAATATATATACTTTATAGGGTCCAAAACGCTTCCTTCTCCCTGTTACATACTTTTGCACGAATACAACAAACTACATCGTCAGGTATCTTAAACAGTCAATCATAGTACGATCTACAGTAATAGTTGACTTTAGGAGGTTCCACTGTAGCTGGCTCACCTTGCAAACGGCGCACACGAAGACGAGTGCCTTTTGGGCCGCCTTTTTCTGGTCGTTGGCACTGTGTCCTTGTTGCTTCTTCATTTTGGCCTGTTTCTCGGAGGCCTTCGCCTGCGACTGAATCTTCTGGTGTCCGCGTGCCATTTCTTTGTCTATATCAGGAATAAAGAGTTATTATTGAGATTTTGCTAAAAGGTCATTAATTATCGTTGTTTTTTTCTTAGACTTAAACGGGATTTGCAACAAAGGCGGCAGAAGCGCAGTTACTTTCACTTTTCCACCAACCACCTACACCTGACTTGGGGGATAATCTAAAGAGGAAATTAATTTCCCGATCTCGATTCCAGCGATAAGATATTATTTATATTTAATTTAACCTGACAAACTGAAACTACAACAAATCACCCCCGCAAACGAGTATGTGGATTTGCGACCACGTTCTGCGCCTCTTTTTGCCAACCCATCTCAACTTACCTAATTAACCCGGTTAAATTTGGTCGCCTGTGATAAATGCTGGGGATGCAGCCTTGGGATTTCGGTGAAATTCGTTGTCTAGAAACTGTTTTGATTTGATACCCGAAATTGTTGACGATTTTCCTTAGAAATTTATTAATTTGTTGAGTTTTGTTTGCTGTGCTGCCAGGGTTGAATGGGACCAGAGCTGAGGTATAGCAACAATGCTCGGCCCACAAAAACTTTGGGTAGAGTTCTTCGATAGATATTATTGTTGACTCAAACCGCTCAAGGGGTTTCGAATAACGTAAACGGTCTAACAGCAAGATCCTGCTCCTGAAAATTCCGTTGTCAGCTGATCATCATGTTTTTTTGATGTTTGTAAGATAGTTGATATGGTCTTAAATATTATATTTTAAAAAATTATAAATTTTAAAATATGAATCTAAAAACAAGGACGGAAGCTAACTTCGGCAGGCAGAAGTTTTAATACCCTTGCAGATTTCGTGAATGAAAATTTGACTCACTGTATCTCCACCAAAAATGATCGGATTTCCATTCTGCTTTTACATTTCGCTTAAGAATACAAAAAAACCCGAACCCTGGGAAGTTCAATTCTTAATTTTTTATTTTAAAGATTTTTTTTAATTTTGAAAGTCAAAGCAGCTAAAATTTAGATTGTTGTAACATATACGCAAATTAATTTAAATTTAAAGTTTTTGTAAATGAATAGGAATGATTTGCAACGGTACTTAAGCTTCGGCTGGCCGAAGCTAGCTTCCTTTCTTGTTTTTTCTTTAACATAAACCATCGTTATTTATGTTCATATACCGATATAATTATTAAACTGCCGCTCGTGTTAATATTTGAAATAAAACGTATTTTTAGCTTATTTTCGTTATATTTTATTATCATATATCCTTACACTTAGCACGGGTTTACGATCAATTTTAAGATTAACGCTTTTTCTATTACTTTCGTAAAACACGTATTTTTTCCACTCAATACAACTATAAATTGTTATTGTTTAATTATGCATATAGTGTGTGGTATGCGAATATTTGTATTTGTGTTCACCATTCACTTAAACCGACATGTAATATAAATAAGCTTGGTTTTTGTTTTGTAAATGCTATTCTTATTTATTATTTGGAAGCAAAGTTCATTCCCATTTGCTCGATTTAACAACAGTGTATAAAATAATGACAAATGTGCTCAATGAAATAAACTAAATGAGATTCAAAAGCGTATAATAAATAAAATTTTGAAAAAATAAATAATTTATAAATATGTGTTTGTGTAAAAATGCAACATACTAAATATGTTGTTGTCGGGAGACTCATTTTTTTTCGTCTCGCCTGTCTAGGAAATTATTTCGAGTTGGTTCCTTCAGCTCGATGGTCAAACTTGGTTTAACAACAATTATTCTTAAAACTCGACCTCTTTTCGACTGAGCGTTTTCTCCGGCTTACGATCTAGGAGTAACAATATTAAAATTTATTAGCTTAATGTTGATCTTACGGCTGTGTAATTATTAATTTTACTATTGAAATTTTTGTTTGGGCTAGGTCTAACTTTTTCGATAGTGTTCATCCTCGTGGTATTTCAAGCTGAACAATTATTCTCTTTACTTGATAATATATGGTATAATTGTTGAAGACGATTCCAAAGTCGATTTAAAGTGGACTTGACTAAACAACTAATACAGCATTAAGTTGGTCGATCGAAATATTGCACCATTGCGATGTCTTATTTCTGACAAACTTCCGTGAATAGATTTCTTAAGGCTAAATTATGTTAATACCAATTTGTTACTTGACTTTCGAGCTCATCGTTTAAAGATTTACAACTAATCGAATTCGTTTATAATTTAGTATTTGATTCTGTTTTTATTTCGAAAGAAGGCATGGTTATGAGCTAGCGATTTCCATGAAATTCCACCAGCAACATTTAGATATTAAGTTCTTAATAAAATATACTTGCTTAAGATAGAATCATATATAATTATGAAGTGATGGGGATGAGTGATTGCAAGTGAATGGGAGAGAAGGGCAATGCTAACTCTAATACTATTCTGGGAAGGTCTAACAAACACGCGCTTCAGGCTCTACCAAATAAACAATTAACAATTAATACAATGCGATTATGCTGCTAGACAATGGGGTGAAAGGGCTTTAGTTGATTAGATTTGGCTTCGATTGCGGATATTGTTAGTAGAAATGCGGCGGCGGCAACGTTTGCGAGGGCAACGTCGTCGGCTGCTGCTCCCATCAGACAACAGAATCTTTGCGAATCCTGAATTCGTTAGCATGTGTTCAAGGAGAGAAAGAGACAAGACAACAATATTTCATCAGCAATGGAAGTTGGTTAGGAGTTGGAATAGCTTCAGGGATTTTGTTGCTTAAAACTGTTTTCGCACCACATATAGTTCTCAGTCTGAGGGGCCCGCATCACGCCCACGCCGCCGCCCAGTCGGCGGTAGTTCATGCAGCCGCACAAACGCCATTGGTTCGTCTCTGGGTCGTAGACCTCGATGGTTTTCAAATAGGCGGACCCATCAAAACCGCCCACCGCATACAGTTGTCCATTCACGACGGCAAGGCCAACCTGCAACGACACAATTTGATTGATTTGAATTCAATTCGGTGCGGAGAAGTGAATAAATATAAGCTCACCCCACTGCGACGCGAGGTCATGGCCACAATGGGGCTCCAGGTGTTGGTCAGTGGATTGTAGCGCTCGGCGGACGAGAGCTCCATGCAATCGTCCCGCCCGCCGACGGCGTAAATGTAGTTGTTGAACACAGCACAGCCCAGGTGCTTGCGTCGCGTGGACATCGGGCTGACGGCCACCCATTTGTTGTGTCTGTAATAATTAAATCAAGGCATTTTAAATCAATTTAGGTAGCGAGTTTAATTGCAACCAACATAAGGTCATAGTTCGTTGTCGCCCTAAAGGGGAACCGGGCCACTTACAATTTTTCTTACAAAATTGTTGTCTTAATATTGGTTTAATTGCAACATACAAATCATGAAATACTTTATTTACCTGGGATCGTAACGCTCCACGGTGTTCAACGGGCACTGACCATCGGAACCACCAATTGCATAGAGGAATCCTCCGAGGACAGCTACGGCCACACCCAGGCGTCGTGTGGTCATCGGGGCCACCTTGGACCATTTGTTCTCCTTCGGATCGTACCGCTCCACATGATTCAAGCACTGAACGCCATCCTGGCCGCCAACCGCATACAGGAAGCCGTCAAGCACAGCCACGCCCACGCTGGTGCGGCAGGAAGTGGTAGGCGCCACGTCGCAGGACCACTGATTCGTTTGCGGATCATAACGCTCGATGCTGTTTAAATAGCTCTGGCCATCGTGACCGCCCACCGCATATAGTAGATCATTTAACACGGCCACGCCAACTCCGCAGCGTCGTTTGCTCATAGGGGCAACCATTTTCCAGTCGTTGGTCTGCGGATCAAAGCGCTCCACGGAAGCTATGGCATCGCCGGAACACCATCCGCCCACGGCGAACAGCACTTCACCTCGACGAGTTGGTTTGCGAGGTCTGGTGCGCGGGCCCTGCATCAGCGGTCGCTCCTGCGGAAGCAACAGATAGTTCTTGGCCTCGTCCACCAGATCCCGGCAGGCCTCGTCGCTGCGCACCAGGAGATCAGAGCCCACCGTGCCCACCAGGAACTTTGGAGACAGTAGAGGCAGACGGACATGTTGAAGAACCTAAAAGAAAGAAACAATAAGGTGAAAATATTAGATAAAATTCAATAAAAACCACATTTTAAACACTCTCGACTATAATATTTAGGTATTACAAATCAGTGTTTTAAATGAATCAAAAATAGTTTACTTGCTCACCTGTGCTAGGTGCTGTCGCCGTTCGGCGACATTGTACTTAAGCCAGGACATGACCGCGTTGAAGACCTGCTCTTCCGAGCGCACGTTCAGCTCATCGCTGCAGATTATGTCCACCAGCTGACCGACGGGCAGCAGCAGGAACTCCTCGCTCTCCATCACCTCCTGGAAGTTGTGCTGAGTGAACTTGTCGGCGATCCGCAAGAGCTCCCGGCAGGAGTGTGTGTCGGCAAAGGCGCGGATGCCCAGGCAGTTGGTGGGGTCCAATTGCCGCTTGAGAAACTCGCAGCAAATGTCCTGAATCTCAACCAGTTGCAGCAGACAGGCGGCGGGAAGGAGTGTCTGGACATTGGACTCTTCGACGATAATGTGGGCGGTGTAGCAAAAATCAATAAGCAGCTCCATGGCGTTCTCGTCGATATCCCGTATGGTGACCTCCGTTTGGCGCGATTCTTCCAGTTCGCCGGTGAACATGGCACAGAAATAGGAGCTGCAGGCGGACAGGATGACTCGATGGGCGAAGATCTTCCGTCCGCCCACATTCAGAACCACATCACAGAGCTCCCGGTGGCGCCGCAGCATATTGAGTTCCGTGAGCGTGACCTTTGGATGTTTCTCAGACGTATGGGAGAGGCGGGCGGGCGACGGAGGTCTGTCCACTGCCGTCGATCCAACGGAGGAGCCGCCACCAGCCGTGGAATTACCTGTTCCGGTGACAGCTGATCAAGAAAAAAGGATGACAATGACTTCGAGTTAAAAAATGTTCATATATTTTATTGCTATACGAATAATTCAAATAATAATGGTGGCAAAAAAGACGTATAGCTTGTATAATAACACTGTGATAAATTTCCGACAGAGAGGTGAGGTCCAAGCTAAGAAGTTAGAAATGCTACAAATTCTTTGACAGTCGGGCCATTTTTCATCAACAGATGGGAATTTTATCACTGTCATTTTTTGACAAAACATGAAATATTATCGATAATTTCGGTGTTTACATAGCTCCTTTTTTCTTAATTCAAACATTGCTTACCAGCATCCCGTGGTTGGGCCGTGGAGCCCGATCCCGGCAGGTCGCCCATTCTGTTCGCTGCTAAGCGCAGCGGGCCGGAAGCAACCCAACCCCACACGGCGTCTATCTGTAGGTGAAATGGGAGTTAGGTCGTTAATTAAATGGTAAATGATAATAAATTACGAACTAATATCAATGGGTTGGTTAAAATCCGTAATTACTGGATTGTGGATGACAGTCGATAAATCAAATCAATATTGGAATATCTTTCACATTTCACCCAAGCGGTATTAAATTCAGATCCGCAAATCAAATGTTATAATTGTCAAGCAGTCCCCAACCACAAAAATTGTAAATTCTACCAATCAAATAGTTACTTCCCCAACAACAAATACACACAATTAGCAAAGACACACACCTATTTACTTGGTAGAATTGACAATTTTTGTGGTTGGGTACTGTTTGACAATTATAACAGTTGATTTAACCAAGTTTTCTTGTTGTGTGTAGTATTTTAAGGTTTTATATCTCCAGAACTTGAAAATAGTTAAATTTTGGTTGATAAACTTGATTTACCGAGATTAGATATACAATTTTTGTTTAATTAATAATTTTAATCTTGATTAGTTTTATCTTTTTTTAAGCGACTTTTGAACCGCGGGCTGTTACGGACCATAAACCATAACATTACTTTATTTTCAGGGTAGAACATATCAGTATTTTCCCATATAACGAGTACAAGTTGTTGAGTTAAATCATTAAAGATTTTAAGTTTTATAAAAATTCACTATTTCGACACTGGAGGGGTGATTCTGATTTATTTTCCTTTTCCTCCACAAACTTTTGCACCGCCCACACATAGACATGCTATGTAAAACGCACACACATTCACTCTTTCGAATCCATGGACATTAAGGTGGACCTTCGGCTTATTCAGGCAAACTATCTTTATCGGTGAATCAATACAAATATTGAACATAATTTATGAAATAAACTAATAAGTATTAATAATTGACTTATAAAGGCTAACTAAGATCGAACGTTCTTTTGCTGTCTTACATTTTACAATTAAGTTTTGACCGTAGAATAACTATACAGTCCGTTCTCAATTTATTTCATGAGTTTTACAACTAGTAGAATATTTTTAAAAAGTAAGAGCTGTTGCCCAACCAAAATTTAGGATGAATACCAGCCCTAGATCCGATTAACGGCTACATCAAAATTGATTCTCCTAGTTCTTAGAATTCTTTATAATAATATACAATAAAAATATATTATAACCTAAAACACTGCTTTTAGACTTTATGGGAACCACTTTACTGGTGCACCCTTAAACTTGGATGTCAACCTGGTCCACCTTAAAGCACGGACACACACACGCGTGGACGATGTTGGTTTAGATGTCGATATGTATGTAGGTGTGTAGGTGGGTGTCCCAACCTTTGCGTCTCTGTTCTCCACGGATACAAAGCACGTCCAGGGCCAGCTGCAGGCGGAAAATTTCGAAAATGCAATCTTGCTGCTGGCTTAGAGCGACCACATCGAAGATTCCTTGCGCGAAAAGCACTTTTCAGCAGGAAAAATCGTTTTTTTTTTGCCTGGAAAAGTCGAAACACACGATTGGTACTAGCGATGTGAAAAATATGTGATGTATCCATATATCGATATTTCTCGGTAAATAAGTTCTTGTATCGTATCGTTAAATATTTTTCTACCATATTATCGATATATATATTTAGGCAAAACACAAATTTAAATCGATGTTGATATTTTGAAAAATATGTGGGATATTATGTTAATAATTTTGTGATTATACACAGAAAAAGGGAATAACTAAAAATATATTTTTAAATTTGATTTTAGAGTAAATAATTCGTAAAAGCCTACCAGAAAGTTACCGAGTTACAATGGCATTCCACTGACTCCAACCACTCTGGTTTTAAACGATTTAACATATCTGACAATTATGAGTATTTGGAACCATTGAAAATCTAAATTAAACAATTCAATTCAGGGAATACCCTAACTATTTCTATTAGAGATGCACACAAATCGATAGTAATCACTTTCGATATTGTCGTTATTCGTGAGTGGTTGTCCCAGACCTAATTTCTATACGCGACGCTGACGAGACGAGGAAGGCAATTTTCGAGAAGTTGAAAAGCCCATAATATAGTGCAAAATAGTAACTAAATTTAAGTGCAACGTGTAAATAGATAAGTAACGGATCGCGACAAGTTCCCGAGCAGCGACTAATTTGAGATTGGAAAGTGGAAAGTACGTGAATAGGGCGAGAAAAGAAAACGCAAAACGTGAGACTGTGTGAGTGCGAAGAGTTTTCCGTCTCCCTCGCACCAAAGTGGAGCGCACTCAATTATTTTGTGGATGGAGTGGACCAACAACAACAGCTACAATAAAAACGACGACACAGCAATTACAGCAACAACAAACACAAATGCAAATGCAGAAAATGTTGAGAAAATCACAAAGAGAGCGAAAAACGAGAGAACAATAGCGAAAGCGTTAGAATGTAATGCAATCGATGCATTAAAATTAAATAGAGTACAAGTACAGCAATTAAATTGGAAATTCAAATTCGTGCGACAAAAGCGGACGATTGCAGAAATTTTCGAAACTTGGCAGCCATATTTACTACAAAAACAACGCCGTTGTAAAAATACGTGACAAAACGCTTACACACACATAAAAACACACGACGTACACCCACACGTTCGCACACAAAAGAGAGAGGGAGAGAGAGAGAGAGAGAGAGAGAAAGAGAGACGCGAACGTGAATTAACAAACAAACAAAAATATTTTGCGAAAAAGACAAACACAAAAAAATTCAATAGTGTATTACATAAACAAACAGCGCCGATATCGAAATATTATGGAAATTGCACCACTGATTAATAACGCCGTCGCTGTCGTCACAGCCTCTGCCGTCGTCGTTGCCTCCGCCTCTGCCAACGCCAACGCCACGCTCAGCAGCAGCAGCAAGGAGAATGATAACGGTAAGCGGGGCTCCAGATGATAAGCACTACAAATGAGTCCACAAAAAAAATATATGTAGTGATCATAGGACACCGTGGGTACTCCACAAATTGCAAATTATTCAATAAAAAAACTCGTCTCTCTGTAGATTTCACTTACCCCAGTTTTCATTTACAAATGTATCAATACTTCTTTAACGGGGGTGTTACAGAACTCTTTTCCAACCGAAATCCGTTATGTTTCTTACGTACATCAATGCACTAAACCAACCGTTTTCGGTTGGAAGAGATTTCTGTGACACCACCGTAAAATTCCCATGCATAGTAACTAAAAAATAATTTGAAGTCTTAACAATGGGACCTCACAATGTACTTAAAATTATGTTGTACATTAAAAAACTTGCTTAATCCTCTAAACTCCAATGTTTTTGAAAGGTAGTAAAATTATTATTTTTACTCATATGTAAGCTTTGTTCTCGAATGCCAGTACATAAGCAAGTTTTTTTTATTTGAGTATTTCATACAATTCGAATTGAGTTAAAATTTAAAAATATGAATAAACAAGAGGGAACGCTGTAGTTCAGTACATCGACTATTAGATACCCGTTACTCACCTAAAGGGAGTGCAAGGGAAATGGAGATATGCAGTCGTCAAAGGAAAATAGCGCATTCTATGGGCTGTTTTAATTTTTGCTTTTAACTTTTTAATGGATTGTCCGATTTTAAGATTTTCAACATTGCGATATGTACATATGTATTAATAAACACAACGAAATGGCATTTACACTTTTACAAAATCTGTAATGATGTGGGTAATCCCAACTTTCTAGCTTTTGTAGTTTCCGAGATCTCAGCCGGTTCTACCTATTACATACTTTTTCACGAATAACGGGTACAAATACGTAGATAAGCATTTTTATATAGCAACATATCTTACAGACTCCTTATTCTATTTATCTATTCTTTCGTCCAAGTCAAGAGTTCAATCTAAAGAAGCCAGACTGTGCTACTTAGTACACATTGCACAAATAGCCACCCACACCAGCTAGTGTGCATGTGCATGTTGCAACACTTTTCAACGGAGGTCGCTGAACTGCACCGTGTGTTTTTTCAATTGTTTTTTTTTAGAGGCCAAGCGAACGGAGTACGACAGCAATAGCATAGTAATAGTAGTAGTTTTGCCTTTGTCTCGCTGTTTGTTGTTGCGCAATTGGCAGCGCAGATAGATCATTGGCCAGGCGATTGCGATTACTCAGCAGTTCCTCAAGGTGCTCCAATAGCATTTGCCTCAAATTCCTAGACAGCTTGGCAACCAACAGTCAAAAAGGTTATTTTACAGTTGGTGCTTATCGAAGTAGTTAATTTTGTAATAAGCTCAGAAAATATCCTAAATTAACGTACATAAATTGGATTTTTTTTAATAGAAAATTAACATTAATTTAAAGACTGTACATGATCAGTCTTTAAATTAATTAGAAATCCTATTAGAAGAATCCTAATTATCATTCTTAGGGAAATAGTTAAGATAAGATACCTTTAGACCCTGTTTTTTTAAATCCTGCAAATTTTAAATTAAAAACTAAATCTACATTAAATAAATGTTACAGTAGTCAATCGGACATACATACATTACAGAAATCTTGGTGCCTTTGACACCGCCGAGGGTCACATAAAAAGTGAAATCAGAAAATCAGACGAGAAATAGATACCATTGAGCGGTTTACGTAGTTCCATTACCTCAGGGTGTTTTTATTATTTTTACTATCAATTTCTTGGTGTCGTGTGCTTATCTCAAAGTGTTTGTTTTTTTCTATTTCAAGTCAACAATCTGGCGCTGCTCGCTTCGCTGTCGTTACAAAAAGTGCTAAATATCAACAATAACAATAACCAGCACAGCAATAACAACAACCGTAGCCACAGCAGCGATATCAAGCAACATGAGCAACAAAAACAAACGCAACCACAACGACGAAACCTCGATATTAAGAGCGAGAATGATGTATTAAACCAATTGCTAAAAACTGGAGCAGTTTTTACCAAAACCGTCACGCCCACAGCTCCCATTCCCATCGTGAGGAAGAAGCAGTCGCAGCAGCAACAACTTCAATATGCACAACAGCAACATCATCAGCAACAGCAGCAATGCAGCGCACAGAAGCAACGCCTCAACTCATCCATATCATCGACCCACTCATCGACATCAACGAACTCCTCCTATGGCAGCTCATCCTCTGAAGATGCTACAGCTGCAGCCGCATCTGCATCTGCAACTGCCGCATTAACAACATTAACACCAAGAACAAACACCACGAAGGCGTCCAGCATTAAATTGCCAGAGAAATCGAAAATTCCGTCCGATATACTTGATGATCTGGCCAGTCGGTTTATAATCAATGTACCGGACATGGAGCTAAATAATCTAATACGAATGTGTTTCCAAATTGAGCTGGCCCACTGGTTCTATTTGGATTTCTTTTGTGCCCCCGAAACTGGCGAGGATGGTGGTACCCCGAAATGTGTCCAGCGAAAGCTGCCGACGGTGGGCATTAAGCAATTTGCCATGCAGTTGTTCCAAGTGAGAGCTCGATTTTTTTTCTTTAAATATTTCTGTAACCTTTGGTTTTCCCCCCAGCACATTCCCTTTTTGAACAAACACTTTGGCACTGTGGATCAAATCCTGGACGAGTGGAAGAACTACAAGCTGTCGGTGCCGACATATGGAGCTATTTTGGTGTCCGAGGATCACAATCATTGCTTGCTAGTGCAGTCCTACTTTGCACGAAACTCATGGGGATTTCCCAAGGGCAAGATCAACGAGAACGAGGATCCAGCCCATTGTGCCACGAGAGAGGCAAGTCGGGAATATAATTATTTTGAATGCCGAACGTAGCTTTAATGTATTCGTTCAGTAGTCAAAAAGTCAGGTTCTAAATATATTACATTGTAGTACATCCGGATGATTATAAAAGGAGTTTTTCATAAAATTCGAATTTAATTAACTTCCGTGCTCTTGCAGGTTTATGAGGAAACCGGGTTCGACATTACGGACATCATCGATGCCAACGACTACATTGAGGCTTTCATCAACTATCAGTACACGCGGCTGTACGTGGTGCGAAACATACCGATGGACACGCAGTTCGCGCCCCGCACCCGCAATGAGATCAAGTGCTGCGACTGGTTCCGCATCGATGCGCTGCCGGTGAACAAGAACGATGCCATATCGAAGGCCAAGTTGGGCAAGAACTCCAATTCCTTTTTCATGATTATGCCGTTTGTGAAGCGCCTGAAGAAGTGGGTGAACGAGCGGAAGGCTGGAATTGAACCGCGTCGTCGCAAATTCTCCGGCCAGCAATCGCCAAAGGCGGCCTCGCCCACCAACATGAACGGGAGTTGCAAGAAGGACGTCGCTGGAGAGTCACGGCGCCAAAGACACAAGTCAATGGGGGATTTGGATGGTGTCAAGTTGAATAATCTCAATGGCAAGGTGGCCGCTGGACCGGGAGCGGGGTTAGCGGCTCCCGCCTCCGCCGCCGCTGCCATCAACTCTATGAACATCTGCAATAGCAATGGGAAACGCAATAAACTAAATGCGGCTGCGGGCAGCAATCAAACAACGCCACTAACAACAGCAACAGCAGTGACGTCAAATGGAGCCGTCGGAGGCGGCACAATATCCTCGAAGCGTCAACTGTTCCATAGCCAAAGTCAGAATGATGCACAGCAATCGGCAAGCAATGAGAAGGTGAGTTCTGGCAGTGTTTGGTATAAAAATTGTATTTTGTAATTGTAAAACCCATATTCTTCGGCAGATTGTCAGCTCCTTTGATTTAATACGCAAGGAGAAGCAGCAACAACTTAAGGCAGCTAAGGCGCAGAAGCAACAGCAGTCCCAGAGTGATAAGCAGTACAATCCACAGCAGCCAGTCAAGATCCTGGGACAACAGCAACCCACAACGGGCATGGATTTGATAGCTATGCTATCGGCTGCGGCCGCAGCTCAAAAGACACCAAAGAACGAGCAGCAAGCACAGCAGCAGCAGCAGCAACAACGACCGCGACCAGCATCGGTGTCGCTTAACTTTGGAGCGGGCAGTGCCGCAGGAGCCGCACCATCAGCTCCGGATGCCCAGGACGTGCACAAGCTGCAGCGCATGGCCTCGGGCACAAATTTGAGGATTTTGAAGCGAGCCCAATCGCAGCAACCGCAGCAGCACCATCAGCAGCAGTTGCAACTGCAACAGCAGCAGCAGCAGTTGGGCACCGACTTTACGCCAAACTTCAATTCGTGGACGAATTTCTCTTTCACCAAGAACTTCATAGCAAATGTGTTTTGCTAAACTTTACCTTGAGTCAATATCTTCCTTTTGAAATTCTCAATCAATGCATTTCCCAGCAAAAGACCAGGTTACCGGGAACACCGAATAGTTTAGCAGGCTCTGTAGAGTTTGGGAACTCGCGCTTTGGGGAACAGAAACTTTGGAGACTTGCCAGAAAATGAAAGCATGCCAATTGCATTTAACAAGTTCATTTGTTATAAAACTAACACTACAACTCTCAACACTATAGACAACTAATCATGTCTAGTCCTAGGCTTTGGAGACTCTGTATGAAAGTAACGTTTCCCGATCTCTACACTGGAGGTTTAACTTTTCCATACACATATTCTACGTTAGGAAACTGCAAGCACACTCAAACTCAAAAATTTAATGCGATCAATTGTATAAGACATTTTTATTACGAAAAACAACAAAAATTTCATAACAAAAACAACAAGAAAAAACGAGAGTCTTCCGCTCAGCACATGTAAGTAATATTTTGTAAAAACACTACAATCGCTGTTCGACATTAAGATCAAAGTGAGATCGAACAGATTGAGTATAATTATGTTAGAATCCTTCCTGTATAAGCTAAAAAGTGTGTATTGTGAGCCAAGTGAACCAAGCCTACTTTGAGCCGAGTGCTCGCCGTTTAAACGTATTTTTAGAGAAAACCAACAAACTAAATCTAACTTAACTAAAGCGTAGCTTTAACACGCCCCGAGTACAGATAGTCGTGCCTGAATTTCAAAGTCCACGGTTGACTTTCTTGCAAAGGCAACGAAACGCTTCTGCGGGGGCGAGAATAAGATGATAAACAAGTAAAGTTTCTGGGCCGTATTACTTACTGCCCGCCCCCACCTACGAATGATAGACGAGAGAAATGAGATGTGTAAGAAAGAATACAAATAATAACAATGTAAATAATTAAATTGTGATATAGTATTTCTTAGCACAATTGTGATCTTAACAAACGGCTGGCAACTACAAAAACTTTTATAAGCGAACCACAACACCATTTTAATCAATCAAAAAAAATGTCCCGCTCACAACCGTTCAAAATTGATACCCACTTTCCCACAATCAGGGGCAATATCAGGCATATCTCAACAGTAAAATGTTTCATCAAATTTTTATTGACAACTTGGGAATGCGAAGCTAATTATGAGAAAACAAAACATTTAACGAATTTAAATTAGTTTAAAATTGAATGCTTAAACGTCTTCAATCATGATAAATTTGTATGATATACACGAAGAAGGGTAAAAGTATTTGAGCGATTTGTAATTTTACGAAAACCAGAGGAGGAAGTATATTTTTGTGAGCCATTAGTGCGTAAGAAAGAGGGAGCGAAGCCTTTTAAGAAATGTTAAGTCTTTTGATAACTACGCGTAGAGTTCGTTAAGGTTTTCTACCACGCCAAGTTTCCTATAATTCGTAAGCATGCCGCAACATGTTAACTTACTTCTCCATCAAGCATAGTCTCCAATGTGTGAAACAGTTGCCTATTAGCGTTTATCTTTAGACTAAGCAATGAGTAGCAATGTCTCCAAGGTCGTAATCTCAGAGTCTATTAGTATACACCACTGAAAATCAAAAGCGGTTCCCCGTAACTCGGTCTTTTGTGTACAATTCGATACTAGTTCTTTAATCTTAAAACCCAAAAACAGAAAAATTTGCATTTGCTTTAAATCTTTTACCATTGACTTTTAAAGCTTTTTGAAAAGCCATATTAATTTTTATTTTATATGTTTACATAATGAGCTGCAAATTTGTTTTAAACATTTCTCTTTTAATTTGGATTCGGATTATATTTCATTTTTATTAAAAAACGTATAGTTTTAAATTTTATTTTTTGGAAACTGTGCAAAATCCGTTTCCAGCCGCCTAAGACAAATGCCTAATGAAATTGGCAATAATTTGGATCTATTTTGATTCGGTACCTACTTCTTTTCATTCTTAAAATCATACCGAACCCTAATTTCCTTGGTTATTTGTCTGGGCCAATCAACAAACAAACATCAAACTTATCCAGCAAGCAATGAATATCAAATTACAACCAAGAACAACATTGTTTAAAAAGCTTGAAAACTACAAGAAATCCAAGAATTAAATATTGTAAAATTTTGTTTTACAAAAATAATCAACACGAAAGCAAAGTCAAACATTTTAATTAAAAAACTGATTCCAATCCAACCGATTCCTCATTTGACGAACTGCAAACCTGTTAAAATTTCACCCAAGTCCAACCCGACAACAATATTATAGTTTATTTTCGTTTTTGTGAAAAACCGCAGACATAGCATTAACTAACTTTAGAAAGGGCTCCTGGAACAACAACCGACAACATTAAGTTAATTTAAGCGAACGTTGGATGAGCGAGAACTTGATATATTGAAATCTTGCCAACATCAGAGTCATCACCGCCCGACGATCCGAGTGATCCGAATACTCGCTCCAATCTAAATTTGCTATGCATTTTAACCATTGTATCCAAAAAAAAAACCAAAAACAAATCTGCAAACACGTCCAAAACAACAACGTAGGCCGTGAGTACACCAGAATAGATTTCCTGAAAACTATATGGATACAATACGAAATTTGAATAATCCAAATTATGAGGTTGAGCAACTCTATTCTTGTGTGAGCACCTCCTTCAAAATCATACGATATCAAAAATACAAAGTAGAAATTAATGCCAAATCAACCAAATACGAAAAACAAAGTTAACTCTCCAATCAAGAACAATTGTAACGTAAAAATATTATTAAATAACTAATTTGTGGCAATATATATTTCCAAAAATTTTTTCCCCCAAAATTCCGGCAATAAATTGATGTACCAAGTTTTAAGAACCACTCTTTTATTTATACTCCTGGGTAGATTTACTAATGCTGGTGGTGACATCTTCGATGTTCCGGGGAAAGAACATCCTGGACATCCTAGATCATCAGCACAGATGTTTGCTAACTTACTCAGCGATCGAAGGGAGTTACCATGTTCATGGAACCGGTTGGGAATTATAGCGTCGCGAGCGCAATGAACTTTAAAACAAAACCCCATAAAAAAATATTCATATTTTCTTATATTTGCGCTTTTTAAAACGCTACTTATTATAAGTAGAAGTGGTAATAGTTTTATTGCTATTCTCTTATTATTATATTATTCAAATTTATTTCATAACACGTCCGTATAACTTAAATGGTTACTTTGGGGCTTTTGCCTCATCAACACTTATGTACTTGCCCTGCTGCAAAGACATTTTTTTGGGCAGGCTGATAAACTGTCCCCCGCTGGAAGGAAGCGGCTGGACGAGTTCTGGGAAAGAGCGAACTTGGCGGCCACTGTGTCGTTTGTGGTACGGCACCTTTCGTCGATCTGGTTCCACTCGTTGTGTGGGATCTACGGTCATAAACTGACCCTGCCGTTGGAGTCGCCAAGGCTGCAAGTGCGAACGCATGTGGGACATGTAATGTCCAGGCAGTATGGCGGTATTACAACCCGCGTACGGGCAGATGTGAGTACGACCCCTGTGCCACATCAGGTGCGATTCAAATCGCGCCCACACCCGGAATTTTCGATTACAGTCCTTATAACGGCACTCGAAGACCTGAGGTGGTGGTCCGTCCGATTCGGGGCTATGTTCTTGCATGTGTCTCTCGTAGGATCCCCGGTACTTGAAGGACACGTTGCAGCTCCCACAGATAAACTCCGACGCACTGTGGGTGTTATTCTCGTGGCGGATAACGTCGAAGTATCGTGGGAATACCTGATTGCATTTTAGGCAAAGGAATTCCAGATCCCTTCCACCACATTTGCTCTTCGTATGCCCCATCGTCTTGACATGCGTCTGTAGCTCCCGAAGAGTGGGGAAGTCCGAGCCACATTCACGGCAATAGTAGGCCGGATTCGGACGGGCTATTCCACTGTGCATCCGGATGTGAGCCAGGATTTCGAGCACCTGGTCGCAGCAAGTGCACAGCATCCGGGTGGCCTTGGTCCTGTCCCTGAAGAACTTGGTAATCGCCAAGCCATCAGAGGCCAATCCCACGCTGAAGAAATCGTCGGGCGCGGGTTTCCAATCGTTCCCCTCTGCCAATTCCATCCCATCGTTTTGGTCCGATTCGTCTTCCTCCTCCGAACCTTCCATATCGTGTTCTTCACCTGCCTCCTTATCTTTACCGGCTGATTCCTCTTCATCCTTTCCAGGTGATTCCTCCTCATCTTCCTCGGGTGATTCCTCTTCATCCTCGGAAGACGGAACCTCCAACTTCACTTGAAACGCCTTAGAGTCGTCTATTTCGAGGGCTCTTTCCTGGATCTCTTCCTGGGCCTTCCTCCATTTCTCTAGGGATTCGCTTATACGCAATATCTCCTCAAAACAGGGACCACAAAGGCACGAACTCTCTCCCAGGCTGGCGATCTAAAAACTGTGTGTTAATGTATAACATATTTAGAAGCACTGGCTGAACTTACATCCACTTTGTAGCACTCGAAGAGTCTTTGCAGCAGTTGATTTGCCGATTTGAACTTGGGCTTCTCGAGATCTTCCTCTACCGCTGGATTGTCCTTGCATAATTTGCACACTTCATTTGACATTTTTCAACTATTTTACCTACACAATTCTGAGAACTCGATGAAAAGACTGTAGCTAAATAATCAATGATTTCCTCGATGTCGGCCAATCGATAGTATCGATGAGACTCTGAATAATCGGCTGTCATCTCCACTATCGATAGTTTGTAGAGCTGGTATTAGCATCGATAATCAAATTAATTGATCGATTCTTATTATTTTTATTTATTTTCTATTTTTAAGAAATGATGTAAATTGAATCAAGCTCAAACATGATTGGAAACACAGTATAGAAAGTACTATGGTTTCCTAAAATGTATTTTTTTCTGTATTTCGCAGTAAATTTGCTCATTTTTATAAAATCTTGTATATCTTTTACCTTCTAAGATATTACTATTTTTGCACAGAAATTATAATTTTGTAAAATTTGTTGTGTTACCCCCTAAGAAATGTCAATCTTGCAGTTTTTTATTTTACTTTATTATTAGTTTGAATCCAAATGGTGAATAATATAGTCACCAACTTGTTCGAGTTTATTTGACTGCTTAAGCTCCGTCTCTTTCCGTGTTCGGTCCTTGTGCTTTTGCAAAGTGAATTGTTTCCTCCTCCTTTGCCGTATCTTCGCAATGTGATCCTTAACACTAACGCAGTTGCACTTTTTCGGGTGGACTGTTGTGACCTTGAATGTGCTGGTCATAAGCCAACTTTTTCAAATCGTGGACGCTTTTCTCGTGGCGTTTGGCAAGGCTGACATTTAGGAACATACTTCCGCACTTCAGGCAGCGATATTCAATGTCCCTTAAGCTCCGCTTGGCATGATTTCTCGAGTCCCGGTGCTCCAATAATTCCGCGTAATTCGGAAAGCAGGCGCTGCAGTCGTGACACACGTAAACCGGATGCTGTCGCTCCAACTCATTGTGGTTCTTAGCAAGGGTTACGTTTGCGAAGGCTTGATCGCAGCAGCTGCACAGAAACTGGACGACACCAAATTTGTCCTTAAACAGTTCTACGAATTTCAAACCGTCCTGTCGTAGGCCCACGCTGAATACTTCGGCTTCTTCCGTTTCCACAAGTTCATCTTTATATATATTTTTCGCAGCAGCAGCCATCAAATCGACGTGAACCGCCAGGGCGTCGTCTATATCGAGGTTGTCTATGCTCTCGTCCGCAAGTAAATCAATAATTTCAGGATGCGGGTCTGAAGATTCCTCCTCTGGAACTATTGTGTCATCTGTTTGGGCTGGTCGTACGGATTCCCTCTCTAAAACTTCTCTATCATCTTCTGCCAAGGTTTCTACTCCATTTTCCGCGGCTGACAAGTCGAACTCTTCCTGAAATGCCTTGGAATCGTCTATATCTAGGGTGTTGAAGCTTTTGACCTGAAACATTTCGGGTCCTACGCAAAGGATCTTTTGGGCTAGTTCTAAGCTATCCTCCCTTGAATTTTTCTTATCATCTGTTATAGTTCTCTTTAACCTGATGCGAACCGCCAAGATTTCGTCCATATCCAGGGATTCGATATTTTCCGGGAGCGGTTGTGGGGATTCCTCCGTATCACCTGTTGATAGGAAAGGTTCTCTGTCTCCCGTGACTAATGTCTCAACCTTTACATGAACATTCTCTATATCCTCTTCGGGTCTCTCCAAGACCATACTATGGGGTGCTTCTAAGGACTCTGTCGCTGGATCTGTATCATCTGTAAAAAGATCATGTAACGTTTTTGAGTAGCTTATTTTCCTGGGTTTATCTCTAATCTGGGCATTCCTCCATTTCTTGAGGGAATCGCTTATGTGTATCACAGATTGAAAACAGGGTTTACAAACGCGTAAGCTCTTTTCCAGGACCGAAATCTAAAAAGAAATACATTAATCTCGAAAATTAGGGAAGTATTTAATGGGACTCACATCAATTTTAAAGCAAACGAAGAGTTTCAACATAAGTTTTTTGGTCGATCTAAGTGCGGGTTTCCGGAAGTCCACCTCAATTCCTCGATTGCCCTTGCACAATTTGCAAGCCTCTTCATCTGACATTTCGAAATAGGTAATAAAAAGGTCTTTAGAAATGGCTATTTTAAGCAAATAAAAAATGTAAACAAATTTCGAGGATGTAAACTACGGGAATATCTTTAAACATCGATAGGTAATGAACCAAAAAAAACTGGTTCCTTGGGCAAAAACATCGATATAAAGTGGCCTTATCAGGACTCATTTTTGCGCAACGCTGGAACCTGATGCGAATTCTAAAATGAAACTTGGAAAGAGATTAAAACAACTTTTATAAGCTTTGGTAATTGACTCGGAATTGAAATAAATCCGAAATAACTGGATACTAAAGACAACCAAAGTGAAATTACCATATTACCAAAAGAAGGTTTGAGTTATAAGTTAAGATACAATGGAAAATGTGGAACTCTTCAGTTCTATCTAAATAAAAAACGCATTTGTGTGATTAATTTTTTAAAAGTGCATAGATTTAATAATGCTATTATTCCATATAACTTTTTTATTTTAGATTAAATTTTAGACTAATAGATTTTTAAAATATGTGGAACTAGTAACCAGTTCCAAGCGCCGATAGCCACTGACTATCGATTATCCAGATTCGACAATCAGAATCGCGAACTAGTTCGGTTCGTGTGCAGCAGAACGCAAAGTACAACAGGATTTTTTTCGCTCCGTGTGACGTGAAAAGTGCACATAATATTTGTTCAAATTAGCTTAAGTCTAGTTAACTAGCCAAACAAATAGCCATGGTAGGTAATCGATGGAGATTGAATAAGAATAATGAAGTGCTGACGCAGTGAGAATTGTGGGTGTGTGTGCGAGCCGCGGGTTAACTGGTGTGTGTGCGTGTGTGGCAGTGTGTGCGTGTTAAAAAAGCGGCCGCCGCGTCACAATACAAAATTGTGCTTCGATTTTTCCTAATTGCATTTCGATTTTTCCACTTTCCATTACCAATTTCCCGGATGGGATCAGTCGTTTGCGGAAAAGATAACGGGCCTGCTGGCACGGCCGAATCAACAAGATCCAATTGGACCCGAGCAGCCCTGGTATCTCAAATATGGAAGTCGACTACTGGGCATTGTGGCCGCTTTCTGTGAGTTAATACACATACGTACATATATAACCAAAAGTTAAGACCTTATACTAACTTAACCCCCTGACGACTGGGGAAAAGATACATCCGTGACATTGGGCGGCCCAAAAATATTATGTTGCATCGATTTTTGTGTACCACCCGTTGTTGTTGCTGTTATCTATTCGTAGGTGTGCTGTTTTGTGTATTTGTGTTTGTCCTCCTGTGTGTGTACGCACGCTCTCTGACATTGATAAAGGAAAAGAGAGAGCATGTGAGAGCGGAGAAAGGAAACATGGGAAAGACAACACAAAAGGATACAGAAATAAATACACTTAAGAAAATTGTATGTGAAAATAATGGAATATCCATTTTAGGATTAAGATCAGATTTGTTTTTTATTAAACATTCGGAATTAATATTTCAAAATTAAAATTATATTTACGGGCTTAGAAGTTATTTTATTACATACAGAAAATATACCGTTTTTTAATATTTAAATTAAATATTTTTTAAAAACAACAAAAATAGGGCCAGAAGTGGTTCTTGAACACGGGATAAGGTATTTGCTATTAAACAGATTTCATCTCGATTGAACATTATTTACACATTTCCAGTTTTCATTGTCCTGAGCATTTTCATTTCTCTTTGTGTACAGGAAATTGCAAGTGTGAAGGAGCTTTTCTGTGTCAAGTTTGGCGCTCTGTTTTTCTTTTTTCCATATCGAATGTAATTCTCTGTGGCCATTCACTAGAAATTCGCATTGCCTTTTGTTCTATCACCATCGCCCTCTCTTTTATCTCCGCTTCGTTTTGCGTATTTGCTTTGTTATCTGCACTCATTTAACCTTAACCCTTTGGATGCCCCACGTGTCATAAGTGTAACATCGCAAAAAATTACTCAGAAACCTAGATCAGCTATTTTAATCAATTTCAGTTGATTGCAGTTGAACGAACTTCGCAGAATTTATAATATAAATTTTCCGAGAAAAATTCCCATATTTTTTAGCACAGTTGTGGTTTGATAGAAACGAAGTACAAATCTCTGTTTAATAAATTTAGCAAACGAATTTTTTGATCTAAAAAACGATTTTTAAAAAATGTTATAACTAAAATATTAAATACAGTCGAATACGTGTTATATACACATACATCTGTACTTATTTAATGAGTTGACCTGATATTACAAAATATTCTTGGAATACTTTTTTCTTAAGTTCAGAACAAATACTTGTTAAATTTTCTAATCAAATGATTTCCAATGAAATCGACTTATTTTCCCTACCGATTTTTTTTGCTTCTGTATAATCGCATCTTTTGTGTTTGCATTTCCTGACGATGATTCTTACTTACTTAGGGAAATGGAGAAATTTCTATTAGGCAATTGTTGCACAACAAATGAACACTATCCACTTAAAATCAATATAAATAGCTGAATACCTCAATTAAGGGAGCGCAACTCACTCGTGCGGCTTCCTCAATGAACCGGTTGTGTTCGGGTAAAATAAAACCAAAAGTCTATGATTAATAAATAATTTTATTAGCCGGTCCGTAGAGCACAACGACTTCTTACCCAAGTTGGGTCAGTTTGTCTGGCTTTATGAACCGCAATAACCTCAAAACCCAGATCAAATTTCGCAAAAGGAAAAAAAAGATTGCAAAAATAAAATACAGAAAATCCTAAATGACCCGTATGAGTTAATATTATTTTTCCCTAATATTTTTGAGCTTTCCCTCGTGATCTTTCGTAATACATTCTGTAGCTACCTTTATCCAATTATCACGCCCAGACATTTATTTATCTATGAATTAAGTTCGTATGTGTTGTTTGTTCTTTGTTTATGCTTTTTTCATAGACCGAAAGCAGCTGATAAAATATTTTAATGTAATTTCCTTGTACGCCCCTAGCGATATCAAGTAGAATTAAGAGCATTCTTTTTCTATGAAAGTCAACTTACAATTTGCCCAACTGTTTTCAATGTGTTTTGTCACGCTTCTGTGGCTTGCTATAGTGGTTAATTTATAAATAAAAGAGATCCGTTAGAAATTGGCACACGTATGAGTCAGCGTTGTCGATAAGATTGCGTTTCCGAATGTTAAATGGGCCCAGTGGGA